>CM036940.2:75133558-75270658 GCA_020352615.2 Yoshiicerus persimilis
TTCTGAGAATTCTTCTAAGAAGCCTCAAGGGTACACCATCAGATTTTAGAATCTGATATTTTCTCATTTAGTCACATTTCCACTTAACAATTGCAAATTAAAATAAATTGCTTTATTTTCACACTTTTAAGTCCATATAAAACTCCTGTACAAAGGCAGTAAACAAGACTTACTTGTGATATAAAATCAATAATATGTACTCACGATTATGAAAATTTTGTGAAAGGCGTTAATCGTTATAAAAAGTAATTAACGTTGGCGTTGGCCAATATTTACGGTTTCCATGTGGAAGCAAACTTGTTGCACATCAATTTCTATTCATCCGAAATTAACCCTTCCGCCGGTTCATGCAAATCTTTACACAATCTCAATGACATGTGTACAACACTCTTCCAGACTTTAGTTCGATCTTATTTTGGAAAGTCGTTGGATTATACAACATTTGCACTGCATCTACTAACTCTAACAAAGCTGCCAATGACATTTAATGTATAAATATATAAATATATATTATAATAGTTTAATAATCAATTTTAATACAAGTTTTATGCTTCAATAAAACTGGAAAATTAGTTCCTGTACAGTGTTACTTTTCTGGAGGTCCTAATGGATAAAATCTTCACCACTATACTAAGTTTGAGATAATTTGTTGAAGTCATAAAAATTCCAAAATCGTTTCACGACTACCGCCTGATATTGATGCAAATTCAAATAATGCATAAAATGTTGATGATATACATAATATTCCTTTCGAACATAAAAAACGCCAACATGGAAGTACATTTATTATATCTTTTAATGCATTAAATGACCAAACAATTGTTCCCAGGAAAAACTCATGTAAGGTTAACTTAAATTTTTCGGAAACTTCCAATAAACCTAAAAATTTGTAATTCAATTGAAATGACAGAGCCAATTTTATTCCCCAAAATATACATAAGCTATTGAAAACCAAGAATTTGCTGAAGTACAAAAATGTAACTGTAAACCAAAGACGTTTTTTCCTTTCTACATTAAAAAAATGGACATGGACAGCTGAAAATTAAGGCACGTTTCAGTTTCAAATCAATTGACAAGTTTAGCAAGAAATAAAACCAAAAATTACGTTACCAAAGATAAATAGTTCTGATAAAAATGGCATTAACAAAATTCATAAGTTCCAGGGTGCTTTACGCTGACCCATCCTTTCGGTGTAATTAATTATTCGAACCACCTTGGTATCAAAAGATTCAAGGAGTTTTTCATTTCATTCCATTCTGACTCCAGCTAATCCTTCCAAAGCCAGCCAAGTCTCCGTATTTAAACTGTATGGAAATTGTCAGATCCTGGTTCTCGTGGACAAAAGTCTTTCGTACACTACTACCGCATTGAGTATGTTTGCGAATAATATTATCAAGAGCTTGATTAATTTGTGGCTGGGATGCTCCCTTCTTTTTCTCCCACTCTTCACTTACAGCGTAGCCTTTTATGACCATTCGTAAATAGCGATTTAAAAGATACAGATCGTTCTCAAATTCCGGACGTTCCTTCAGACGATTATTTCGAAGACTGATATCTTCATCGGTCTTACCAACCTCAAAACCACAAAGAAAAGGTTGGTCTTTGAAATGTCTTTTTACAGGAGCCTTTCTAGGATGCTGGGGTTGGAAAAGAACATCCATGCGTGTATAATCCTTTCCCACATTACATGAGAGAAATGTAAATACTGGGAGGAAGGCCCTTTCAACCCGAGAAAATGTTATGGCGGCGTACGTCTGAAGAGTAGTTTTACTTTCAGCTTTCCAATATTTTGCTAGATTGTTGTATGGATTTGTGGGTTCTAAAACAATTGGTCTTTGTTTCTTGATATGGTCCATTATTGGATGGTTGCGAAATTTGTGTTCTTTTTCAAATTGAATATTCACGTTGTGAATATTCTTTAAAAGTTGCAAAAATTTTGTGAAGCAAAAAACATGAGTTTTCTGAACCGATTTTTCGACAGCGTAAACCATAACCAGTTCTATCATTGTCTTGGCTCCCGATATGTAGTCGTCAAAAAATAGTGACGCATACCAATATTTTGCCAGTCTGACCATGTCATTCACAAATCCATCTTGTTTCTTCATGAAGCAAATCTGTGCTTCGGCCAAAGCCGAACTGTAAGCGTACCGATTTTCCCTTCTATTTTCTTTTATTTTATCCAGCGCTTTTTCCTGTAATGCGTCAATAAATGAATCCCCTGTTATCCTTGAATCGACGATAAAATTCGTAGCTGGTAAGAAGTCTAATGCGTAACAGTTGTATTCAAACTGCAACGAAAATTTTGTTTTCCGAATGGTTGTAGTATATGGGGATAGTATCTTTTCCCAATGCTTCAAGACATCTATGAAGGGCGGCTCTTCTTCGTTGATAAAAATCACGCAGTCAAAATCTGAATTCATTATGGTTGTCTTTTTGCCAATGCTGCCAGCGTAAATCACACGACTCACTTTGAACTTGCCGTCTTCCTTGATTTTATTCAAAAACTGAAAAGTAATTACAAAGGAAAAAATAATAAGTCACCAACAGGGTAGTAAATCTTGAAAGCAATCGTTAAATCATAATTCATGCAGCATACTGTATAATAATAATTTATAAATGCTGTATAATAGAATTAAGAATAACATTGGCGCGACATAATATAGTATGTTTAACCTTTTAAATTCAACGGTTTTAAATAGATTTATTTTACTGATACCGACCGTTCAGTTAATATTGGAAATAATATTCTAATACGATGAAATGACTACAGCTTTCAGTTGACAAATTCTATTTCAAATTTTGAAATTTAGAAATTGTATTTCGCCCTTTTAAAGTTCAACTTATTTATATTTGGGTAGACTTGCAGGAAGTGCCTTTCTCATTGTAAATAAAGTGATAATGTGTTATAGAAACGGTAGAATTAACTATATATTACATAATTGTAGAAACAATGTCGGTAGATTACTTATATATTACTCAAATTTAAAATCTTTTAAAGACAAACCTTCGAAAAAATTAACTTTCATTTAAATATTAGAAAAGAAACTACAAAAATGACTTGATTCAAAAAATACCTAATTGATTTTTTGGATTTGTATCAAATTACAGAAACATATATTACAAAATGAAAGCTATATTCATTTGCACCCCATGATAATAAAATTTTCAGTTGCAACTGAAAATAGTTGCATCAAGTAACTCTTCGCAGTGAAAGAAGGAAATTGTATTCCTTGTAAATTACTACTCTTACCTTTTCCGCAATTTGGGTTCCACTTTTAATGTATTCCTCTGTAGGAATGTTATTCTTCACCAACGTCTTTAGTTCATCGTTGCCCTTCTGCAGACTCAAGGACGAATGCCCAGCTCCCAGCATTTTCTCAATGTCGTGTACGATTTCCAATGTGTTATTCAAAAAAACCAATTTGAGTATTTGGAAGAAAGATTGAGCTGCAGAATAAACCTTTTAAACAAGGGATAAAAAAATATAACTACGCAGAATAAAACAAAATTCACTTGAAAAAATGTATGCAAAAATCTATAATGAAATTCGTAAAATTCACCAAACAAAAAAGACAAATCGATCCTGTTAGGTACGTATTTTGATGGTAGTATTATAATTTTTACATGCTCACCATATTTTATGAATTTTGAAATCAATTTGAGAGGAAAAAACTAATTTCTAACAATTGTGCTCTTTGTCTTTTTACATATTTATTTTTTTAAATGAAAATTATTATCTTTCGAATGAAATTCAAATTTCAGAAACAAATATCTACGATTTTCCTCTTAATATCAGCAAGGAATGTTTTTCCTCCAAAACTATCGCATTATTAAAGATTAAATCGATTTAATAGCACTAATTTCCCGAAATCAAAGGCAATATTTATGTTAACTACGTGAATTAATTTATTCAGTTGTTGAATGGTTCCGCAGTAAAGATAGTCCAAGTACAATAATACTTATGAAATAATTAATTACCTGATTTAGCGAGTCTTATAAGGTGTAAGATTGAAGATCAAGATCCAACTAAATGGAAACCAACCATTTTCATAAGTTGAAATGCAGCCAAGCTCCTTATCTACGAATATCTTCTTTGGTGAAGTGGGATCGGTTCGGTCGGCTCCAGATCAAAGAACAGCTTTATTGGATTTGAAATCACTAGATGAGAAAACTGAACATACCGAAAAAATAAATTCTAAAAATCATGTATATTTTGATTTGATATTTACAAAGTGTCACATTCCGGCCGTTACTGTTGCTACTTCAAAGTCGACTATGGTAAATGCCACCCCTAGTTAACCGCAACAGATAATTTGGAAAATGGAAAGCAAAATTCATATGCACTTGGACTGGTATAATTTTAGGAAATCAGAAAATAGACGATTTTTCAAAAAGTTATATCTAATTTTTGGCTGAAAGTATTTTCTGTAGACACATGCGATATTTTAAAATTAAAATGGCCTGTTGGGTTTTGTGAGTTTTACTATTTACAGACAGGTTCGATTTTTTAAATTAAATTAAAACTTGACGAATTTAGCCTTGTCGGACTGACCAAACTTATTCCCACCTCGGCATTCCGCATTCACAATCCCTTTTCGTCCCGTATCCCTGACTTCTCCTCACTCAAGCGACGTTGCTACAATTACACTACTGTAGTATTAGATTTCGAATATTCCCATTTCAGTATTGGTTTTCTCTGGATATCTTATAACATCTACAATTACTCAGCGCTGGACTCTTCTCTCTCATCACTCTCCAGTGTATCTTAATCATTATAAATGAATAAAAACATAAATTAACCTTTGGTATCACTACTCACAAAATGAATTATAATCCACAATATGAATACTAAAATTAATTAGCTTAACTCCTTAGATCCTTTTATTTCTCAAGCTATATGCTATCTAATTTTTCACTTTCACAATGGAAAATGAAAATTTACTATTAACGGCATGTCCAATTGCAGCATTCATTATTTCCTCTACTGGGGGCATAACCTAGTTTTGCTAGTGGATTTTTATCACCACCATTATCATGTGATGGGATTCTTGTAATTTTTTTATAAAATTACATATGAATATGTTAAACATCAATGCAAAATTAACATTGAGATTTTAATGTTTTAATAACTTGTGTTAATAAAACGAAAATACAAGTACTTTAACTAAGCAAAGATGTAAGCAATGTATATATTTTATCATATTTTAAGAACCCGAGTTTATAAACATATACAGGCACACCGAGTACGAGTGCGTGTTTCTTTTCTTAGTCACCAAACTTTTGAACCCTCTTGCAGAAAACTAGACCAATTTATTGTTCATCGTTATCGAGGAGAATTCTATCTCATGCTGATATGCAGTTCACACAAAGCAATTCGTAGTTTGTTTTCTCTCACTCTCCGCTTACAGAGCTTCTTTTTCTGGTCATAATAATGTGTTTGTTCCCTCAGCGATAATTTCTTATCTTTATTACTCTATTTTGTTTTGTCTAAGGCATTTTGTCCTTCGAGTTGTGCTGCAACTGGGGTCGATGTTGTTTGAGGCGAAACTTTGCTTGTAATTATTATATATCGTGACATTCATATAGCATTAGTAGCTATATATGCTTTACATGCCATAAAATTAGGAATAATCTTTCGGGGCTGACCAACTTTGCCTTTTCCCCTTCTTGAAATGTGAAATGAGAAACACGAATACTATGGAATGAATGCTTTAGCTAAGAGTTGAGACTATACCTATACACTCTTTAGTCTTGATTTTCATGTCTCTTGCAAACTGCCCAAATACTACAAGTGAACAATATTTATATTGTCCTTACATCGTTTCTCAAATATTGTAATTCTAGTTTATAATTTCATTGAAGTTATTATGTACTCAAAAACGCTTGGTATCAAGTATTAACGGTAGAAAAAATTCAACATAGAAAAGTATTAACTCAAAGCAAAAATTAAAATTGTTCTTTAAAGAAATGATTTAGCATTTCACAGTAGATTTCTCAGTATAATGACTTATGTAGTCACCCTCCGCCATTTGGACCACTTTTCTTCTTCCGAATTCACTTAAATATAAATTCCCACTCCGGTGCCCCATTAGCGGACAATTCTCTATGGGACCAACTCTGCTTTAGGTTCACTATATCGCACATCGCCTGCTTTTTTATAAATTTATGTGTACCATATTTATATGATAAATATGGAGCACAAAAAATATAAAATTGAGAATTAGTTTAATGTCTCTTATAACTGTATTGCTCAAAATTGATGTACGCACTTTCATTTATTCCACCATTTTGACAGTATAACAGTTAAATGATTATAAATGATTATAAATGTTCACTTCAACAAATACATTGCACGTTTCGAATTTATTTTGAATGGAATGTAAGTTGCCAGATTTAATGGTACGTATAAATATAATATTAAATACACAGCAATATGAAGGCCACTTTAATGAAAGACTTAATATTTTGAACACATAAAGCAATAATGTGGCGTATTATGCCATTGTTGTATAAATTCAAATAAACCATTCAACTAATGCATTTAATGAAGTAGCAGAAGCGACACAGATTTAACAGCGTCCACTGAACCGTAGCGACACAATAGAAAAATTTTAAGTATATGTATCGAAGCGTTCAAGAGTTATAACACCTCAATTAGGTGCTGAAAATCCACCTCAATTTGGTGCTGAAAATGCACCTCAATTTTCCTACATACACAACACGTTTAGTAATACATAGAGCTGAGCAGATGCGGGTGCTGAAAATGCGCCTCAATTTTCCAACATACACAACACTTTTAGTAATACATGGAACTGATCAGCAGCCGGTGCTGAACTGTAGGCTCTACATACAAAATTCAATTTTTTTAGTAGATGTCATTTATCGATCACACCCATTTTCACAGGGGACCTTCCTCGGAACACCAAGAACATGTACTAAAAGTTTTAGCGAATTATATTAAGCCGTTCAGGAGTTATAGAGCCAACAGACAGACAGACAGACAGACGGACAGACAGACAGACGGACAGACAGACAGACAGACAGACAGACAGATTGTTCAGGGCATTATTATAAAGTAGCTTCCGCTACTTAATAATGGTTTTGCTAAAAAGAAATATTTAATCAGTTCAGTAATCAACTCCTAAAACACTGTTCATCAGTAATGCTTGGAAATGCATCTCCGAATGTTTTCGATAAAAGTTGTTCTGTTTATCATTTTGGCAAGTGAAGACTTTAATGGACATCATTCAGGTACTTGCAAAATGCAAAAAACTGAGTTAAATTGCTGTAATATATTAAATTCTCATAACTGACGACACTTATGCTTTCTTTTGACGACTCTTTTGTCATTATCATTACTCTTTCGTAATTCTTTTCCCCTTCATCTTAAAGTATTGTTAACAATTTTTATGCAAAACTCAATTATATCATTAGAAAAATTACCGTTTTTAGGTAAACAACCTTAAATAAATCTCAAACAACTAGAAAAAGTGTATTCTTTGACATATTGCATTTTCAGAATTTATATTTTTAGGGTTACTGCAAAACGGGTTTCAAATAGGACGATAAGATTAATACGCATTTCTGCTCAACAGTATTTTTAATGCCTTTGGCCAATAAATCTTTTAGTAACAGACATATTGCACTAATGTCAGGGGATAAGCTTTAGATCTCCACTTTCAGAGAGACAATTAATTTTAGCGAAGTGTATGTATTCCGTGGTTTCTTACATTTGATACGTTATTATGGAAACTTAAATTATATTGTTTTGAAATTGCAGTTAAATCTGGGATGTTTCATTTCAGTAATAACGGAAGATCATGGCCAATGCTTCCTTGTCCCCCTTGGACTAAGGAGCCGGACGGTAAAAAATATCAATTTCCCGGAAATTGCCATTACTGGTATATTTGCAAACCAAACAAATTCGTTGCTCCTCTTATGGGTATTACCTTACTCGATTGTGCACCAGGTGAATACTTTCCAACTGGAGGAACTGAGTGCGTGCCGGGAACATGTGACGGTTTGTTTCTTTTTAATTTGTCTCTAAAATGAAAGCACGTTATAAGTTAACTAAAACCAATAGTTACGTAATGAATTTATATAGCAATACAGCCCAGGAATTGTATTGCAATACATTTGAAATAAATTCCATTTATCTTTAAAGATAACTTAGAAATTTGGCAGGTAGGCGTCATATCTGCTGAATTTAAAACTAATGAAATATTTATTTCCACAGACCCATATCTTGGTGTCCGGGGAGGAGGATCACCGTCGCCACCCCCGCCCCCACCCCCACCGTATCCAAATCGGCCAAGGCCACCACCTCCGCCACCACCGCCTCCGCCAACTTATGTGTCGCTGGGCCGCAAAACGTTACCTCATTAATAGTAGTTAACTTTTCTATTTATTTCGGAGAATCATCTGTCTTATATGTGTTGTGTTAATTTTGTAAATTCTGGGGCACGTAACAGAAATTCCTAGGTAACCCAAAATCTGAATAGGTCAACATCTGGTCCGTCATTCTTCACTTAGCATTCCTGATCGTACAATGCATTTCTTATCAATCCTAGAATTACTGCATTGACTATATACTTAACCTCTACTGCTAAATAATTGGCTAGCTAAAGACATAAGTTAATTACAAGTACAATAATACAGTACTTTCTATGAAAACGATGTTTAAACATGCATTGCATGATCATGCAGTGGAATATCAATAATGGAATGGATAAAGGGTGGGATTTAAATCTGCAGATGTTGACTTTTCAAATTTTTGGTAGCTCAGTGAATTCTTCACCTGCCACCGACTTTGTGTATACAAAATATTTGAGTATCTGTGTTGGATTAAGTAAAGTTCATTATTCTATTAGCAATATTTATCATATTTATGATCCAACTTTTACGTATTTTTATTACAAAAAAGGACGTGCTTACTAGAAATAATGTGTTGCCAATAATGAAATATCAGAGCTGGATAATGGTTCTTGTAGATGAACACTGATTGATTGATTGATAACTTTATTGTCAGATAACTTTGTTCAGCTAATAAACAAGCTATGTATTTTGCATTCTCTATGTCGTTAAATAGTAGATAAGATAAGATAAGATAAGGTTTTATTGTTCGACGATATGACCATTGGTCTTTACATCTTTTACAGTAGTATTATTAATCAGTAAATAATTCTAAGTGTTTGGAGTTGAGCTGTGAGAGTCGAGTTTTGACTACTATTACAAATGTTTACGTTGACAGATCTTACAAATTGCCAAATCCTTATGTAAAAAAACACTTACAAATATGTTCATAGTGCGGAATATTTTAGAAGATAATTAATACCCATAAGTTCTGTGGTAATTATCTCACCTTGATAACAAAATTAAATAGGCTGACCAGACCTAAAACACAGAGTTTAGCTTATTAGGAATTTTTTTATCCAACTTAAACATTGCAGATACAAACAAATAAGCAGGTAAACAACGTGTGTAGCTTTTGAAATAGTTATATTTATAATATTTGTAACGCTAATATTTTTATCATCACACTAATTTCATACATTAAGCATTTTGGATAACAGGTTTACCATTACCATTTTGACACATTAAGTACCTTTTTACAGTAATTTTGACATACTAAACACCTTTATGGCATTTATACAATTACAGTAATTTTGACATATTAGACACTTTTATGATATTTTTACCATTACAGTAATTTTGACATATCAAACACCTTTATGACATTTTTCTTACTTATTAAAGACTATTCACGACATTATCTTATGCAGAATTATCATGCTTTTGAACTCCTTCCTGAGCTATTGCCATGCCGTCTTTTGACGCCTTACCACAGTTTGCCCTTTTCTACAGCTTTTCTCGCTTCCTCTTTTTATACCTTCCCTTCCCTTTTGTGCCTTACCCCGCTGCATGGCTTTATTCCGTCCTTCTCCTTACCACTTTCTGCCCTTTTCCGTCGTCTTTCGCCCCCCTGATCATGCAATTACTATATTGCATTTGTACATTATCTCCTGTCGTAATGTGCCCTTTCTCCTCGCCCCTTCTCCCCCCGGTGTTCTATGCCTTGTCTATTTGTGGGAAAACCCCTTTTTCGTCCCTTCTGGTCTAACATTTATTGTCTGTCGTTCTTTTATCACTCCCGCCATCGTGGCCGTAAGATTTGCCACAACATCTTTTTTGTCCCCGTGGGCACACATGGGTCGGTTTGTTTCATTTGCACCGATTTACCCCACGCCTGCATTGCTTGCCCCAACCTTACCGAGTGTCGGTACCGCCCTCCGATGGTTTACTGACCGGTTTCGTGCGCCCCTTCTTGTCCACACACCCCCCACTCGTGGTACTACCCTCAGCTTAGTGAGACCGATCACACACACACAGATTGGGTGCGCTCGCTCTCCCCGCCGCTCTTGCGCACAGCGTACTGCGGTCCGGCTTGTTTATAGACATTAATTTTTAGCCATGTATGTCTGTGTTACAAGCCTCTTTCCGCAGCTCGGTTATATCACTCTCAGTGCCTCTTCAACATTCCAAACTCCTTCCTTTCCCCGTCATCCCTTCCTTTTACTACATTATGCTGTGTTCCCCGCGTCTTACTATTTTCTCCTGCATTCCTTTAACAGTTATAGCCCTCGACTTCTCCCACTTGCGCACTTTGCCTCCACTCAGTCATCGCTGTCTCCTCTAGTAAATATGGAACTTGGGTTCTACCACTCGCCCTCCTCGGCAGTTTTTCCCTGATTTCGCTGTCCCTCCCACATGAGCTTTACGCTCTTTTGAATTCATTTTTAAGTTTCCTCTTATCCTATTCTCCCCTTCCTTCTCCACTTTATTCCCGTAGATATTTTTGCCTAGGAATATTTTAAAGACGCACTTCTCCCCTATCCCGCCGCGGACGCGTCGCCGCCGTCGCTCAGACCCGTTCTTCGCTTCACTCCGGTCGTCCCTCGTCTCTTGCATGTTGTGTCCGCCGTTAACCCTTTGCAGCCATTTTCTCGCCTTCCTCTCCTTATTTAATTTTTTTTTTCCCACCCTCTAGCGCCCTTAGTATCCACTGCAGAGCTCCCTCGCCCCTCCGGCCCACTCGGCTTTCGGCCGCCGCTCCTTCGCCCACCGCCGTGTCCGTGTCCTTTCCTCGCACGAACGCGCTATGTTGCCATGGCCGGAGGCTTGGGTGGTTTGTGCCTCTTCTGTGCTTCTGGGCTCCTCCCCTCGCTCGCCCCCACGTCTCCGGTCTTGTCCCTTCTCGTATTGTCTTGTTGCAGTCATCACACTGCTCCATCTGCTGCGGTTTTTCTCCCGCGCGCTTTGCCTTTCGCTCGCGTCTTTTGCTTTTGGCCCCTTAGCTCCCCCCTTGCCTTCTGCTTCACCCCTCCCTTTGCCCCTCCTCCTCCCCTCCGCCCCGCGCCGCGCCCCCCCCGCCCTCCTCTTTCCTCCCCTCTTCTCGTTTCCCCCCCAAATTCTCTCCATGCTTGCTCCGACCGGCTCCTTCCCTGCTCTTGTTCGCTTTCCCCGCTTCCGCCCGCCCTTGTCTCGTTCCCGGTGTCGTCCTGCCCCCCCTTCTCGGCCCTCCTTGCTTCTTTTTTTGCTCCTCCTTCCCTTATATCACTGCTCTCCTAACAGATTAGATCCCTCTCCTCTTCCCCCCGCGCACGCCCCGTTGGCTCTGCCCCCCCCGTTTCCTTCTTGCTGTCCCCTTCCCTACGCCGTTCGCCCTCTCCCCGTTTGTGCTCCCCTTCCCTCCGTTTTGCCCTTCCTGATTGACTCGTAGTGTCCTTCGCAGTTTGTTTGTGTCCCTGCTCGTTCTCGCCGTGCTTCCCCCCCCTCTTGGCCCCGTCTTTCCCTATAGTCGTTTACCACACACAGCTGGCCCTTCCCTCTCGGTCCCTTACCTTCCATACGTTTCCCTTTCGCCTCTCGGTAGTGTTTTCCTGCTTAGTGCATATTGTTGAATGGCCCTCTCCTTTTGTTTTAGGCATACCTCCGCGAGTCCGGCCTCCCCTGCCCGCCTGCCAGCCGTGGGGCCCCGGCGTTCCTGGCCTGCGTTGTTCTCTGTTAGGGCGCCCCGTTGCCTTTTTCCCCTCCCCCCCTCCGGTTCTCTGCTGCTTCCGGTTGCCCCTTTTCCGTGATCGTACTCTTTTCTCACTTCACAACCTCGGGTCTTCTCGGTCTCTCCTTTAGGGTGAGATGCCGTGTCTTGGGGGACGTCTGCGTCGGTTGGTGGGTTCCCTGTGCCCCCCTCGGTCGTTTTCCCCTTCGCCACACCACACAACGGTCCAAGCCTTTGTTCTACTTGCGTTTGGCGTCTGTGCATTCCGCTCGTCGGTTGCCCTCCCCCGCCCCTGGCCTCTGTCCCCCGGATGCTGGTAGCTTCGGCCTTCCCCATGCCTTGTGCGCACCGGGTGGTCTCGCCCTTGAATCCACCGTGGTATCTCTTTTGCCCCGTCAGAATGCCTGCTGCCCCCCTCACGTGTCTATTCGTTACTCCCGTGCAGTGCGCCTACCTCGATGACTTCGGTTCATCGTCAACCACAGCGCCCTATTGTATTCATGCCCTCGGCTTTTCCCCCCCCCCTGCCTCTTCCCCCTCCTCCCCTCCTTTCGACGGTTCTCTGCTTTTTTCTTCGGTCGATTCCTCTCCCGGTCCCCTCCCGACCGGCCCCGGGGTGCTTTCCAGTGGGGCTCGGCTAGAACAGCTCAGCACCCCTCCGCACGACTTGTGTCTCGTTCCCCCTTACACGGCCACAATCTCTTGGCGCGGGCTGTGCCGGCATTTACTACCCTCTGCATCTATCGCCACCCTCCCGTCCGGCCTCCCAAGCTCTTGCTCCCCGTTAGTCCACCCTACCAGTCTCCAAACCAAAACTCCGCCTCCTTGCCGCCCGCTAGTTCTACCGCCTTGAAGCCAGAACCGCCTGGTTCTCTCTCCCGCCACTGTTTCTGTCATTCTTCATGGCTTCGGCGTTCCGGCCCGGTACTGCCAACATTCAACCCGTGGCGCCATCTCCCCCACTATTCCTTATTTTGCTGACTACGTTTGTTTCTTTCGGTCGAATTTCTCTGTCCATTTCCTTGTAGACTTTGGGTTTCCTTCCTTCCTACATGTTCGTCCTTCATGGACATCCATGCGAGCCAGTGTGCCACTCTGACTACTCTCCCCCTGTTCAAACACCGGGCCGAGCCACCCCCCTGACTAGCTTTGCGCGATTCTGCGCTGTTATATTTCTCCCCTCGGTCTCCTACTCTGTCTTTGTTGTTCGGCTTCCGGCTTCTTTCGCCCCCGTTTATTCTGCCTCTCCCCCGTCTTCCTCCGTGTCGTGCCCCGCACTCTCCTTTGTCTTTACACCTTTAACTCAGTCTCCCTCCGCTTGCCACGCACCGTTGATGTCTGCCCCCTTAGTTGCATAACCCCTTCCTTTTCCCTCACGCGGCCCGTTGTGGCCCTCCTTTCGTTGCCCCTCCTGTCACCATCTGCGACATGGGAACTTTGACTTTGCTACTTGTGAAATTTCTATATAAAATGGCATGCTATACATTTTATTCTGTGGTGACACTTCAACAAAACAAAACTTTCATTAGAAATCGTATTACAAATTGCTAACTAAACACTGAAAAGACACTCCGAATGCAAAATTATTTTTTCCAAGTAAACATCTTGCTTTCCTAAAAAGATTGATCCCATTATTATTTTCTTCCACATATTATTAACAAATTGTTGCTTTAACGTATTTCAGAATTATTAAAGAAAATTTAGGTCTAGCGAAAAAGTTTTTCAAGCAAGGCACTAAATATAACAGGCATTTCTGGTGCGCCTATAACAGCATTTCTTAGTGCATTTTACCAAATACCAATAAATCTTTCAGCAACAAATATATGTATTTTCATTTTGCTGTAATTTCAAGGGAAACTTGAAGTCCTCTGTAATTTCAGAAATACGATTTCAACTGAGTATTGGCCAAAAAGTGTGTTTAATGGATTCCTTGGTTTAACTTACGTTTGATACATTATTATGGGAATCTAAAATATATTGTTTTGAAATTTCAGTTGCCAAAACTCCTACGATGTATGAATGGAGCGTCAACGGAATGTCTTGGCCAACGCTTCCTTGTCCCCTTCAGCTCCGAATAAAATGACTAGACATCAGTTTCCCAAAAACTGCCACTATTGGTATCTCTGCTTCGCAAGGCAATTTGTTTCTGGTTTTTCAATTTCTGTATTTAATTGTGAAGAAGGTAAATATTTTCCAAAAGGAGGAGAAACTTGCGTGGAGGGAACATGTGGCGGTTTGTTTTTTTTAACTCACCTTATAATGAAATCACATCATAAGTAAATTAAAAAATCAATAGTTACTTAATAAATTTTAAGTAATACCAATACCACCCTAGAATTGTATTATTATGTGCAATATATTTTAAATTTATTCTGTTTAACTTTTAAATGACCTATTGTTTACCTTCGGAAAAATATATTTAAAAAATCAGGAAATTGTGGAATACCGATTTTAAAAAGCCCCTACCTCTATTTGTTTGCCCCTAATTCGCAGATCCAAAATCAGCGGTATAGAATATGACAGCATGTCATACAATGTACATGACAATTTTATAAAAAAACTGGTGATTTGTTTGGAATTAGAAATTATAATGTGGTTGAGGGCTGGCAAGAGTTAAATTGGGTAGAGTGCAAGGGTTGTAATGCAGGATGTCCAACGCGAATATCTCCACTTGGTATATGGCAAACAATGCTGGGAATCAGGAATGACAGTGTAAATAGTGAAATGCTCTTTTGCTCAGGATGTGAGTGTGCAGATGAGAAATATAATACGTACGAAAGAATATCGTAATAGTATAATTTATTTCCTCAACCAGCAGAGTAACATTCAGCTCAAGAATTGCTACAGCACTAAGTAATGGGTTACAATTAGCTGGTATTTATACCTAAAATCTAAGCATACTTTTCCAATAGGAAACAATGAAAGGAAGCGATGATTCAGTGTAAATTAACATCAAATTACATAAATTAAAATTAGTAATTCTATCCTAGTGTCACAGGAAGTAAAAGTAGAACAAAATAGGATTATACCATTAGTCATCGTTTACAAACAAGTTCCTTTCAGTAATTTCATTTACAAATTGCATCATTCGTAAAAACACATAACAGTCAATACATGAACATAGCATACGGCCAAGAGTCAGCTATCTTAAAAATACAAACATGATAATCCATTTCACCTATGCAAATTAGTGTCTCATTCATTCTATACTTTAACAACCATGAATATTAACAATGTACCCCACTACTGACCCATATTCCAATTTCCATTCATAAATACAGTAGGTGAGTGTACCAACAACAAGATTAACAATAACACGTAAATATATAACTCTATAATAACACATATATACTATACAGATAACTATAAATATAAATTCATACGTCCCAGGTTGCCACCCGTCCTAGGTAGCCACTATAACACCTTCTCACTATTGTCCATAATGAAAGCAAATTTAGACACTAAAAAATTTACATGATTTAGTAAATGAATTTTGAATATTCATTACATTTAGATAAGAAAAATTTTCTATTAATAAAATATCATTTTATTGATAACTTTGACATTTGGCGTTATGGTATCTGCTAAATTTAAAACTAATGAATTATTTGCTGCCATTTAGACCCATATCTCGGTGTCCGGGAAGGAGCACCACCACCACCTCCGCCGCCACCTCCTCCGCCACCACCTCCACCGCCATCATACCCACCGCCACCACCTCCACCGCCATCATACCCACCGCCACCACCACCCTATCCATCGTAAGTCATTCAAGTTATTTCTACTTAGGAAAATGAACTTTGTAATTCGGCTAAAATAATTCATATAAGGTCATAAGAATTTACTTTTTCCTGTATTGTATATAGTATGGAAATATTTTCTTGTTTTAAGGATTTACAAGAAACTTAAATTATAGATGACGTTATATACGAAATACTGGAATTAATCTACATCCTTTACACCTGTAGAACCTTAGATATCAGAGGTTTTTTCTTGTTGTTTTAACCTACATTGCAGCAGCACTAGCAGTCCAGACCAAGGAACCTCAGGAGGTTCCTGAGGAACTTTTTTTTGAAGGAACCTCAGCAGGTTCCTGAGGAACCCCAGGATGTTCCAAGGAACTCCAGGAGGTTCCTGAGGAACTTTTTTTGAGTGGGTAAAGTTCCTCAGGAACCTATGGAAGTTCCACCAAGGAACCTCCACAGGTTCCTTACGAACCTCCAGAGGTTCCTAGGTCTGGACTTCTAGCATAACTTCGGAAAAAGAGCTTTAAAAATAAATTCATATTAAATTTGCTGTGACTAATAGTTACAATGCGAACATTAACTGCAATTTCGGTTGTTTTTACAGACCTGCAACTGGTACACCGATGAGAGAAGTTGATATCGCCGTTAGTGTAAAACAAAAGGCAAGTAAAAGTTATAGTTGTAACTATTTTATTGAAAGGCACTTGAAATTATTCAACTGGGTCACAAATAGATGAGTACTAAATACAGACATATATTATTCTGCATTAAAATGCGTAAATTGCAGGTGTTGGAACGTCCTACTTTAATGTATTATTAATTTTGTCATAAGTTATGTTTAATGGATTCCCAAAAAATTAGTTGGATTGCAAATGTATTCACTATAATGATTATAAATTTTACTACAAATTTTTGAGCACATCAAAGCACATCATATTTTGTTTGGTGAACATTTTCTCTGCTTACAAATTTCAGTTAACTTGGTATCAAGCTCGAAAACGTTGTCAAGAAAGCGATCTAAGTTTGTTGGTCATTGAAACACCCCAGGAGAACGATTTTGTGAGTAGCTGGCCCAGACTTAAGCAAGCACGTATGCATTTCACTAAAGAAAATCCTAATATAATAAACCAGATAAAACATTGATTTGAACGTAATGCTTCAAATAATGGTTATTGCAGCATTTAAGCGGGGCAAGGAAGGTTTTTGGGTTGGGGCTCGGTTTAAAACAATTGACTACAACTACTTATACTGGGATCCGACCAAGAGGCAAATTCTTAATTTCAGGGATGGTAATTTTGACGGAATTAAGAAGTCATGGGGCTCTGGAGAGCCTTATGATGATAGCGGATCAGGAAAAGATTTATGTATCGAAATTCAATTTCCCGTAAATGAACCTCCAGTGTGGACAGCATCGGATTGTAATGAAGAAAAGTATTACATAGGCGTCAGGCTTGAGTAAGGGTACACACTTCCTACACAAATTTACAAGGGTCTCCATAACATATACGGTGCACATAGTTGTTTTCGAATAGTTAAATCGAAAGAAATAGCGCGTTTTAAGTTATAGTCTCGGTTTTAAATTAAATGCTTTTATTCTTACTTTATTGTACATCTGAAATTGAAAATTCTTATTACAGTTCCATTATTAATTTTGCATTCCCTACAGAGTGGACCGGTTTCCGGAGAGTCCACAGGCTACTATTAATGAAAGAAGTAGTAAGCCAGTTGTAACTGAGGAAGATAAGGACACGGGTAATACATACTACTCTTCATTTTTTTGTTCGCCTCGAAATGTAGTGAACGTCAAGGGATCTGATATTGTCTAATATTTCATAAATTGAACTTTTAATTATTTTACAGGAGGAGGATTATTTGCGGATTTCAAACACGGCACTGTTACAGATCTTGATCATAAAGGTGAAATTTTATGCTAAGTATTAATTGCATTAAATTTCAAAAAGCCACTTCAGAGATAAAACTCTAAAACATTAAGTACTATTACAATTTTTTAAATATAATTTCCCAACAAACAGGTTAAATCCGAACAGCTAAATGATGGACCAATCTCAATTATTGAAATCCAAATTTCGATTGAACCAGAAGGCGATCCTGAATTTATTCTGGAGGTTTTTCAATGACAAAATGAATTACATTTTAAAAACTGAATATTAATCAAAGAAATAAAAAATCAATTTAAAATGCACGAATGCAATACCCGATTGTCATATTGTAATGCAAGTGGATACATAAAAATAACGTTAAAGTTTTAAAATAATTTAAACGCGAGTACTATATACTTAATTAAACAAAGAGCAAATACTATTTTTAAACGATAATTTCGTCGTCCTAACTAATTTTGGCCTTTAATAATGTATTGAGTTAGCAAATAAAATAGGTAAGCATAATTGAAGTATTTTGAAAACAAATTGTCTACTTCTCTGAATTTCTTAATTTTATTTGCATTTAATTCCACCCATTGCAAAATCTAATACTTACCTCGGTATGTATTCTTTATGTCGAACTGTGACAAGATAATACACCACATGCAACTTTAGATTATATTCGAGTGATTATAGAAAAACCATTTTTAATAATATGTTGCTTAGTCCTCATGATTAAATATGGCAAGTAATACTTATAGTAAGCAATTTATTTCCTTTCATTTTCAAAATTATAGTACAACAGCAAATTATATGCAAGTTTTCCAAGAATTCTCTCTATGTGTAGGTATAATAATTACAGAAAGTTTAACGTCAGAAGTATAACAATATAAAGGTCATTTTAATGAAGCCTTGAATATATCTGGAACAAATGAAACGCTAATGTGGCATCAAAATGCTATTGTTCTGGTAATTAAGAAAATAATAAAATAATAATCGTTATTGCAGCAAAATAATTGTTATCAGTTTGTAAAGATAGAAATCAGTTATCAAATCCCAAAGCATTGTTATTTTTGAAATGTAGTATTTCGAAAACAGTTGATTAAAAATGCATCTCAAAGTTTTTACTTTAAAAACTGTTCTGTTCACTATTTTAATCGACTTCGGTGGACATCATTCAGGTACCCGCAAAATAGCAAAAACAAGGAGATAAAATTTCTTAAGATGAATAATTTATTTTGACTGACTCGGTTTAGGTCTTCCTATGTCCAATTCTCTGCCAATTTTTGTACAACTATTGTTTCTAATTCCCAAAATATTGTTATTATGTATGGAACAGTTACACCACGAGTCACAATGTGCACAAGTTCTAACTAAAGACCACAAAAAAGGAAATGTTTTACAAAAACGGTTTGGCACAGTTGAGGAGAAAGGCCTTGCGAGAAAAGGTCAAAAACGGAAACGTCCTATGACATTAGAGTAAACGGCCAATGACATTCGAGAAAACTTCCAATGACACTCGAGAAAACGTCCAATTAGAAGTAGTGGTAGTAGTAGTAATAAATTCTGGCTCTGGCAAGACTGGAATGTTATTTACCAACTTGTCTATGAAAGTCAAATTATTTGTTTCTTTTAATAAGAGATACAAGTAATGATTTATTTCTCTTTATATTTCCCTGTATTTTCCAATACCTATATATAAAAAATCATTACAAATTGTATCTCTAATGTTTTTCGAATGTCTTTGAACGTTTCCTCGAAAGTCAATGGACTTTTTCTCGAATGGCATTTGGGTGTGTTCCTTTTGGACCTATGTTAAATAAATGTTAAAACAATGTTAAATGAGTTTTATAGAGATTATTTGCCTAAACATTGTGTTTCGAAATTATTTTTTTTAATTTTTAAAAACTAAAAATAATTTTTGACGGGAAAAGATGAGATTTGAGATGAGAAAAGTCTGCGATGGGAGAAACGATTATTGCTAAGTATAGGTACAGTATTGGCTAAATTGTGAGTTTTATGAATTCCGTGGTTAATTTACATTTGAAACATTCTTATGGAAATTTAAAATATATGTTTTCAAATTGCAGTTAAATCTACGTTGTTTGGTTGGAGTCTTAATGGAAGATCATGGCCAATGCTTCCTTGTCCACCTACCGCTCCAGGGCACTGTGCACCTCCACAACCGTATCCAAAAAATTGTCATTACTGGTATCTCTGTTATGCAAGCAAATACATTATTCCTTTGTTTTCTATTACTGTATTGGATTGTGCACCAGGTGAATATTTTCCAAAAGGAGGAAAAGAGTGCGTACCTGGAACATGTGGCGGTTTGTTTCTTTTAAATTGTTCCTAGAATGAAATCACGCTATAAGTAAATTAAAACCAATAGTTACGTAATGATTTATAGGTAATGAAGCCCTAGAATTGTATTATTGTGTGCTGCATAGGTGAAGTTTATTCCATTCAACTTTTAAATAACCTATTGTTTGCCTTAAAGATAGATAGATGGAACCAAGATATTAGAAAAGTCAAGAAATTGTAAAATACCGATTTAAAAATATCTACTACCTACATTGTGCGCCTACCTCATAGACTCTAGAACAGCGGTAGACAATAAGTCATTATGTAATACATTAGCGCCACAATTTTCTAACCAAATTGTACCAACTCTGTTGACTTTACATTGGAATGAAAGCGCATATAAACAATCCAAAATTTACATGATTACTTATTGAATTTTCAATAGTAATTACATTTAGATAAAAAAAATTACTCTTAATAAATAATAATTATATTAATTATTTAGAAGTTTGGCAGGTAGGCGTCATATCTGCTAAATTTAAAACTAATGAAATATTTATTGCCACAGACCCAATTCTTGGTGTCAAGGGAGGAGGATCATCGTCGCCAACTCCGCCCCCACCCCCACCGTATCCAAATCGGCCACCACCACCACCTCCGCCACCACTACCTCCGCCAACATATGTGTCGCTGGGTCGCAAAACATTACCTCATGAATAGTTAACATTTTTTTTATATATTTCGGCGAATCATCTGTCTTATAAGTGGTGTAATTTTTGTAAGTTCCATGGCAGGTAGCAAAAAATCCTGAGGAACCCAAAATCTGAATAGGCCAACATCCCAAATTTAATTCCGGTCCTCCATCCAACATTTGGCATTACATACGTTAAAATACGTTAAATACAAGTATAATAATAAATACGGTATTTTCAACGAAAACGATTGTTAAAATGTGCACTGCATGATCATGCAGAGTAATATCAAGTGATGGAAGTGGACTTTTCAGATTTTTGGTAGCTCAGGAATCTTTTCACCTGTCACTGACAATGTGAATCAAATATTTGAGTATGTGTGCCGAATTAAGTAAATTTTTCACCATTCTATTGCAATATGTCGTATCACATTTATAATCCAATTTTATGTATTTGTATTACAAATGAAGGGTGTATTTATTAGGAATTATATTGAATGTTGCCAATAATGAAATATATATGCACGACAATATGTTTCTTGTAGGTGAACACTGGTTGATTGATTGATAACTTTATTGCTAAATAACAGCTAATAAACTAGCTGGTCTTCCACAGAAGACGAAGATACGAAGCAAATTCAAAAATGTACATTGAGTTATTAGAAATTCAAATTTATATTTTAATATTTGGATTGATAACATTGATTGATAACATGGAAACATTGATAAAGATCATACTACATTATAAGGACAACAAAAACTTTAAGGCCAAAAAAGTTTTGAACATTTTGCAAAACATATCTCTCTATAGGTATCTAAATCTAAACGTATTCGCCAATAATTGAAATTCTTTTACGGGTTTTAGAACGAACAGACATGTCACTGTCATCTCAGCTTGTCTTGGCCAGTCGTTCATAGAGAGTAGAGACAAGTCTTTGGAACCCTTAGCATCTACTGTAGTATAAATAGACCAACCAAACCACTCTGGCACTGCTGCTTCATTAGCAGAATAAATTCCCATAAAGAAAATGTTTTTAAATTCCGAAAAATTAACGAGCTTCAAAGAATTTTATAATATCTTAAGGTTCTGTCATACTGCCTTGAACACCATTAAACTGCCGTCAATCACCATTAAACATTGTACCTCTACCACTAGATTTATGGAATTTATGATAATGTACTTTTAATTACATTATTGTTTATCTAATAAAAGTTATGCATATATTTCTGTATTCACAATATAGTAATGTGGAGCATTATTGATAAAGAAAATAGCAGCAGTTAATTGTTGAAGCTATTCTTTAATTCAATAAAAGTTTTTATGCAATTTAATGGATTTATAATAGGTCCTGTAATTCAGAAGTATTGTATTGTTCTCAAAATTTCGTTATAAAGCCGAATTCCTTTCCAACAAATATTATTTAAAGCTGTTTCGTTGGAGTATATCCCGTTCAACATTACTAGCAGGTAAATTTGTAAATATTAAATGTTTTACCATTTTTGCATGTATTACTAATCTAAGTTTGTTGGTCATTGAAACACCGCAGGAGAACGACTTTGTGAGTGGCTGGCCTAGACTTATGCAAGGACGTATAGATTTCACTAAAGAATATGCTAGTCTAACGAAGCAGATAAAACATTGCTTTTGAACGTAATGCTTCAAATAATGTTTATTGCAGCGTTTAAGAGGGGCAAGGAAGGTTTTTGGGTTGGGGATCGGTTTAAAACAACTGACTATAATTATTTATACTGGGATCCGACCAAGAGGCAAATTCTTAATTTCAGGGATGGTAATTTTGACGGAATTAAGAAGTCATGGGGCTCTGGAGAGCCTTACGATGATAGCGGATCAGGAAAAGATTTATGTATCGAAATTCAATTTCCCGTAAATGAACCTCCAGTGTGGACAGCATCGGATTGTAATGAAGAAAAGTATTACATAGGCGTCAGGCTTGAGTAAGGGTACACACTTCCTACACAAATTTACAAGGGTCTCCATAACATATGGTGTACATAGCTGTCTTTTGAATACTTAAATCGAAAGAAATAGCGCGTTTTAAGTTATAGTCTCGGTTTTAAATTAAATGTTTTTATTCCTACTTTATTGTACATCTGAAATCGAAAATTCTTATTACAGTTCCATTATTAATTTTGCCTTCCCTACAGAGTGGATCGGTTTCCGGAGAGTCCACAGGCTACTATTAATGAACGGAGTAGTAAGCCAGCAGTAACTGAGGAGGAAAAGGACACGGGTAATAAATATAACTCTTCCCATGTATTTGTTTGCCTCAAAATGTAGTGAACGTCAAGGTATCTGATATTGTCTAATATTGGATAAATTGAATTTTGAATTATTTCACAGGAGGAGGTTTGTTTGCGGATTTCAACCTGTTACACCTGTTACAGATCTTGATCATAAAGGTGAAATTCTATGCTAGTAATACGCATAATTGCAATAAAAATCAAAAAGCCACTTCAGAGTTAAAAAATCTAAAACATTAAGTATTACAATTTTTTAAATAAATATTTAAATTTATAATTGCCCAATCAACAGGTTAAATCCGAACAGCTAAATGATGGACCAATCTGAATTATTGAAATCCAAATTTCGAGGGAACCAGAAGGCGACCCTGAATTTATTCTGAAGGTTTTTCAATTACAATATGACTTACATTTTAAAAACCGAATATTAATCACAGAAATAAATAATGAATTTAAAATGCACAGATACAATATCCCATTGTCATATTGTCATGCAAGTGGATACACAAAAATAATGCTAAAGTTTTAAAATAAAATAATAATATACTTAATTAAACGAATTAATTAATTTTGTCATTCTAATTAATTTTGGCTTTTAATAATGCAATAAGTAGCAAATAAAATAGGTACATAAATGAAGTATTTTGAAAACAAATGGTCTAGTTCTCTGAAGTTTTGAATTTTATTTGCTTTTAATAATTTCCACCCGTTGCGTAATGTAATACTTGCATTCTTTATGTCTTTGTCTCTACAATGTGTATCCAAATATGTGCCCCGTTCCAGGAATTATATGGTATTAGAATTATTTTGAATTAGTCCCCATGTTCTAATGTCACTGCTAAAGGAAGGTAACGGTAATGGATTTCATACCATAAGTGACTGGACTACCCGTGGAAACTTTTTTCGAAAAATTGTGTAATGTCTAATTATGCCGCTTAGGCCCTCATTTCAGTTTGAACTGTGACAAGATAATACACCACATGAATTCTTAGATTTCATACGTGTTATTATTGAAAAACCATTTTTAATAATATGTTGTTTAGTCCTCACGATTAAATATGACAAGTAATACTTATTGTAAGCAATTTATTGTCTTTCATTTTCAATACTATAGTACAGCAGCAAAATATATGCAAGTTTTACAAGAATTCTCTCTATGCATAGGTATAATAAGTACACAAAGTTTAACGTCAGAATATAACCATATAAAGACCATTTTAATGAAGCCTTGAATATATTTGGAACAAATAAAACACTAATGTGACATCAAAAATGCTATTGTTCTGCTAATTAAGAAAATAATAAAATAATTATCGTTATTGCAGCAAAATAACTGTTAGTTGTCAGTTTGTAAAGATGGAAATCAGCTATCAAATCCCAAAACACTGTTATTTTTGAAATGCAGTATTTCGAATACAGTTGATTAAAAATGCATCTCAAAGCTTTTACTTTAAAAACTGTTATGTTCACTATTTTAATCGACTTCGGTGGACATCATTCAGGTACCCGCAAAATAGCAAAAACACGGAGATAAAATTCCTGAAAATTATTAATTTATTTTGATTAACTAGGTATAATAGTAGGTCATCCTAGGTCCAATTGTCGGCCATTTTTTGTACAACAAATGTTTCTAATTCCCAAAATATTGTTAGCATTTATAGTACAGTTATACCACGAGTCATAATGTGCACAAGTTCTAACTAAAGACCACAAAAAAAGGAAATGTTTTACAAAAAGGGTTTGCCACAGCTGAGGAGAAAGGCCTTGCGAGAAAAGGCCAAAAACGAAAAAGTTTTATGACATTAGAGTAAACGCCCAATGGCATTCGAGATAACTTCCAATGATACTCGAGAATACGTCCAATTAGAAGCAGTGCAAGTGCTCATAATAAACTCTGGTAAGACTGGAATGTTGTTTACAAACGACCCATTGAAAGTCAAATTACTTACTTTTAATTTGTTACTTTTTGTCACTGCTCATTCACCTCGGCAGTGAAATCTCGAACTCCAGAAATATGCACTAAAAATCAACTGTCTGCTACTAGCTTGTAGTTTTATCAAATTTTATTCTACAACTAATATCAATGCAGACACACTTAATCAATTAATACAAATTTCCAAAATGATCAAATTATCAAAAAATCTCTAATTAATAAATCAATCAATTCACTTAACACAAAAAGTTATTAGAGCTCCTCACTACTACGTTGCTCTCTCTCTTTCTTCACTTAATTGTCCGTTGACCGCGTCCTCTCTTACGCGCACTTTTCTTGCCTCCTAACTCACTTGGAGAAACATCCTTGGTATCCTGAGAACGTCTCTCCACAGACATACTCCCCCCAGTGGCATGACCTCCGGGCTTGTCCACTCCTGTGGTATCCATCACACAAATCTTATGCACCGGTCGTCGATAAATCCCATGGTTAGTTTGAACGTCCACGACTCGAACTACACCATCCTTCCCTGTAAACACTGCTACGATTTTTCCTCTCGGCCAGTATCCTCTTGGTTGATTCCCATCGGCAATAAAAACAAGATCGCCAACCTTGATAAGCTCAGTTGCTTCATGCCATTTCTCTCTCCGTGTCAACGATGGCAGGTACTCTCTTATCCAACGTCTCCAAAACAAATCAGCCAGGCGTTGAGATATTCTCCATTGCTTTCGTAAGCATAAGTCCGTATCCGTAAATTCTCCAGGAGGAACTAAAACACTTGATGTCCCGATTAGAAAGCTGAAGGGTGTAAGACTTGGTTCATCATCCACATCTCCAGACGGTCTAGTCAAGGGCCTGCTGTTCACTACACTTTCGGCTTCTACCATCAAGGTATGCAGAATTTCCTCTCTGGGGGCTCGTTCCTTAAGTGTAGCTTTCAAAGCTACCTTCACTGAGCGCACTAAACGCTCCCAGCTACCCCCCATATGGGGCGATGATGGCGGAATGAAGTGCCACTCTATTCCGCGTGGTGTCAACTCCTCCAGTATCTTCTTTTGGTCAAACTCTTGAATGGCTCTTTTTAGCTCTTCATCTGCACCTCGGAAATTAGTTCCGTTGTCCGAAAACAATTGTCTGGGTGCTCCCCTTCTCCCCACAAGTCTCCTTATGGCCATGATAGCCGAGTCGGTTGTCAGTGATGCAGCTATCTCCAGGTGCACTGCTCTGGTGGCCATACAGGTAAATAACACTCCGTATCGTTTCTCATGTCGCCTGCCCACGGTCACTTCCATAGGCCCGAAGTAGTCCACCCCAGTAACAGCAAATGGTCTCTCCGGTTTAGTCACACGACATTTTGGTAAAGCTCCCATAGATGGGTTCTTCGGTTGCACTCTTGCTATTTTGCAGTCCTGGCAGCTATTCCATGCACTCCTCACTGCTCTTCTAATGTCCAGCACCCAATACCGCTGACGAAGCTCGTTAACAACAGTTTCTTGTCCCTGGTGTCCAGCTCGAACATGAAATTGTTGAATAAGCAAACGGGTGTATTTGTGTTTAGGTTCCAAAATTATTGGTTGCACTGTATAAGCAGCCAACTCAGGGGACTGAGAAGTTCTGCCTCTCGCTCGCAAAACTCCATCTCCATCTAAAAAGGGTGACAATGCAATTAGTCGACTATCCCTTTGTACTCCATCGTTCTTCTTAAGCCGCTTCATTTCCTCAGGAAACGATTCACTCTGCACTCTTTTTATTAGAAACACTTCCGCCGATCGGCACTCCATTGGCATCAGAGATTTCATCACATTTCTTTTTTCTTTCTCTTTTCCTTTTAATAAGCAGTTGCTTTTGAAACGATGAATCCAGGCTGTAACACGCACCAACTTTTCCAGGTTAGAATATTTTTCTATTTCCAGGAACTTACTTGCACTTCGTGTTACCACTACACTGACAAATTCATTTTTCAATTCTTGTTCTGTTGTGGAGTCGCTTGCTTGCTCAGGCATCCTCGGTGCATTAACGCCTAAAGTCAAGGGCCACTCCATCTCCGGAACATGTAAAAACTGTGGTCCATTTATCCATCTGCTCCTTGATGATAAATCGACCTCCGAATTACCTCTCGTTGCTTCATCTGCAACATTGCACTTTGTTCCGATCCAGTTCCAGTTCTCCACATCAGAGGCTTCAAGTATTTCTCCAATTCTGTGGCTGACAAAGGGTTTATACTTTCGGGCATCTGATTTCACCCAACACAGCACTGTACGCGAATCAGTCCAATAAAAGATTTCACCGAATTTAATGCGATGTTCTTCTTTTATGGTAGTAGCCAGTCTGGTTCCCATTACTGCTGCTTGTAGCTCCAGTCGCGGAATCGACATTGGTTTAATTGGAGCTACCCGACTTTTTGAAGCAATTAAACTTACTTCATACTTTTCTCCAATCAGCATTCTTATGTACGCCACCGCAGCAAAGGCTTGCTCCGACGCGTCGCAAAAGATATGAAGTTGACATATCTTTGCATTTCGTATATCCGTTGTGTAACATCTCGGGATACGCACTTCTCGTATTGATTGTAGTTCTTCAATCCAGTATTTCCATTTTTCATATGTGTCATCCGAAATCTCTTCGTCCCAGCCAAGAGCATCTCGCCACATATCTTGCATCAGGATTTTTGCTTTCACTGTAAAAGGTGACAAAAATCCCAAAGGGTCAAAGATTGACATAACGAGTCTTAACACTTCTCGCTTCGTTGGTCTTTGACTTCCATCCACAATTTTCTCAGGAATCTTAGCAAACTTTCCTGTGAATGCAAACACATCTTCCTTCGGAAACCACATGAGGCCGAGCACACGTTCCTCCAGTTTTTGAGATTCAAGATTAAGGTTTTTCTCATTCTCACCAAAGTTTTTATTTTCACATATTTTACTTAAGACCTTACTTGAACTGCAATTCCAACCGGTAATCACAAATCCTCCTTTCAGATGTATTTTGGATACGTCCTGAATTAACTTTATTGCTTCTTCCTCGGTGTGTGCACTTCCTAAATAATCATCAACATAATGTTGAGTGATAATAGCGTCAACAGCTTCAGGGTATTCATCACGAAACTCCTCAGCATTCTTGTTTTTCACTTCTTGGGCAAGTGAAGGGGAACACGCGGCTCCAAAAATCATAGCCCTCATTTCATAAGTTTCTGGGGGTGAATTCCGTTGCATTCCTCTCCACAAGAACCTCTGCGCTGCCATGTCTTCATCCCGGACTTTCACCTGGTGAAACATTTCAGTGATATCTCCAGTAAAGCCTATTTCCTTCTCCCGGAATTTGAAGAGAACTCCTAAAAGAGAACACATCAAATCTGGGCCAGTCATTAATTCATCATTTAAACTTTTCCCTTGAATCTTGGCGGCAGCGTCAAACACCAACCGAAGCTTTTCGGGTTTATTAGGATGCACTACCCCAAAGTGTGGAAGGTACCACGTCTTCTCATTCTTAACCCTTGCTTCCGCTGGGGACAGCTTTCGAGCGTAACCTTTCTGAATGTAATGGTGAATCTTCTGACAGTATTTCTCTGCCAGCAAAGTGTCACGATCTAATTTCTTTTCGATTCCTCTTAATCGCATTTCTGCCGTATGCTCACTATCTGGAAACTGTACATTTTCTTTTCTCCACAGTAGACCGGTTTCCCATCTATCTTCGTAGCGGCGAATGGTCTTGTCCATTATTTCTCTTGAACGAATATCTTCTTTCGATCTAGGCTTAGCTGCTTTCAAATTCACACCGAAACTTTCCGTCTTGAAAGAGTCTTTGATCAAATTAAGCAACTCCTCATCACGATGGTAAATATGCAGTGATGTCTCTTCGTTCACCCTGCCAGTATACCCGCTTTCATTTCCATGAATATACCAGCCAAGTTTGGTTCTCGATAATGTTGGAGCGTATGGAGGTCCGGTTACCGCCTCTCTGGTAATTATTAAATCATTGTTGTCCTGCCCAATGAGTATTTTGGGTCTTGCATTCTTAAATGACGGAACCGAATATTTTCTCAGATGTTTCCATCGCTTCTGCAATCTTTCCACGTCGACTGTCTGAATTCGAAATCGCATATTTTTGGTCACTTTAACATTTTTCATTTTATGACGAATGTCGTTTTCTCCAGTGATTTCCAAGCTCACTCTCATGACTCCCTTTTCACACTGTTTAGTGTTATTCATCCAATTTAGCTCCAGATCTTGCTTTGGCCCAACAAGTCCGATTTCATCTGCAATTTGATCGTCTACTAGAGTGACAGTAGAACCAGGATCTATCATAGCATATGTTTCGACTTCACCATTGGGGCCTTTTAGTTTGACAGGCATGACACACAAATACACTGTATCTTCTCTGTTGCCAAAGTGCGTGGCTACCACATCTTCCGATGTTTCGCTCTCCGTAACTACAGGTTTCTTTTCAGGTTTCTGCTCACTTTTCTCTTTTCTTTCAGTTTTCTGCTCCGGTTCCTTTCGGTAATGAAGCAATGGGTGGTGTCTGAAAGTACAACCATCCTTTCCACATTTTTCACTTGTCGAACACTTAGAAGATAAATGTCCATTCCCCAAGCACAGAAAACAAAGGCCTTTTTCCTTGACAAACTGAACTCGCACACTTACATCTTTTTTACTGAATAGTCTACATTCTCCGATTTGGTGGTTCTTTCTGTTGCAAAAACCACACTGCACAGTAGTATCGTCATTGTCGGTACTTGTGTAGACACCCTCTCTCCGATTTTCTTTGGTCTTCCTTTTCTCAGTCTCCGTATTTTTCCCAGACGATGTTGATTTATAAGTTGTGCAGTAACTTGCTGCTAGGGCAATCTTATCAATCCAATCTGCTAGGTTTTTCATATCTGCATGTGTACTCATGGCGGCACAATATTTTCCCCACTCCAGTCGCAATGAGCCTGGCATTTTTCCAATTAACTCCTTGATGAGCTGAGGATTCCGCATGTGTCCGTCTTCTTTAAGATTTTCCATGACAGTAACTAAGTTCACAATAGCACATGAAAACTCGATGAGGCTTTCAGGTTTCTCCTCCTTTGGGGCTGGAACCTTCTTGGCCTTCTCAATCATGGCTTCAACTATGTTCGCTGGTTTTCCAAACATTCGTTCCAAAGTTTGGATCACTCTCTCTTCATTAGAAGGAATTGTCAGCAGGGCTTGCACTGACTCTCGAGCTTTTCCTTTTAAGCACTTCTGCAGTCGCACCATATTTTCTTCAGGGCCAAATCCGCAGCTTTCCGTTGTTCTTCTATACATACTAATGAACGTTGGCCACTCCTGTGGCTCTCCTGAGAAGAACGGCAACTCTTTTCCTAAACTCTGTCTAGCGACAAACTTCTTTAGGTCTCCCCCCGTTTCCCTTTTAGTCTGGGCTTCGGTGAGCATCATAATCGCTTGAGCCATCATGTCTGTAGAGCTTTGATTTTTACTCCCAGAAAGTGGCACATAATTATTTTTATCTCCTACATTCATCTTATTTGATGTGGGATCTGCATTTGGGTTTTCATTCAAGAAGGGTTCTTGGGAATCTAACCACAACTTAACTGAATCCTCTTTTCGCTGTTCGACAACCACTGGTATTCCGTTTCCATCATTAGAGGTGGGATCACGATCCTCAAGAATTTCCTCGTCATCAGAATTTAGATTTTGTGACTTGTTGCTCAACTCGTCATCAATTTTAGATCTTTCCAATGCCAGTGTCTTTTCGATTATTAGTTTCTTATTTTTTGACTGTTTTAACTTACACGCCAATTTAGCAGCTTCATCCTCTTCATCAAGTCGCAACAAATCTCTTAGCGCCTGCAATTCAGCTTCTTGTATTCGATGAGCAGTACTTGAGGTTGACACTCTGCTACCCACAGATTTTCTATTTTTAGCAGTAGCACTGATTGAATGAAAACTTGATGTTGAACTGCTACCACTTTCCACGATTGGGCTCACTGTCGGTTCCTTAGAAACGGCCGCTCTCGGAACTCTTTTCGTTGGCTCATACTCGACAGCTCCCAACCGATCTGGCTTTTTCCCCATAGTTTGGCGTTGACTTTTCCGAGTAGTTTCCGGTTCCACATCGCTGGATTGACGTCCTGCCTTCTTCCTCCGGTTTCCTTTACCCATTTCACTTTAAGTCAATGTCAAACGTATTACAAACAATTAATCTTTTCTGATCAGTCAATTTTCACTAAACAACTCAATTGTCAATTTTTTAGTTCTTTTTTTTTTTTACTGTTGAACTATAGAACTGTTCCTATTCGCTCGAAGGACCATGTCACTGCTCATTCACCTCGGCAGTGAAATCTCGAACTCCAGAAATATGCACTAAAAATCAACTGTCTGCTACTAGCTTGTAGTTTTATCAAATTTTATTCTACAACTAATATCAATGCAGACACACTTAATCAATTAATACAAATTTCCAAAATGATCAAATTATCAAAAAATCTCTAATTAATAAATCAATCAATTCACTTAACACAAAAAGTTATTAGAGCTCCTCACTACTACGTTGCTCTCTCTCTTTCTTCACTTAATTGTCCGTTGACCGCGTCCTCTCTTACGCGCACTTTTCTTGCCTCCTAACTCACTTGGAGAAACATCCTTGGTATCCTGAGAACGTCTCTCCACAGACACTTTTAATAAGAGATACAAGTAATGATTGATTTCTCTATGTATTTTCCTGTATTTTCCAATATATAAAAAATCATTACAAATTGTATCTCTTAATTTTTTCGCAAGTCATTGAACGTTTTCTAGAATGTCATTGGACATTTTCTCGACTGGCATTTGGATGTGTTCGTTTTGGAACTATGTTAAATAAATGCTAAACCAATGTTAACTGAGTTTTACAGAGATTATTTGCCTAAACGTTGTATTTCGAAATTATTTTTTTTTAATTTTTAAAAACTAAAAATAACTTTTGAGGGGAAAAGTTTGAGATGGGAAAAGTCTGCGATTGGAAAAGTCTGCGATGAAAGAGACAATTATTGCTAAGTATAATATTGACTAAATTGTGAGTTTTATGGATTCCGTGGTTTAATTTACAGTTGAAACATTCTTATGGAAATTTAAAATATATGTTTTCAAATTGCAGTTAAATCTACGTTGTTTGGTTGGAGTCTTAACGGAAAATCCTGGCCAATGCTTCCTTGTCCACCTACACCTCCGGGGCACTTGGCACCTCCACAAGCGTATCCCAAAAATTGTCATTACTGGTATCTCTGTGCCGCAAGTAAATACATTATTCCTTCTTTACCGTAGTGGATTGTGCACCAGGTGAATATTTTCCAAAAGGAGGAAAAGAGTGCGTACCTGGAACATGTGGCGGTTTGTTTGTTTAAAATTGTTCTAGAATGAAATCACGCTATAAGTAAATTAAACCCAATAGTTATGTTATGATTTACATTTAATGAAGCTCGAGAATTGTATTATTGTGCGGTGCATAGTTGAAATTATTCCATTTCCGGTCCTCCATCCAACATTTGGCATTACATACGTTAAAATACGTTAAATACAAGTATAATAATAAATACGGTATTTTCAACGAAAACGATTGTTAAAATGTGCACTGCATGATCATGCAGAGTAATATCAAGTGATGGAAGTGGACTTTTCAGATTTTTGGTAGCTCAGGAATCTTTTCACCTGTCACTGACAATGTGAATCAAATATTTGAGTATGTGTGCCGAATTAAGTAAATTTTTCACCATTCTATTGCAATATGTCGTATCACATTTATAATCCAATTTTATGTATTTGTATTACAAATGAAGGAAGTATTTATTAGGAATTATATTGAGTGTTGCCAATAATGAAATATATATGCACGACAATATGTTTCTTGTAGGTGAACACTGGTTGATTGATTGATAACTTTATTGCTAAATAACAGCTAATAAACTAGCTGGTCTCCCACAGAAGACGAAGATACGAAGCAAATTCAAAAATGTACATTGAGTTATTAGAAAGTCAAATTTATATTTTAATATTTGGACAACATTGATAAAGATCATACTACATTATAAGGACAACAAAAACATTAAGGCCAAAAAAGTTTTGAACATTTTGCAAAACATATCTCTCTATAGGTATCTAAATCTAAACGTATTCGCCAATAATTGAAATTCTTTTACGGGTTTTAGAACGAACAGACATGTCACTGTCATCTCAGCTTGTCTTGGCCAGTCGTTCATAGAGATATAAGGGTCTTTGGAACCCTTAGCATTTACTGTAGTATAAATAGAACAATCAAACCACTCTGGCACTGCTGCTTCATTAGCAGAATTAATTCACATAAAGAAAATGTTTTTAAATTCCGAAAAATTAACGAGCTTCAAAGAATTGTTATAATATCTTAAGGTTCTGTCATACTGTCTTGAACACCATTAAACTGCCGTCAATCACCATTAAACATTGTACCTCTACTACTAGATTTATGGAATTTATGATAATGTACTTTTAATTACTACATTATTGTTTATTTAATAAAAGTTATTCATATATTACTGTATTCACAATATAGTAATGTGGAGCATTATTGATAAAGAAAATAGCAGCAGTTAATTGTTGAAGCTATTCTTTAATTCAATAAAAGTTTTTATGCAATTTAATGGATTTATAATAGATCCTGTAATTCAGAAGTATTGTATTGTTCTCAAAATTTCGTTATAAAGCCGAATTCTATTCCAACAAATATTATTTAAATCTGTTTCGTTGTAGTATATCCCGTTCAACATTACTAGCAGGTAAATTTTTAAATATTAAATGTTTTACCATTCTTCCATTTATTACTAATAGTGTTTTCATTGATTAATTTTGCAATATTTATTTAAATGAAAATACACTTATGCATTACTAGAAAGACTAATAAGAGAGTGGAGGAATACTTATCCTACATTAATAAAAGCTATAAGTTTGGGAAATCGACAGATTAAATGAAACTGCAGATGCATACTACAATTGTTTTTTGCAAAAGTTCGAATTTTAAAGCAAAGACTAAGCTCTTAAATTAATGATTACGTTTGTAAATGGTTTATATATCGTTGTGGAACAAAAATAATAAATTTTTAGCTAATACGTGTTAAAATTATTATCAATTATTCACAACTAGGTGTATCTATTTTTACACTAACCATTTAGGGTTTGGAGATGAAGTCGTTATTGGGACTAGTTTTGACTACCGTGCTTGTGGGTTTAATCGTGACAAATCAAATAGGTACTTTTTTATTTCTGTGCAATACTACTACTAAAATGGCTTAGAATAATAAAATTTCGTTGTTACATTTTTAGTTTACATATATGCCAGTACGTATAGTCCCGCTTGCGACGCACCCACACGCCCACCTGACTATTGTGATAAAGCATGCAAAGATCTTGGAATAGAAGGAGGAACTTGTTCATACGGCGTTTGTAACTGCAAAGGCAGTTTGCTATGGTAGGATCTACTTATTTCGAAATTACTAATGGAATACAGAAATAAACAAATTGCCATTGGTGAATCAATTGTGATGAAGAAATGAAGAAATGTGCGCATAATAATAATAATAATTTTATATAGTAATCTAAGGTTAAATTTTGTAATGACAAGATGACTTTTTACAAATAAACAGTTGGTTGTGTAATATTTTAAACATGAATTTCGTCGTCCTATTAAATTTTCTCCTTTAATAACACATTAAGTTAGCTAGCATGTATAGATAAACAAAATACAAAGTGAAAGGGTGTGGGTGTAGAAAAAGTGTAGTTCTCTGATTAATTTTAATTGCAAGCAAAGTGCACCAGTTGCAAAATATAACGCTTGCCCCAGTATACAGTCTTTATGTCGTTGTCTCAATGTTTGTCCTATTTCTGTCTCTCGTTCCAGGAATTGTATGTTATGTTTAGCCTCTTTCAAGTAGTCACCATATTCTATAATATGTCACTGCTAAATTAAGAGGGTAAAGGATTTCAGAATAAGTGACTTGGTAATCCATGGAAATTTTTTACATAGTTGTCCTTTTGAGGATCGCAATCCGATCATTATCCCCATATTTCTCCCAAAAATTTAACCGATGCGATCCCATCTGTCAAAAAATAAGACCGATCCGAACCGATCCCGCCATTCAAAACAAATTAGGCGACCCGATCCCATTCGATCCCGTTCCTCAAAAAAATGTAATCGATACCATCCAATCCCGTCTGTCATAAAATTTCAACGAACCGTACCAGATCCAATCCCCTCTCCCAAAAAATTTATTTGTTTGCCTAGAAATGTGGTGAACGTCAAAGAACTAATATTTAATAATTGAACTTTTAATTATTTTATAGGAGAAGGTTTGTTTGTGGATTTCAAACACGGCACTGTAACAGATCTTGATCATAGAGGTAAAATTCTAATCTTACTTTAGCTCAGTGGTAATACTTCTAAAACGGTAAATTTTACAATTTTTGTAAATAAATATTGCAAATTATAATTATAAAACCAACAGGTTAAATCCGAACAGCTAAATAGTTGACCTATCTTAATCAATCAGATCCAAATTGCTAGTGGCGACGCTGAATTAATTTTAGAAGTTTTCCAATTGCAATGTGAATTACAATTTAAAAATAATTTTTAATTAACGAAATAAATAATCAATTTAAAATGCACAAAAGGTGTAATTGGCGATGGTCATGTGGTCATTGTCAACCAAGTGGATAAAAATAGTATTGCCAGAGGTTAAAAATAATTCAAACACTTAAAGTACTATATTTAATGAAATAAGGCAATACTTTTATTGTATCTCGCAGTAATCAAGTTTTCTACTAACGAAAATAGTCATTATCGCAAGTGTAACAAATTTTTATACTTGTTAATATATTATTTTACTACTTCCGTCGTCACTTATCACAAAGATTTTCATTTTTTCAAAAACAATTTTGCTTTTCCCATAAGTCACTGTTTTACAAATTTGTATTTCAAGAATTTACAACTTCTGTGAGGAAGAAGGCAATAAAATGAATACTTTTTAGTTGTCTTGGCCAGTGGTTAACACAACCACTTCTTTGGAACCCGAACCTCTACTCTAGTATAATAAATAGAACAATCGCACCACTCTGGCACTACTGCTTCATCACTAACATTAATTCACATGCAGAAAAGTCGCAATTTTTGGAAACCGGAGGAATTGACGAGCTTCAAAAAATTGTTATCAGTTATTCAACTAAGGTTCTGCTATACTGTCTTCAAAATCATTAAATTGTCGCCAATTAGTATTATACATTATACCTCCAATGCTTGATTTTTGGAATGTACGGTAAAGTATCAATTACTTAACTAATAAAAGTTATGCATATATTAATATTATTAATGTGTTTACAATAGGATGTGGAACATCATTGACAAAGAAAATACTAGCAGTTAATTATTGAAAGCTATTCTTTAATTCAATAAAAGCTTTTAGGCGATTTAATAGATTTATAATATATGCTGTAAATCAGAATCATTGCATTGTTCTCAAAATTTTGTTATTAAAGCCAAAGTCTTTTCCAACAAATATTAGTGAAAGCTATTTCGTTGTACTTTAAGAATATCCTGTTCAAAATTCCTAGCAGGTATTAAAATATTAACAGTCTTAACATTCGTAATTCATTATTAATTTTGCAAATTATGTTTAAATGCAAATGTACACTTTTAGTTAACTAGAAAAACTACTACCACTACTACGAGAGTGCAGAAATATTTAATCCTGAAATTAATATAGCTATAAGTTTGGGAAATCGACAGATTTAATGAAACTGCAGTTGCATACTATTGTTATTGGCAAAGTTTTCAATTTTTAAAGTAAGGATTAAGCTACGTAATTCATAATGTAACGTTGCAGAAGGAAAATAATGGATTTTTAGCTAGTACTACATAGTACTAGTTTAAATTGTTATCAAACATACACAACCAGTTGTATCTATTTTCTGGACTAACTATTTAGGTCTCCGACTGACTTTAAAGATGAAGTCGTTATTGGGGCTATTTTTGACCGTCGTACTTGTGAGCTTAATCGTGACAAATCAAATAGGTACTTTTTCATTCTCTTACAATACTAGTACTACTAAAATGACGTGGAAGAATGAAAGTTTTGTCTTAAATTTTCAGGTTATGTATATGGTGGTTGCCAATCACCCCCATCCATACCTGACCATTGTCATAAAGGATGCAGTGAACTAGGAGCAAGAACAGGAACTTGTGAGAACGGTATTTGTTTCTGCACAGATTGACGCAGTTTCTTTAGTATCTACTTATTTTGTAATTACTAATTGAATGCGGAAAGGAATAAATTGTGATTTAGTGAATAAATTATGAGAATAATTAATTACTATCATTTTGTGTAATCTAAGGTTAAATTTTAAAATAAAAAGATGGCCTTTAGGATTACACTACGTTCCCCATCGGATGACATTTCCCATTGCAGAATTTTCCTATCACAGAGCTTTCCCATCGGAAAAGTCTGAGATTGGAAAAGTTTATGATAAATAAAGTCGCAATGGGAAGAGTTGCTATGGAAATTGTCGGAGATGGGAAAAGTAGGAGATGGGAAAAGTAGGAAATGGGAAAAGTAGGAGATGGGAAAAGTAGGAGATGGGAAAAGTAGGAGATGGGAAAAGTAGGAAATGGGAAAAGTAGGAGATGGGAAAAGTAGGAAATGGGAAAAGTAGGAGATGGGAAAAGTAGGAGATGGGAAAAGTAGGAAATGGGAAAAGTAGGAGATGGGAAAAGTAGGAGATGGGAAAAGTAGGAAATGGGAAAAGTAGGAGATGGGAAAAGTAGGAGATGGGAAAAGTAGGAGATGGGAAAAGTCGGAGATGGGAAAATTAGGAGATGGAAAAGTCAGTTATTTTTAACATGAATTTCGTCGTTCAATAAAATTTTGGCATCCAGTTATTATTGTACATTAATTTAGTTAGTAAATATATGCAATAAACTCCACTACCACTGTGCCTGTTGTGCCTATTAACTATTGAATAAACAAATCAGAATGTGAGTCGCTGTCTTTAGATGAAATATACAGTCCATGAGGGCTTAAAAATGTTTTGGAGAATCTAGTAGTCCTTACTCCAAAGCAAAGGAATCACGAGAATTTAAGTCGTGCACACCTAATAGCAGTACTAATCTTGATTTAAGTTAATTTTGTGAAGCCAAACCAAAATCTTTAAAATGGGGTTAATAAATTTTTTTGCATTGAAAAATAATTCACCACATCGAAAGAATTTACTTGTTATACCATAATTTTTGCCCAAAATTGGGGGTTTGAAAAATATTTTCTTTGCATACCATTCCGCATTGTACGGTAGCATTTAATTAAGCTGGAAAATTATTAATACGAAAAGGTATGATCGTCAATACTTAATGATTATATAATATAGCAATTGTTATTTTTCGTATATTTATGTAGAATATTCAAGTTTTGTGTAAAAATTTTAAAGATTTAAACGAATTAGTGGTAAAGTGTGTTGAAATTGATTATGGTAACATGATAGTGTAAATTTTCATTGCATTTCAACTTAAATTTATTTTAAATAAAATGACTGCTTTGAAATCCTTTTTTTATTCCCAAAGAAATTTATTGCATTTTCAAGATTACATCTTTTAAATACATTAGCAATATATATATGCAAGTTTTGCAAAGTTTCTAACGATATGAAGGCCATTTTAATGACGTCTTGAACATATCTGGTATAAATAATAAAGCATTTATGTGGCCTCAAAGAATGCTATTGTTCTTCTAATTACGAAAGTAATAAAATAATAATCGTTTTTGCTGATGTGAGTTATCAGTAAAGAAATATAGAAGTCAGTTATCAAACATTAAAACACTATTACTCTTGGAATAAAGTAGTTCGACAGTATTGATTAGAAATGCATCTCCTAGTTTCTATACTAAGAACTGCTGTGTTCATTATTTTAATGAACTTCACCCGGCATCGAACAGGTACCTGCAAAATATCAAAAACACTGAGATAAAATTTATTAACTTATTTTGACTGGCTACGTTTAGGCCTTCTTATGTCGAAATCTCTTTGTTAGCATTTATGCAAAACACAGTTATATCATGAGACACAATGTTCACATGTTCTATCAAGGACCACAATAAAACATGTGTTATAAAAACGTTTTAAAGTAGCTGACCAGAAAAACATTATTAAATTGATTTGCAGAGATTATTTGCATATACATTATATTTCTAAGATTGAGGTAGAAATATCGTTTCATTTGCCTTAGGAATGAGTTTTCCTTAATTTGAAACTATTTTAATTAATGCGATTGAAAAAAGTGAATCATGAAAAATTATCTTATATTCTAATTTTTATATTTCTGAATAAGTATTCACCGATTGGTTAGAGCCATTTTTATTGGCTGCCAATGCCAATTAAATATTCCTGGGAGAAATATATGTGTAAGGCCAATGAAAATCATGAGCAATTAAATAGCCATCTTCAAAATAGGTAATCTCGGCTACTTTAATTTTTTAATTTTTCGTAATTTTTTGAAAAATTTTGACCAAAAAGTGTGTTTTATGGATTCCGTGGTTCATTTACATTGAAAACATTATTATGGAAACTTAAATTATATATATTGCTTTCAAATTGCAGTTTGCGCTACGATATATAATTGGAGGGGTAGCGGAAAGCAATGGCCAATGATTACTTGCCCCCCTATGGTTCATGGGAGCATTATGTCAGATCAGTTTCCTGGAAATTGCCATTACTACTATGTCTGTTGGTCACTTAGATCTACTAGAACTGAAACTATTATTATTTCGATTCAAGATTGTCCACCAGGTGAATATTTTCCAAAAAAAGGAACCGATTGCGTAAAGGGACCATGTGACGGTTTGTTTCTTTTTAAATTGCCTCTAAAATGAAATCACGCCTTAAGCAAATTAAACCCAATAGTTACGTAATGGATTTTAAGTAATACAACTCGAGAACTGAACTTTATTTCACATTATTTGTATTTAATTGAACTTTATTGCATGTTACTTTAAGGACCTATTGTTTACCTTTGATAACCAAAGATATTAGAAAAATCTGGAAATTTTGGTATACCCATTTTAAAAAGTTTACTATTTACATTTGCCGCCATCTCATAGACTCAGCGGTTGGCAATATTATGTCATTATGTAATACATCAGAGCAACAATTTTTTAACCAAACTGTATCAAAACTGGTTGAATTGTTATTAATTCTAATGAAAGCGAATATAAATACTCAAAAATTTACACGATGTAGTTGTTGAATTTCTAATTGCAATTACAATGAGGTAAAAAACTACTAATAAAATATCATCATATTGAAAACTTAAAAATTTGGTAGGTTGGCGTCATATCTGCAAAATTTAAAACAAATGAATTATTTGTTGTCACTTAGACCCATATCTCGGTGTCCGACCAGGAGCTCCACCTCCGCCGCCACCTCCACCGCCACCACCCTACGCACCGCCACCACCACCCTACCCATCGTAAGTCATTCATGTTATCTCTACTTAGGAAAACGAACATTGGAATTCCGCTAAACTAATTCATAAAATGTTTTAATTACTTAATTCTGCCCGTATTGTAGTATGAAATTATTGCAATTCAAATTCTTGTTTTAAGGACTTACAAGAAACTTAAAGTAAATGATATTTTTATATGAAATACTGTAATTAATCTACATCAGTTACATTTTATAGAGCGTCAGACATCAGAGAGCTTTTTCATGTTTTTAAATAACCTAAATTGCACCACTACTAGCATAACTTCGGAAAAGAGCTGTAAAAGTAAATTCTCATATTAATAGTGGCTACGGCTAATAGTTACAATGCGAACATTAACTGTAATTTTGGTTGTTTTTGCAGACCTTCAACTGGTACACCGATGAGAGAAGTTGATATCGCCGTTAGCGTAAAGCAAAAGGCAAGAAAAAATTATATTATAACTTATTTATTGAGAGGCAATAGCAATTATTCAACTGGGTCACGAATCAAAATATTATCCTTTAAAATGAATAAATTGAAATTAATTAGATTGAAAATATACTCACTATATTATTATAAATATTATTAAACAATTTTGAACCTATATTATCATAATATTTGGTAATATGTTATATACTATATTTGGTTTGATGAACATCCTCTCTGCTTACAAATTTCAGTTAACTTGGTATCAAGCTCGAAAACGTTGTCAAGAAAGCGATTTAAGTTTGTTGGTCATCGAAACACCGCAGGAGAACGACTTTGTGAGTAACTGGTGGAAACTTAAACAAGCACGTAAGCATTCAACTAAAAATGTCCTACTCTGATGAACCAGATATAGCATTAAATTAATTTTGAACGTAATGCTTCAAATAATGTTTATTGCAGCGTTTAAACGGGGCAAGGAAGGTTTTTGGGTTGGGGCTAAGTTTAAAACAATTGACTACAACTACTTATACTGGGATCCGATCAAGCGGTCTCACTAATCCGCACACCCCTGCACACCCCGCACACCCCGCACACCCCGTCCAGGGTGAATAAAATCTTTTACTACCACGTATTCTGGGGTGTGCCAACGTATTCTGGGGTGTGCCAACGTATTCTGGGGTGTGCCAACGTATTCTGGGGTGTGCCAACGTATTCTGGGGTGTGCCAACGTATTCTGGGGTGTGCCAACGTATTCTGGGGTGTGCCAACGTATTCTGGGGTGTGCCAACGTATTCTGGGGTGTGCCAACGTATTCTGGGGTGTGCCAACGTATTCTGGGGTGTGCCAACGTATTCTGGGGTGTGCCAACGTATTCTGGGGTGTGCCAACGTATTCTGGGGTGTGCCAACGTATTCTGGGGTGTGCCAACGTATTCTGGGGTGTGCCAACGTATTCTGGGGTGTGCCATGTATTCTGGGGTGTGCCATGTAATGGGGTGTGCCATGTAAATCTGGGGTGTGCCATGTAAATCTGGGGTGTGCCATGTAAATCTGGGGTGTGCCATGTAAATCTGGGGTGTGCCATGTAAATCTGGGGTGTGCCATGTAATTCTGGGGTGTGCCATGTAATTCTGGGGTGTGCCATGTACATCTGGGGTGTGCCATGTAAATCTGGGGTGTGCCATGTAAATCTGGGGTGTGCCATGTAAATCTGGGGTGTGCCATGTAAATCTGGGGTGTGCCATGTAAATCTGGGGTGTGCCATGTAAATCTGGGGTGTGCCATGTAAATCTGGGGTGTGCCTTGTACATTGAGATGTGCTAATGTACATTGGTTGTGTGCCAATATTCTGGGGTATGTTCTCCTAAATTGCACTGAATAAAACCACATATGTGGTGATGTTGTGTAGTTGTGAATTGATGCTGAGGTGATGTTGCCAACGTATTCTGGGGTGTGCCAACGTATTCTGGGGTGTGCCAACGTATTCTGGGGTGTGCCAACGTATTCTGGGGTGTGCCAACGTATTCTGGGGTGTGCCAACGTATTCTGGGGTGTGCCAACGTATTCTGGGGTGTGCCAACGTATTCTGGGGTGTGCCAACGTATTCTGGGGTGTGCCAACGTATTCTGGGGTGTGCCAACGTATTCTGGGGTGTGCCAACGTATTCTGGGGTGTGCCAACGTATTCTGGGGTGTGCCAACGTATTCTGGGGTGTGCCAACGTATTCTGGGGTGTGCCAACGTATTCTGGGGTGTGCCAACGTATTCTGGGGTGTGCCAACGTATTCTGGGGTGTGCCAACGTATTCTGGGGTGTGCCAACGTATTCTGGGGTGTGCCAACGTATTCTGGGGTGTGCCAACGTATTCTGGGGTGTGCCAACGTATTCTGGGGTGTGCCAACGTATTCTGGGGTGTGCCATGTAAATCTGGGGTGTGCCAACGTATTCTGGGGTGTGCCAACGTATTCTGGGGTGTGCCAACGTATTCTGGGGTGTGCCATGTTAATCTGGGGTGTGCCATGTAAATCTGGGGTGTGCCATGTAAATCTGGGGTGTGCCATGTAAATCTGGGGTGTGCCATGTAAATCTGGGGTGTGCCATGTAAATCTGGGGTGTGCCATGTAATCTGGGGTGTGCCATGTAAATCTGGGGTGTGCCATGTAAATCTGGGGTGTGCCATGTAAATCTGGGGTGTGCCATGTAAATCTGGGGTGTGCCATGTAAATCTGGGGTGTGCCATGTAAATCTGGGGTGTGCCATGTAAATTTGAAGGCCAATGCCAATGGAAATGACGTGGCCGTCTGTCCGTCTTTCTGTCCGTAAGTTTATCTTTATACTCGCGAACGGATTGCCACAGTGACTTCTAAATTGGAGCAAATCAAACTCTCTAGGTCAAGTTCAGTTGGAACGGGTCCGGATGACTGGCTCACGGACATTTGGCACACGGCCAACTGGCACACGGACAACTGGCACACGGCCAACTGACATACGGACAACTGCCACACGGACAAGTAGCACACAATTGGCGGAGCCTATTTTTACTCTAACACCAATCAGAGAAGTTGAATAGTGCTGATAATAAAAGTAGGCGAGGTTAAATTATAGTCGTTATAGTTAAATTATGTTAAATTATAAATTATATAAATTATATGATTGGCGTCGGTTTCGATTATAGCCTCCGCCCATTATGCGCAATTTGTCTGCTTGCCAGTTGTCCGTGTGCCAATTAGCCTGGTGCCAGTTGTCCGTGTCGAGTTGAGTTGGAATATAGGTGCATCGGTCAACCGGTTCCAGAAACGAAGTCATAAACATGGAGCTTACAGGGTAAATCTTACGAAACTCACATATTGTGTATGCAGTTATCGTAACCGCAAGAAGAATACAAAGAGCATGCTTCATATTTACTACACAGCATTACACTTTTATAACACACTAAACTATCACAACCACACAACATCACCTCACAACCACACAACATCCGTTTACCACCAAACGACATCACCATATAACATCACTACACAACATCATCTCACAACTACACAACATCATCTCACAGCTACACAACATCATCTCACAACTACACATCATCTCACAACTACACATCATCTCACAACTACACAGCATCATCTCACAACTACACAACATCAACATCACCACGCAACATCACCTCACAACTACACAACATCACCACACAACATCACCTCACAACTACACAACATCACCACACAACATCACCTCACAACTACACAACATCACCACACAACATCACCTCACAACTACACAACATCACCACACAACATCACCTCACAACTACACAACATCACCACCCACCATCACGACACAACATCACCCAATAACTATGCAACGTCGCCACACAACACCACCCAGAAACTATACACCATCACCATACAACACTACCTCGCAACTACACAACATCACCATACAGCACCGCCACACAAATTAACCAAACATCATCATCCAACAACATCACCTCACAGCATCATCTCACGGCTAAGCAACATCACCTCAGCATCAATTCACAACTACACAACATCACCACATATGTGGTTTTATTCAGTGCAATTTAGGAGAACATACCCCAGAATATTGGCACACAACCAATGTACATTAGCACATCTCAATGTACAAGGCACACCCCAGATTTACATGGCACACCCCAGATTTACATGGCACACCCTAGATTTACATGGCACACCCCAGATTTACATGGCACACCCCAGATTTACATGGCACACCCCAGATTTACATGGCACACCCCAGATTTACATGGCACACACCAGATTTACATGGCACACCCCAGATTTACATGGCACACCCCAGATTTACATGGCACACCCCAGATTTACATGGCACACCCCAGATTTACATGGCACACCCCAGATTTACATGGCACACCCCAGATTTACATGGCACACCCCAGATTTACATGGCACACCCCACATTTACATGGCACACCCCACATTTACATGGCACACCCCACATTTACATGGCACACCCCACATTTACATGGCACACCCCACATTTACATGGCACACCCCAGAATACGTTGGCACACCCCAGAATACGTTGGCACACCCCAGAATACGTTGGCACACCCCAGAATACGTTGGCACACCCCAGAATACGTTGGCACACCCCAGAATACGTTGGCACACCCCAGAATACGTTGGCACACCCCAGAATACGTTGGCACACCCCAGAATACGTTGGCACACCCCAGAATACGTTGGCACACCCCAGAATACGTTGGCACACCCCAGAATACGTTGGCACACCCCAGAATACGTTGGCACACCCCAGAATACGTTGGCACACCCCAGAATACGTTGGCACACCCCAGAATACGTTGGCACACCCCAGAATACGTTGGCACACCCCAGAATACGTTGGCACACCCCAGAATACGTTGGCACACCCCAGAATACGTTGGCACACCCCAGAATACGTTGGCACACCCCAGAATACGTTGGCACACCCCAGAATACGTTGGCACACCCCAGAATACGTTGGCACACCCCAGAATACGTTGGCACACCCCAGAATACGTTGGCACACCCCAGAATACGTTGGCACACCCCAGAATACGTTGGCACACCCCAGAATACGTTGGCACACCCCAGAATACGTTGGCACACCCCAGAATACGTTGGCACACCCCAGAATACGTTGGCACACCCCAGAATACGTGGTAGTAAAAGATTTTATTCACCCTGGACGGGGTGTGCGGGGTGTGCGGGGTGTGCAGGGGTGTGCGGATTAGTGAGACCGTCCGATCAAGAAGCAAATTTTTAACTTCAGGGATGGTAATTCTGACGGAATTAAGAAGGTATGGGGCTCTGGAGAACCGTACGATGACAGCGGATCAGGGAAAGATTTATGTATCGAAATTCAATTTCCTGGAAATCAACCTCCAGTGTGGTCAGCATCGGATTGCGATGAACTAAAGTATTATATAGGTGTCAGGCTTCAGTAAGTGTTTATACTACCTTACCTACACAAATTTAAAAGGATCCCCATACAATATACTATGGTGTGGGTGGTTTTCTTTGGAATACTTAATGGAAAGAAATAGCGCTTTAAGTTTTAGTCTCGGTTTTAAATTAAATGCTTTTATTCTTACTTTAGTGCACCCTGTGAATTAATTTGAAATTGAAAATTCTTATTACAGTTCCATTATTAATTTTGTGTTCCTTACAGAGTGGACCGGCTTCCGGAGAATCGACAAGCTTTTATTACTGAACGGAGTGATAAACCAGTAGTAACTGACCAAGATAAGGACACGGGTAATGAATATTATTCTTTCCATTTCTTTGTTTATCTGAAAATGTTATGAGCGCCAAAAGACGGTATAATGTTCACTAATATTCCTGGATGAATTGAATTTTGGAATATTTTACAGGAGGAGGTGTGTTTGCGGATTTCAAACACGGAACTGTTACAGATCTTGATCAAATAGGTTAAATTATATGCTAACTAACACTTGAAAATGTACTAAAATTCAAAAAAATTACTTCAGAGATAATAAATCTGAAAGTACAACTTTTATAACGAAATATTGTAATTCATAATTCCACAACCAATAGGCTAAATCCGAAAAGCAAAAAAGATGGACTAATCTCAATCAATCCGATCCAAATCGAAAGTGAACTAGAAGACCGACCCTGAATTTATTATGGAGGTTTTCCAATTATTTTACGAATTGCAATTTAAAAGTTGTATATTTAATCAACGAAATAGATAATCAATTTAGAATGAACAGATAGATGTAATAACAGATGACCATATTGTCATACAGGTGAATAATTAATAATAACATCAAAGTTTAAAAATATTTTAAAAACTTAAAGTACTATTTAACGAAATAAGATAGTACGTTTATTCTGTGTTGTACCTCACCGTAATCATCTACTAATGAAAATTGCTTATTTATCGCAACTGTAAAGAATTTACATAGTTATTATTATATTATTTTGCACTAAAAAGATTTTCTTTTTTGCAGAAGCAATATTGCTTATCCCATTCGTCATTAAGTTTTACAAATTTCTATTACAGTGCGGCTATTAAATATATGGGTACGACTCATCCAGACTAATATTTCTTGCGGGCGAATGAATTTTATTGCAATGAGTGAAGATCGTGGCAAAATAATATTGTTGTTATCGTAAAACAAATATAGTTGTTGAAAAATGAGAATTTTAATTAAAAGAAAACCTAACTATTTCGATAGTTAGTTGAATGCAACGTTATGGTCAACCAAATGTTTTAAATGTAAGTAGGCCTTCTTCCGCTATATTACCTCCGAGATAATATATATAGTATAATTACATAGCCTCCGAGTTAGGCTATGTAATTATACTCCTCCGGAGATACTTATTAGCAACAACGGAGGCTGCAAAATGTAAACATTTTCTTAAGATGAAGCCTCTATTATAATTTGTTGAATCAAATAACTCCGACATTATATTAAAGTAGTAAAACTGTTGATGTCAAAAAAACGAAACGTTATTAATACGTGATGACTTACTACTACTATTATTCTTCATTTGGAAATCGTTGTGTAAAAAAAGCATGTTTTAATTGGACTAACGTTAAAATGCTGGGAAAAGGGATAATATGGCAAAAATTGCACAAAATAATATGGCAAATTATTGGCTGCTCCGCTGGCATATTCACGATTTATGGATTGAAGGATGACCAAGCGCGCAAGTATTTGTACGCCAATAATATATTGAATAGGGGGCTTTCTTTGAGACCCATTTTTTATTTGTTTTGTCAAATGAAATTCATTAGCGTTCATTTACAGGGTTGTACATGAGCAACTAAATGCTTTGCTAAATATTTGTAAGAATCATGTGTGGTATGTGAGTGTACAAATTTTAGCGGTGTATAAATAGTATATTGCACAACCATATGAAGGCCACTCAATGAAATATTCATATGCTTAACAAATAAAGCAGGCAAGTGGTGTAGAATATAAAAAATGCTTTTGTTCTACTAATTAAGAGAATCGTAAAAAAATAATCCATTTTTTGCCATAAATGGTTGCTTAGTCAACTATCATACACTAAAACCCGAAACATGAAAAACTTTCGGGTGCACTTTTAAAAATCGATTTCCAATTTTTGCAGTAAATTGTTCTGCTCACAATTTTGACTTCAGCCAAATTAATAAGAGTATTCTTAAATAAGTCGATAATGGACATCGTTCAGCAATACTTATAATTGTCATATTACTGGTATCATAATCATTGTGTAAACAAAAGAATTGAATTGTTTTAAATGAATAAGTATTAAAGCCAAGTGAACAAAGAAGCGTAAACTGTCAGTTCTCTTACCTTAAATTGTTTTTAAAAATGCTTGCTTTATAATTAGTTTTCTTTAGCCTTGCCAGAAGGAATTTATTGACATTCCTTTACAGATATAAAAGTATTACTCATTCCTACTGCCTTTGTTCAAAATTAAAAAAGAATATTTAAAGTTACTCCCGCAAGACACAGCTTGGTTACGTAATACCTACATTATGGATAATGCCACAAATGATGGTATTTAAGTGCATGCTTGGAACATGCGGTACTTCACTGGCAGGAGTATATATATTTATATGTGTATTTAATTACTAGAAATATTAAAAATACGACTTTTCCTAACAATAAAAATCTGTAAAGACTAGCATTATTTTTGTAGATGCATTTTGTAGATACATTGTAAAATTACATTTTTAGAAATAATTTATATCCAGCAACGCAATTGTCGCGGTTGTGAATTCATTTGAAAGAATTAATGACTTGCCATGAATGAAATATGTGTGCCATGTTGACACAATGCTACTGCGTTTAATAAACATGACAAGCATATAATATCAAAGACTATTAAATAGACATTTAAATATTGCACATAATATTGCAGTTAGGAAAACTCTCATTTGCATAATTGAATTCTTACTATTTTTGAATACAAAAGTATAGCTACACTTCGTGTGAAACTTGCAAGCTGCACACTAATATGAAATCGTTGTTAAAGTTAACTTTCACTTCTGTACTCTTAAAGCTAAGCCTTCCAGAATGGCACGAATGTAATTCTGTTTTGCAACAAAAGCAGAACGGATTATTTGAGTAATGAAAATTAAACTACGTTTATTATGATTATTATTATCAATAAAACAACATCAGAGATCAAAAATGTTTATTACGTCAATTTATATGTCAAAAATAATTCTTGTCATTACTTTGAGAATTCTTCATTCAACCTGCAATGACAACGTCAATACACACCGTTCAGGTAATTGAACTATACTGTTTTTGAAATTGTCAATTTTTGTTTCGCTTTCTGAGACGATAAAATTCAAAATCTACGTACAAAAGCCAGTTTTTACCTTCCTTGATGTTTTGATGGCTTTATTTCGCGTCTTAAATGATCCATGCGTCTTCCACAGTGTAGAAAATATATCATCATTCATTTGGGACTTTATTTGGATTTTTAATTTTAGTTCGTTCACCAAAGTTCGATGGAGCCGCGTACCAGAGTGTCATACATGTGTCAAAAAACAACTACCATTGGCTTCCCTGTCCATCGTATACTTCGATAGGCGATGGAAATACAATTGCAATGTATCCAAAAAATTGCAACCATTTCTATATTTGCCACAAGAAAAATTGGGGTTATCAGAGTATTTTGTATGATTGTAATGTCGGAGAGCGTTTCAGTCCTGGTGATAATCAGTGTAGACGAGGGCAATGTGAAGGTTCGTCTATTTGTATTTTTCTTTCCTTAAATTACATAAAAATGAACTATTCTGTGAACCATGATAAACTATGCAGGACAAAATGGTCAGCAATAGGTTTCGTAATGTTTTTTAGTCTATAATAATATTCTGCAGTCTTGGATTTGTCATACAGAACTACTTTTCTATTTAGACAGTCCACTATGGACAGACGCACAATGGGAAGATCTTCAGCGACAGGGAAAACTGCCACCTGGTGTGGCACCACAGCCATTAGTGCCATCACCACCGTTACCACCACCATCACCAGCTACATGTAAGCGTATTAGTTGATAACATGGGGTCAAAGAGTATAGTCCACCACTATTACATGTATTTGTACTATTACATGTGTAAGTACTTCCTTATACACCGGATGCCCCATCGTTACCTCTGAGCTGAACCTCAACGTAGCATTGAAAATTCTATTCCACAATAGTCTATTAAAATAATACATTTTAACAGTGAATTCCTTAAAAATATTCCTGTCAGTGTTAAAGCAGTTCGCCGGTTTAGTTGAAAAAGACAGATAATTTTTAAATACTTTGGCTTATTAAAGTTAAAAACATCGCCAAGCCGTAACATAAAGCGAGCCAGAGGGTTAAAGGGAATTAATTATCTCTTTACAGAAACTGAGCCTAAATTAAATGGTTGTCATATAAATAATTAATGCTTCCAATATCATCCAAAAAGTTAGCTTACTGCTTCATAAAGTGGGAAACACCCAAAAAGTTAGCTTATCGCTTCATAAGGTGGGAAATACCCAACAAGTTAGCTTACCGCTTCATAAAGTGGGAAACACCCAAAAAGTTTGCTTACCGCTTCATAAAGTGGGAAACATCCAAAAATTTAGCTTACCGCTTCATAAAGTGGGAAACATCCAAAAAGTTAGCTTACCGCTTCATATAGTAAAAGACATCCAAAAAGTGTGTATACCGCTTCTCAAAAGTGGTCACACCCAAAAACCACATTTACACCTAAAAGGAGTATCTTATTGCTTATAAAGTGGAAGCGGTGTAAAACATTTTTTACTATCCCGCTAACAAACTACTAGAAGCGGTGTAAGATGTTTTAGTACCCAAAAACCCTATTTGAATATCTTATTGCTTATAAAGTGGAAGCGGTGTAAAATATTTTTTACTATCCCGCTAACAAACTACTAGAAGCGCTGTAAGATATTTTAGTACCCAAAACCCCATTTTCATATCTTATTGCTTATAAAGTGAGCGCGCGTTTTCTCCGAAAGGGGTGGGGTGACCACACCCATTTTAAATAGGGTTCCTAACTAGGTCGAGATAAGTCCAAATCCGAGGTTTCATCCAAATCGGTCAATGCCTTCAAGAGTTATGGTGTTCACATACAGGCACGTATCCAGGGGGGTGGCTTCGGGGCTTAAGCCCCACCTAAATTCTTGAAAAAGGGGAAATTTTTCATCGAAATACCAAAAATTTTTCGCGCTTCGCGCGAATTAGCACTTTTTGGAAAATATTTTTCGTTAAGCCCCACCATGATGATTTTTCTGGATACGTGCCTGTTCACATACGTACGTACATACGTACGTACATACGTACGTACATACGTACGTACATACGGACAGACAACACGGTTCCATAAGTGAGCCTCTGGCTCGCTAAAACTCAAACAGTCAATTAGGTAATTACGGTTTAGCAGACACAGTGAACACTAGTATTTAATAAAAATAAAACTATATTAGAATAACAGTACTTGCCATTGTTTACTTAGTTTGATTTTAATGATTTTCTAGCCCGTCCAACGGAAACGTAATTCACTTTCTACTTCTTATGCTGATTAAAAGTGGTGGTCTAGAACAATCCAACTCTTCAAGGAACTCTTCGCTTTAATAGCTCTCTAAATCCTTTTTGACACCTTTTCCCCAAAATTTTCTGAAATATAAAGGAATATCTAATGTTAATTTTCTTTCCCGCAGAATTATTACTACAAACCCGCTGAAAGCAGTTGATATAGCTGTTAGTGTAAAACAAAAGGTGACATTTCGACTTATTTTTGCTGAATTTATCCACATTATACTGTGAATCATGTTAAATGGGTTACCTGTAGCACATACATATTTTACTAATCCGTCGGATATTCAAGAAAATAAATTAAGAGCTCTTAATTCATCTTTTATTTCTAAAATAACATCGCAATTTTTAACAATTAACGCTTTCTGTAAAAAGGTAATTAAGTTGTCCAAGGCTTCAATTCTCATTTCATATTTTTATGTGAACGTGTACTGTTTTTATATTACAGCTAACATGGATGGAAGCTAAAAGGCGTTGTCAAGATAGCGATTTAAGTTTGTTGGTCATTGAAACACAACAGGAGAACGAGTTTGTGAATAACTGGGGGAGACTTAGACAACCTCGTATGTACAGTGCGGATCAGCAGGGGTGAGCCATATGGCACTTACAGTGTACAAGGAAATATCACGGTATATATGCACGTGTTGATTTTGATTTCCATCTTCAAGCCAAAAGCGGGTAATTTAAATACACCTGTACTTTCTTATACAGTGAAAGTGACATGGCTCGCCTTTAATGGTCCGCACTGTAATTTAATTAATGAAATAATAATTCTCCTCTAACCGTAGTATTAAGTTTGATCATTTAGGCAGAAATTATTGTGTTATTGCAGCCTTCACGCGGCTAAAAGAAAATTTCTGGACTGGGGCTAAGTTTAAAAATGTTGAATATAAAGCTTTGTATTGGGAACCAACGAAACAGCGAATACCCAATTTTAGAGACTATAATGACAATGGAATGAGAAGAACTTGGGCTCCTGGAGAACCTCATGACGACAGCGAGGCAGGGAAGGATTTATGCGTGGAGATGCAGTTTCCTGGAAATAGACCTCCTGTATGGTCTGCTGCTGATTGTAGTAAAGAAAATTATTACATATGCATTAGACATGAGTAAGTGTATCTCTATGCACAACTAGTAATTAACAATTTAATTAAAAAATCTCGGATTATTTCTTAGTTGACGAAAGTTCTATATAAATGGCTACATATAAGCTAAGACATATGCATCTTTGTGTATATATCTGAAATCTAATATCCTACACTTACACTAATAGTTCCAATTTTGCTTTTGTGAAATTGTTTATAACACCATTTGAAAAAGTATAGGAAAAGTTTATTGTCATATGAATCATTAAAACTTAATTATATTTAAAGATGGGTCTTGTAGTCTTCTATCCCAGATTACCTTACGTCATTAAACTTTATCGATATTTTCACATGGGCTCCGAAAATGTTAGAAAAATCGTGTGAGATTGAAAGGTTTTATGAACTGTAGGTCAGACCGAGGTCCTCACAACTCACAAGCAGTCATAAAAAACGGAAGGCAACCCAAAGGAAGAGTTGGGGTAGATGAACTCAATTCCCAACAAACGAGACTCCGCTTTGGTGAGCATGAGGCTGCAGGAGAAGACGGCCTGACATTGGCATGAGGACATCGTAAGTTTTACTTAAGACATTTTAAATATTACTGCTTTTGGTTGTTAAGATCCTCAATCGTTTAATCTACAGGATGGATTGAACAACGGAAACACTATGTACTATTCCGCTTGCAAAAATGAAGCCGTGGATTAATCACGGAGGGCTAATTTGCAAATTCCCAAACATTTATTTTCAAAATTTCTGTAATAAAGAGTGATTTCATAAACATATATTTTCAATTTGATTGGTGACATAACTTTTAATTAATGTAACATTATGACAATCAATTGACATTGCAATAATTTAGATCATCGAGTGTTACCCTAAATGTTTTAGGGCCAATGGGTTCAAAACCGAAAAGCTAATTGAAAAGTACCAAAAATTGTAATACAGGTTTCAAAACCATGGTTTCTGTAATTATTGATGAACATCAAATAATCCAAGTTTTTCTAAGTTTGCATTATTATTAAAACCATCGTTACATGTGGAGAGGAAATAAATGCCAGGGATTCTGGAGATTGAAGGGATTCAAACTGCGTACTATAATCGTTATCGTTTCTGTCTGCATTTTATATTTTCAATGCCAAAGAGTCTAAATATTTAATAAACATATCATTTCAATGCTACAACTACTGATAATAGAAAGTATAAAACTTATAACAATGACATAATATAAAATTATTGAATAGACAATTAAAATTACTCATAATAATTTTATAATTAGAAAATTCATATGGCATATATTGATCAAATGCGTTATATTTCTTAATATGAACAAGACTAATTTCAAGCGAATTGCATAACGATTATGATTATTATTCATAAATGACTCTTGTACCATTAAAGCTAAGCCTTCAAGAGGGTATGCTTGCAATTCTATTTTGCAATATACTCAGTAAAGATTATTTGAGTCATCAAAATGAAACCACGTTTCCCACCGTTATTAGAATCAACAAAATAACACCATAGATTAAAAATGCGCAACACATCAATGTGCATTTTGAAAATAATTATTTTCGTTAGTGTAAAAATTATTCAATCAAATTGTAGTGACTTCAGTGGAAATCGTTCAGGTACCTGAAATATAGAGACCAGTCTTATTAGCTGTACTTTTGTGTACACATTTTGAACAATCAGATCTGATTCCAAGTTTTACTCACTTAGTCTTAAGAATATAATACAATATTCCCACAAAGATAATGAATAGTCTTTGCACCCTAAACTTGTGTATTTTTTACAAGAGCAATACTAAAACAAAAAATTTAAAGCTCTAGTTTACAAAAATGCTTAAGAGAAAGTTGTTCATTGGTAAATCTTTAGGATCCCAAAATCTGACTGCAATATAAACATGTATCACTTTTTTATTGAAATTTGATTCGCATTTTTTGTATTATAGTTCGTTCACCAATGTTCGATGGACCCGCGTACAAAACTATCAAACATGTGTCAAAAAACAACTACCATTGGCTTCCTTGTCCGACGACCACTTCACTAGGGGATGGAAATACAATTGCTATGTATCCTAAAAATTGCAATCATTTCTATATTTGCCACAAGAAAAATTTCGGGTATGAGAGTATTTTGTATGACTGCAATGTTGGAGACCGCTTCACCAATGGGGACGATCAGTGCAGACGAGGAAATTGTGACGGTTCGTTTATTTGAATTCCTGTTTCCCTAAATGACATAAAATAATTAAAGCACACCAAATATTATATACTTGATTTTCAGAATATACATATGTACGCACAAATGCACGAGATAATCAAAATAAACATTAAAAATAATATTTCTAATGAGAGAGTAAAATTGTTTAAGCAAAAATGGCAACTTACTCAAAATTGTGCTCCTAGAGTAAAGAGTTCCTGATAGCAATAATTATGAACATGAATTATCAACTAAGAGGGTTAATATTTTTATAGAAAATGCTATTCACATAAATGGCTACTAATTTTTCAAGTTTCTGTGCCAATTTTATTAGTAAATGTTGCTGTTAGTTCTTACCGTTTTGTTTTGCGTGTGTCTTAAGTGTATATGACATGTAAACTGAAAATGAAATACTTTAAAATGTACACCACAAAAAGTAAGCCAGATAAAAGTGTACCATGGTTATATTATAAAGCACAAAAATGTAGTTTAAAGTAATAGTTGAAGTTAAAACCCTATCCATCCGTATTGTTGTAATTCGACAAATAGAAATTATTAATTTAACTACTAATTCATTGAAGTATGGGTTTTTCATTTAGTATGACAAATCGTTTTTCCACTTAGATCCTCTGTTGTGGACAGATGCGCAATGGGAAGATCTTCAACGAAAGGGAGGACTTCCACCAGGTGTGACACCACAAGCACCGCCAACAACGACTACAACAACTACAACAACAAGTGAGCTTTGTGTCAAGCGGTGAAAATCTTTGTGGTCCATTAATGGGTGCTACTTTGTGGATTTCGGCATCTGCATGCGCACAGTACCGAAATCCACAATTGCTTGCATACAATTAAGTCCACCTTAGAGATTATTTACGATGATAACTAAAATTCTACTTTTCGGAAATTTAATGGCCTACATATCTAATGTTATTTAATGTATTAATTTATGGTATAGATATTTTAGAACATAATGGTTTATTTCTCCAAATCCTTGACTTTCTAATGATATATAATTATGACTACTTACTACTGCATTGTGAAGTTAATTTTGATTTATAATTTTCTAGCCCGGCCTCCCCAACCGTAATTCACTTTTAAGTATTTTATATGGTGAAAAAAAGACGGTGGATTAACAGAATCCAATCTTCACAGGGATACAATTATTGACTATTCTGCGTTATAAATCTATTGATAAATTTTGTATTTCAACCTATAAATCTCATGAAATATTAATGCTTGTTTACTCTTCCTATAGAATTATTAGTGGAAAACCCCTGAAAGATGTTGATGTAGCAGTTGGTGTACAAAAGGTGATTTTTCAATTTGATCTCACAACTGTGAAATGAATAATGCAAAAATGACAAAAAATGACAAACGGAGACGATTTCCCAAGAATAATTTAACTTTTGTAATATACGGTTTAGTACAATTTTTACTTAATTTTGTAAACCCATTGAGATATTAGTATTTTTCTATTTGCCATTGGTAGTAAAAAGACATAACAGATTTAGAATTAATGTTAGACTTGTAAATGTGAAGCTCCGCCATTAATTCCGCAAGCAATCTCTATTTCTAAATAATAAATTAACACATCACACATTCATTGTATAAGTATGTGAACTTTTACTCTGTTTCGTTTTTTGCAGCTAAAATGGATGGAAGCTAAAAGACATTGTCAAGACAGCGATTTAACTTTGCTGATTATTAAAACACAACAGGAGAATGAGTTCTTGAATGATTTTGAAAGACTTAGGCAACCTCGTATGTAGTCAATGGAATAATAATTCTACACAACCAGTAATAAACAATCTTTGACCATTTAAACAGAAAAAATTGTATTATTTAGCCTTCAAGCGTTTAAAAGAAGTTTTCTGGACTGGGGCTAAGTTTAAAACTACTGACTACAAAGCTCTGTACTGGGAGCCGATCAAAGAACTAATCCCCAATTTTTTAGACATTAATTACAACGGAATAAAAAGAACATGGGCTCCGGGAGAGCCTTCTGACGATAGCGAGGCAGGCAAGGATTTATGCGTGGGAATACAATTTCCCGGAAACAGACCTCCTGTATGGTCTGCATTAGATTGTAGCGAAGAAAAATATTATATATGCGTTAGATTTGAGTAAGTAATCCTTTTCTAAAAATAAGTATTAAAGATATAAACGTTTTAGGGATACTATATCTTGACAGACAGAAGAATTTTGACAAAAGTGTATTAAATTTCTTTTAACGTTTATTTAAATGTTAAGAATTTAATAAATGTGGAAATAGGGCGGACCGAGATCTTCACAGCCCACAGGCAGTCCTTGAAGGGAAGCAAAAGACAACGAACAAAGGAAAAGAAGATAAAGGTTAGGAGTGCTTCATCCTTTTTAACGAACTTTACAAACACTGTCTGTTCCCACTTTAAATACCCTTACATTCACTTCTGCTATTGCATATACAGACGTGCCAATTTATTCACTGAAAAAATTGCATAAGTAGTTATTTAAGAGACTATTGTTGTATAGAGTCTTAAACTATTGAGCAGGTGCGGATGAGGGTTCAGATTCAGGAGGTGTCGTTGCGGATTTTAAAAATGGAGACACTCATGTATTATCTGGAAAAGGTAAGATTTTGTACCTACCAATAGTTTCTATGGTTAACTATTCCAAGACGAGCAAATCGATTATTTTCACATTATTTGAATAGGCATCATAGAATTCGAATAGAAGTATGAATGATTACCAAAACATGCCATCTAAAAAGTACTTCAATATGGCTAAATTTTGGAAATATTAAAAAAACAAATTTTATTGTGGATAAGAGAATTCATTATACTTATTCGATTAGTCCTTAAATTAAATTCGTCATTTAATAAATACTTGAGTTTTAAAAATTCCAAACAACTACTTTAGTGAGTACAGAATTTTATTTTTATACAAGTATAATTTGCAATAGAGCGTATATTTAAGTATTTTGATAAATAAAAATATTTTAAATGCACTTTAAGAATGAAGGACAACTAGATTAGAATAAACATTTTGCGACAAAAAAAAACTTTGCAGTTGTAATAAATATATATTTTTTAAATTACTACTGTTTTCCCCAGATTTGACACCTCTAACAGATAAATCCGTAGCAGTCAGCAAAGGAAAGGTGCGACTTACAATATTTGATTGCTCTTTCTGGTGATGTGATTTTTTCTCCATTTTATATACTACTTTGCAGTTGTCATGGCCAGATGCTGTATCCAGTTGTAAAAAATCTCATCTGGAATTGATGGTCATTGATCGGCAGGACGATAATGACTTTTTCATAAACACAAGAATGTTGAAGAAAGAACGTAGAGAAAAATAAAATTTTGATTTGCTTATCTATAATAATAAGTAAAAGGTATTTGACAATATCAGTTATGTTTAGAAAAGAAGTATTGATTTATTTTGATTATTTAGCTTACAAGGCAGACACAAGATTCTGGAGCGCAGGTAAACTTGAAGAAGGAGCAAATGATAAAGTTCTTCTTTTCTGGGAACCGGTTCACATTGAATTCCCCGATTATACGAATGATACTTCAAATGGGATAATAAAGAGTTGGGTTGGCGTCACAGATGACACTGAAGGAGCGATGTGTCTCGATATGCAATTCCCATCTCGTGGTCCTCCACTATGGTCAGCATCAGATTGTATGGAAAAACGCCACTATATTTGCATGCGACAACCGTAAGTCCCCTTTAGAAATCAAAATCAATTCTAACAAAACTATGAAAACATCGAACAATCTTTAAGACAATTTTGCAATTTTTTAAACATAATTACTTATCTTTAAATTTGTAAAGTTTCGAAATATGTGCTAACTAACTTTATAATTTATCCAACAGGATGGATAGAACACCTGCAAAAGAAAAAACTCTTTCTCCTGCCAAAATTGAGGGCGATACTGCAGACTAAAGAATTCATAAATCCTAATTTTGTTTTTAATGTTAAAGCGCAATAACAATTTTCAAAAATTTTCAAATTCAAGTTATATGAAATACGAAGTGAACTCCATCCAGCTTTTTATTATTAAATAGTTTATTAATGAAATCCTTTCATGTCCCAATAATTTGCTTGTGCCAAAGGCTTGTGATAAAATACAAATGGTCTAAAGGTAATATGACAATGCAATGAAGCATTTCTAGAAAGGAATTCGTTGACATCCTTCATGTAGTAAATAGCATTTTATTGCTCCCTAAATATACAAACTTTGGTCATTTATTTTCAAATTGTAATTCAAGTTTCAGTCCAATTATGGATTTACGCTTTATGATTTCAGTATTACAGAAAACTGTTTATAATTGTAGACACTAATTACAGCTAAGCCATTTAAATGCTTTTAAGTACACAAACAAATCACATTTAAGTAAGTTTAAGTAAAACGTCATAGACATATATAGCAAATAGTGCCTCGGCATTTACATTAAAATAGACATCATTATTTAGTAATAACGCTAAGCTGTTTATACATATAATACGACTGCTAGACCATTTAGAAAAATGTGTTCCAGTTTTTAATCAATTGCAAATGTCTGCATTAACTATCATTTCAGATTTGAACAATACACATTTGAAGGGATGCGCAAATCACAAGATTGTGGTAATTTAGGTTAATAGTTCAATTAACTGGTGCCCCTAAATAAATTCACGGAGAATAGAGGTACAGATAGAAATTGATATCGTAGCTTAATAGTTTGTTTTCGAATGTTATTATTCAATTATAAAATAGTGTAGTATATAAACACTTCAATAGTAAATTGGCCGTATTACTAAAAATAAATATATAGTAACGTAATGTTGTGGCATTTAATATTTCACGAGAATCAAAAATTTAACATAGTTATATCTGATGTGTTTGTGTATTGTCACATTTTAAGTGGAATTCATAGTTTCAAAATGAGCTATGAACATATGACGCCAACTGAAAATGGGATATTTGTTAATTGAGTTCAAGTAGAAATAAATGGATCGATTAAGGTAACATACTTTAATAAAGTGGTGTTTATCGAATGTTTTTACTTAATTCGACAATAATACTGTAAACAGCACAGTAAGACAATTCTACATGTTTTGTTTTTGCTAATAATGTACAATTGTGTCATATTATAGTTGGAGTCCGTGCTTTATGTAAAGGTTTTGATTTACTGGGGTAGTCTACCAAAGTTTGTAAGTATCTACGGTTGTGAAACATAAGAGGTGCAAGTGTTGGCATTAAAAATGTCAAAAACTACTGCTACTAGTTCTCAGAACGGTGAGCAAAGAAAAAATAATTTTTTTTACTTGAAGAAGAGAAGTTTGGAATATGAAAAATTAAAACAACACAAGGATAGCTTTCAGATCATTGGACAGCACATTAACATTGTACATTATATTGGAGCAGTATCCATTTATTGGGACGATTTGCGTCAAAAATTTAAGACGTCATCAAACAGAAAGATTTTGATATATATTTTTCTCAGCGTATTATTTTCATGCTACGAAATATATCAGTTGAGGATTGAAATCCAAAATCCAAAAGTGGTGATGCTTGAAGTAATAATTATTCTTATTTACCTATTTGCTCACATTATGAGTGCTGTTTGTTTGCCGAATGTTTCGATTCAAAAGGCTGAGTTGGCATTTGCATTGAACTGCTTAAAAATGACTGGGACAAATGCAGAAAAAAGTAAATAATTAAAATTGTCTATTAGCAAATTTTAAATTAACATTGATTTAAAGTAAATAATAAGTGCAATTTATAATTTTTAGGTGACAACAACAAAAATTCTTTTAATTACGCCAATTTTGAAATTTTTATTTCAAAATGGATGACCCCTGCAATTGCAATTGTAATTGCTTCTACTGCAACTATTACGGCTTTTATTATTCCTGGGAAACATTGTGTAGCTGACGTTTTGTTTACTGATAAAAATAGGAATGTTATTCTTAGGAATTTATTGCGTTTCTTCCAAGTGGCTAACTGCGCAATACCGTGCTACACCACAGTTATACTTATGGTATACATTTTAATTTATGTTATACGGGATTCAAATATCTTGCATATGATAAGGTGAGGAAATACCATATGTATATAATTAATACTCTCAAATATTAAAAATATTTTCAAATATTACAAAGCAAAATATTTCAGATTAAATAATAATACTTTAATCTTAGGAATAATGCGGACGATTTTGATTCCCAACTTTCATCTTTCAGAGCACAAAAGATTTTGAATATACTTTTTAATGATTCCTTCATATCAATATTTCTTCCTACACTTTTTATAGCACTAACATTTCTTGTAGTAGTGGGCTCGTTTTGTTGCATTAGATTTGTAAGTATCGCTTCTTTTGAAACATACGTGTTATATTTAAATATGATGGTGGGCTCCATAATTTGCATTTCAACTACGCTCATAGGATTTGCTTCTTGCCATGGAACTTCTAATGCGTCTTTGTTAATTATAGCATCAAATTTTTCTCAAAGTAAAAATAGATACTGTGGAAAAATGTTGAAGGCCACTGTGGCTTATGGAATTAGATTGGGACCCATCAAAGCTGTTAAATATAAACGAATATTTGACATTTTTGATAAAATTGTGAGTTGCTTAATGACACTGCTAATTACGTTTAAATAAACAAAATAAATTTTTAATTACCATAAATAAGGGATACGGTAATACACGTATATTTTACACCATTTAATTTGCCAAAGATTTGATTACATGTCATTTCCGCACATTGACTAATAAACTGTTTAACAACACATCTAAGAATAATGATGACTTTAAGGTACTACACCAAATTTATTTCAAATTCCTGGCATTAATACATGATTTAGAAATCTCCTCCAATTCATTTTATACAATAAATACACTTGTAATGGTCCAATTTTTATCTTTTGCATATGTAATTCAAATGCTTGATGCTTACATTTATTGAAATGTGTATTAAAGAAAATGCGCTTGCTATTCTCAATGTTATTACTCACAAAGAAAGCAGACTCTAGGAAATCTAAGACACATAATAAATAGAAGAACAATCCACTAGGGTATATAAGCAGCACATCCAGAAAAATTCGAGAATTTCATGATAAATGATTTTTTTGTACTTACATCAAGAATTCCACTAAGCGACTACTGATTTTAATTAAAAACACAAAAACTTCTACTACAAAGACAACAAAGCTTATAGCGGCCCCTGCAGCAAGTATAACGAAGGGAATGGCGCAGTGCTTTATGTTAATTTTCATCGGCTCATAAGAATTGCTCTTTTGCAAAGAATTTTTTACTTTCTGGGTCATTTTCTTAGGAGGTGGTGTTACTATAAGTAAATGCCTGGTGACAGCACGAAGTATTAAACTTGACCTGAGTGAATAGAACCATCTCGTGATTCCTGAATTCTGAAATGCAATTGAGAGCAGAAATTTCATCCTTTTCTCTAGCGGGGACTTTCTCAAAAGAAGTACTCGGGAGATTGCTACTCGATCTGATGACGAAATGTAACTTTTCTGGGAGTGAATTTGCTCAACCATATGTTTGAGGAGTAAAACATTTTCGCTTTGGTGTATGAAGATCTTTTCACCGTACATTATGTCTTCGTAGATATCCCAAAATTTTTTTCGCATCGGACTTCTTCCAATCATATCGGAAATTCTTTTGTATACCTGAATTTTAGAATGAGATCCAGGAGACAAATTTTCCAAATTGTGCCACCTTAGAAATAATTTTGACAATCCAAGATGCTCCAAACCTTTGGGCATAATTGCAGTTGTGATGCTCACATTTTGTTCCGCCAAATCAGAAAATGTTCTGCAAAGTCTCTTCGGGGATGGGTCTATGAGAACTCCCGTAAGGATACCTTTGTAGCTGTCTGAAATCAAAATACAGTAGAATAACCACGTGGCGAGGATGATTCTAAACCAGGTGCGCTTTCCGGATGGATATCCAGAATCTTCGTTCGATTGACAAATCAAAGGACGCAATAGTCTCCAAAGATAATTCAAATTTTCCATTCCGACATAGTTTTTCTTCCTTTTCATATTTTTCGGATTTTTCTTACTAGAGTTAGCCAACCAAGTTATTACAAATGCCACAACAAAAATCATCACAACAGATAAGGTAAGAATGACAGTTCCGATTGGGTTTACCAAGTCTTGCCAACTTACTTGATTCAACGTACTCGACATAAAAGCTATTTCAACGTTAACGCCTGTGAAGAATATAGAATAATTGTCTGTTCTGCTAATTACATTGTAAATTAATTCTCCAAGCACCAAATCCACTTCGTTTCCTTTTACTATTTTGAAAGTCGCATTCATATCTTCAGCCATGTATTTGAACAGGAAATGAAACAATCTGAACGAGGAGTTCTTAACGACTTCTTTTGTTGGAGATTTCAGGTATTTCAATCTATTTAACACAGCTGGGTCCAAGGTCTTGTCATCGGCAATGTTAATACTTACTTCGTTAAAATTTTTAGGTTCCAATTCCATTGTTTGAAACAATGCTTCAGATTCTATTTCTTTCCACATTGAAAGCCCATACCGCAAACAGAATGGACAGAGTTGGAAAATTTTATTATTGATTGTAAGATATCCATGAATAAAGTTTGCTTTGAATCCGGACAAGGACATACCATTGAGAAAATTATCCTGTAATTGATAAAGAATGGCAAAATATGTATCGCCCAAATGATGATGTTGACGAACATATTCCAAAGAATTGAATTCCATGATATCCAAAGTCAGATCAACTGCTAGGACTAATTTTCTATGTCCTCTGTATTTCGGTGTCCATTTAATGAAATCGGTGTTTTGCGGATCTACCACAAAACTATTGTTGTGATCATTGACGACGACGCTTTCCGAGACGACTCTTACAGTGAACTCCTTTATTGAATATGTTAAGTCGCAAAAAATGTTATCCAATATTCCATTCGGGGACAACTTGTAAGCCGTTCCGGCAACAACTTCTATATTTTTGCCGTTGTGCATGAAATTGGATGTTGCCTTCATAAAGTTGGAAATGTGTTCAGAATATTGATGGCAGAACCCTTGTCGAGTAAAAAATAAATAGGCCAGCTGAAGCAATAAAAACTTAGCTGCAAACATTGTATAGAATTTGCTTGATAAATAACTGAAGTTTAAAAGATTTCTGTAAACAGAATAATTCGTTTGATATCAAAATTTTCGGTTCTTAAGATATACAAAAATTGCTACTGGTGATAATGAATTTTTTAGAGATGCGCCAATAATGTAATGTAGCCAAGGTCTCCTGCTTCCAAACGGAGTAAATGAAAATACTTAAATTTGGCAGATGCCTGATTCAAAACAGCTCTATATTCGTTGGACATAACTTTGTATGCAAATTACTCCATTATTATACTAATGTTATTAAATTTCGCAACGTTTGAAATGGTATTAAAACTTTTATAATGAAATGTAATTAACTATACTTGGGCAGTGATTGCATCGAATTACAATTACACTTTTAAATGTTTGTCGGCGTATTCGGAACACTATGCATTTACGACCATGGTTGAACTGAGATCAAGACTTCAGATTAGATTTCTCTCAAAAAATGAATACGCAAACGTATAATTACGTAGTAGTACGTACACGTATCTGTTTATAAGTACCACTAGCTTGGAATCTTAGAACACGACCATTGCATGTTAGATTTTTGGATAGTATTTATGTATTTGTCTGATTTGTTTTATAATTAGGGACAATCATTGAATAAATAAAAAATGACTGACGAATGTATGCCGAATAAGCAATTAAAACTGATTACATTTTTAGAAAGAAGTGATATTACTTGTACGCTATAGTGAAAAGACGAGTATTTCCAATCGCATTTTCTTCGTTTTTCTATTTTGCAGTTTAAAAATCAAAAATGGTCATCTGAACATAACATAATAGTACACTGCGAAAGACTTCTTTGCCATGCTTACTTAACTATGCGCTGAGATAGGGATGACTTCGTTTTAATTTTATTCTAACTTCCAGTATGCTTACAACTCCCCTTAGTCTTAAATTCACCAACTTTAAATTCAATTTCATGCCATTTTTTGATAGGTCACTCTTCGACCCAGTTTGACCAGCTGCTTATATTAGTGAATGAAGTAGTGACTCTGCATGAGTCACTACTTCATTTCTATTTCCAGCTTGAAATATTACTTTTTCGTATGAAAAATGCAATGTATTTGTAAGTTTTAAATAACCCGCCTAAATAGTCTTTATCAGAATTTTGACAATTGTTGCAAAACATAGTTTATTACCTGTAACTATAATTTAATTCTTAATAATGAAACTTGTTAAACCTGTTTAATTGTGAGTGATCCAAATATGGTATTTTTGTGTCAAGAATTTTTTCCATAGTTTGTAGGAAACCACTAAAGGCAGTACAGAGGAGTAAAAGTCGAAATCAGAGCAGATTGATGAGTAAGCTTTTGCAAATATTGTAATGCATAGGTACAGATATTACAAGGGATCACGCATCTCAGACATAGTATAGAAACCAGAACTCTTTTTTTTAACACATACCCAAATCGATATCTTTTTTAAGATACTGCGATATTCTCTAGGCCCTTGAATAAGATAGAAAGCTTATAACCATACAGGCATTCCAAAAATACACTAAATTTATGAGAAAATTTTGGTTTCTGTTGGTTACTTTTTGTACAGGAGAGAAACATGAATTTTTATTGATTGAATTCCAAACAATCTTTACAAGTATAATTTACAATTAACAATGTTTATTGGTTGTTGCACGTCTAATTGAATTCTTGAAATATGTACACTTTATTTTTTTACTTATCTCTTTTCAGAAATATTTTTCAAACACTTCCAAAACATCTTCGGTTAAGGGATTACTTATGCTTACTGCACTAATAAGATTTTACATAGCACTTCAATTGGGTCACTCCGACAAACAAAACATATATCACCAGATTGTTACAAGACTGGACCAACATATCCTAACTTAAAGCTTTGTATGCCTTTTTGTAATTCTAATTAGCGGAAGGAAATCCTTCAAAGGACTAAAAACTTACTCAATCTTCTTTGGTTTGATAATTAAAGGTAATAAGAGATGTAGGAAAGAGAAAGTTATTGACTGTGACTTTAATATTCAATACAATAAAAATTTTTCATTACTTATTTGGAAATATGTAAAGCAACAAAAATGGCAGCACACCTAGAAATTCATTGATTTAATGGTAAATTAATTTCTAATTTACGACAAGAGGTCTATCAAACGATTTTGGAGTTTAATTATAAAAACAAAAATCTCGACTACAAATGCCGCAAAACTTACAAAGCACCCTGCAGAAAGAACAAAAATGGGAATGACAAAGTGCGTTATATTAATTTTCATTGGCTCATAGGAATAGCCCTTCCGCAAAGAATTGCTTATTTTCCTCGCCATTTTCTTAGGAGGTGGTGCTGTTTTAAGTAAATTCCTGGTGACAGCACGCGTCACTGAATCTTTTTTGTATGAATGGAACCATTGACCGATCCCCGAATCCTGAAATGCGATTGTGAGTAAAAACTTCACTTTTCTCTCCAATGCGGACTTTCTCAGAAGATACACCCTGGAGATGGCAATTTCGTCTGATGATGAAATGTAACTTTTCTGGGAGTGAATTTGTTCAATCATATTTTTGAGAAACATGATATTTGCGGTTTGGTGTACGAAGACTTTTCCATCGTGCATGACATCTTCATAAATATCCCACAAACTTTTACGCAATGGACTTTTCCTGATCATATCTCAAATCCATTTGTATACCTGAATTTGGGAACGGGATCCAGAAGATAAATTCTCCAAATTGTACCACCTTAGAAATACATTTTCCAATTTGAGGTGTTCCGATCCTTTAGGAGTAATTGCAGTTGTTATCTGCACATTGTGTTCCACCAAATCAGAAAACGTCTTGCAAAGTCTCTTCGGAGAAGGGTCTATGAGAATTCCCGTAAGGATACCTTTGTAACTCTCTGAAATCAAAATGCAGTAGAATAGCCAAGTGGCGAGAATGATTCTAAACCAGACACGACTTCCGGATGGGTCCCCCGAATCTTCATTCGATTGACAAATCAGAGGACGCAATAGTCTCCAAAGGTAATTCAAATTTTCCATTCCGACATAATTTTTTTTCCTTTTCATTTCCCTATGAATTTTCTTGCTCCAGTTAGCCAACCAAGCTATTACAAATGCCACAACAAAAAGCATGACAACTGTCACAGCTAGAATGGCAGGTCCGATTGGGTTTACCAAGTCTTGCCAACTCCCTGTATTCAGCGTACTCGACAAAAATGATATTTCAAAGTTAAAGCCAGTGAAGAATATGGTATACTTGTTTGTTTTGCTAATTACATTGTCAATTAATTCTCCAAAAACCAAATCCGTTTCGTTTTCCTTTACTATTTTAAAAGTTGCATTCATGTTTTCAGCCATGTATTTGAATATGAAATGAATTAACCGAAATGAGATTACAGAGGCTTCCTTTGGTGGAGATCTCAAGTATTTCAACTTATTCAATACAGCAACGTCCAAGCTATTGTCGTCAGCTATGGTAATACTTACTTGATTATAATCTTTAGTTTCCAGCTTCTTCGGTTGTAACAAAGCTTCCGTTTCTATTTCTTTCCATATTGAAAACCCATACCGCAAACAGAATGGACATAGCTGGAAAAGTTTATTGTTGAGTAAGAGATATCCATGGATAAAGTTAGTCTTGAATCCTTTATTGGGCATGCCCCTGAGAAAATTATCTTGTGATTGATAAAGAATGCCAAAACATGTGTAACCAAAATGATGGTGTTGACGGACATATTCCAAAGAATTGAATTCCATGATATCCACTTTCAGATCAACTGCCAGGACTAATTTTCTATGCCCTCCGTACTTCGATACCAACTTAATGAAATCAGCGCTTTGTGGATTTATCACAAAATTTTTGCTGTGATCATTGACGACGACGCTTTCTGAGATGACTCTTACAGTGAACTCCTTTATTGAATATGTTAGGTCGCGAAAAATGTTATCCAATATTCCATTAGGCGACAATTTGTCAGCCGTTCCTTCAACAACTTCTATATTTTTATCGTTTTGCATGAAATTGGATGTCGCCCTCACAAAATTGGAAATGGGTTCAGAATATTGATGGCAGAACCCTTGCCGGGTAAAAAATAAATAGGCCAACTGAAGAATTAAAAACTTGGCTGCCCACATTGCATTGGTCTGAAATTAAAATATTTATTAAAATATAGACAACAATTTTTACTGTTGCTAATAAATTTTTTAGAGGTGTACCAATAATGTTGTGTTGCAAAGGTCTCCTTTCAAACGAAATAAAAGAAAAAGAAAATACTTAAAATTGGCAGATGCCTGATTAAAACAGCTCTATAAGCGTTGAACATAACTTCGTACACAAAATACTCCATTATTATACCAATGTTATTAAATTTCACAACATTTGAAGAGGTATTAAAACTTTTCTAATGGAATGTAATTCTACTTAGGCGGTAATTGCAGCGAATTACAACTGCACTTTTAAATGTTTATCGCCGTATTCGGAACATTATGCTTGGAAGTGAACTGTGATCAAGTGTTAAGATTAGCGTTATCTCAAAATAATGAATAAATAATGGTGTATGAATACATAATGCTTACAAATACATATATCTGTTTTGTAAGTACCGTGAGCTTGGAATCTTAGAACACGACCATTGCATGTTATATTTTTGGATAGAATGTTTTTTGGTCTGATTGGTTTTTGTACTTAGGAACAAACAATAAATAAATAAAAATGACTAACGAATGTACGGAGAATTAAAACTAATTACATTTTTAGGGGGAAATGACGTTGCTTGTGCGCTCTAGTGAATGACGAGCATTTTCAATCGCCTTTTCTTTGTTATTTTGCGTTTACTAGATAGCACAAGGGTCATCTTGTACACTGCGGAAGATTTCTTTGCTGTGCTTACTTAACTATATGCTCAGATAGTGATGATGTCTTCATTTTTGGTTTTATTCTACCGTATAGTATGCTTACAATTCCCCTTTGTCTTAAGGTCACAAACTTTAAAATCAATTTCATGCTTCTTAAAATTACTTGATGGGTCCGCGGTCCCTTTTCGACCCAGTTTGAACTGCTGTAGAGTGAATTTTACTCTGCGTGAGTCACTATTTCACTACTATTTACAGCTTCACGTAAGACTTTTTTGTATGGAAAAATGCAATGTATTCACTAATTATTAATTAAATAACCCTAAAGTAGTTTTCATGAAAAGTTTGACAATTGCTAACTTGCATAACATATTTTCTTACCTGAACCTAACCTAATTCTTAACAATGAAACTTGTGAACCCTTTGTAATTGTGCATGATCCAAATAAATATGGTCTTTTTGTGCCAATAATTTTTTCCAATAGTATGTAGGAAACAAATGTATAGCCAGTACAGAGGTGCAAAAGTCAGAGTCACAGCAGATTAATGAGTAATCTTTGCAAATATTGTGATTTATGGATGCAGATATTGTGCGGGTGGTGTCACAGGCTTGTGGAGTTTTAGGTTTACTCTCTTTATGCTTTTCTTGTGACTCGGATCGAACACCTAATCACTGACCTAACTGACAACTGACAGCCTAGATCGAATTCTTTGTGGCCTTATGACTTCTGACCCTATTCTAACCTATCCAACTATAGATCGAGGTGTGACCAATTACAATAAATTGACACTCAAATAAAACAAGTACTAGTTAATTACTTTATTAGCTTAAAGATAATTACCCTAATAATACTTGAGTGAGCCATGTGCACATACGACTCTACGGAAGATGCTTCTGAACTGAACTGAATATAAATTTTTCGGTTGGAGCTGACTTGGCTTCTCTATCACTGCGGTAAAATACAAATCGCTCCACGTGGGTCGTTAGTGCGCATGACTCAAATGTTACATTACATAAGTACATCAATACATACATTACATTCAAATCATACCATTTCATAGGTGCCAATTCACATTCCAAAGTGGCACCACACAATACATTCATTACTATTACAAAGGTGCCAAGTACACTTCACAGTTGGCACCTGCTCCAATGCTTAACAAATCCTACTGACCAAACAGATATGAATACAAGAATCGTATTACAGGTTTGCATAATATTATTTATATAAATATGTACTAAGTATAACCATAATTGAGGCCATCCAGAGATTGACAGTGCTCACTTTGCATTAAAATACAAATAACGTTTTTCCTATAATTGAAAATAAATGAAATTTGGTACAGAAGTCCACATTTATGTAAGTAATGTTTCACCTTGTATTGTTAGCTGCAGCTACTACTGGAAATAACTTCTTTGTATTTAATATTTACATGTAGTTTTTTGCTATTGCCCAGCATACTGGAGGATTACGACTTTTTGTCTCCTTTCTCTTTTTATCGTACTGACGTCAGCACAACTTTTGACTAGTGATAAGTTGAGGTTAATACCCAGGAACCTTTTACGTTCATACATTCATTTATTTTGCATCATATCAATAAATCTACGAATACATTACACATACATACATGGTCTGCACACTGATTTTTTTCGACAAATTAGTACATAAATGTATCTAATGCCTTCTAAAATTTAATTGATGACTTTCTTATGACTCCAACTAATAAATTACCATTATTAATGACGCTCAACCGTGTTTTATCTGTGCTCTCAGTGCCTGGCATGGCCGTGGTCTCGTTGCCCGAGCATTTCGACAGGTGTTGTCACAGCCGGGCACCGAGCGCTCGCTGCCAATGTGAGCTCAGTGCCGGTGACATATATATATAACATACATACAACATCGCAAACATATAAAAACCAGGTTGTTTTTTGGGTTTCCTGAATTTTTTTAATATGACCAAGAAGGAAACATTTTCTTCAAAACATATCTCGACATAGAAAATTTTCTAAACACGGCAAGGTTCTCTAGGGCACTGATACTGAATAGGGTAAAATTGCCAACCAAGCATCTCAGAAAGATGCCGCACTTTTGAGAATTGGTTTCTCTGGGTTACTTATACTTTGTTCAGCAGAGAGACGTGCATTTTTACTGATTCGTTATGGGATAATACTTACAAGTATACTTTAACAATGTTTATTGGTTATTTTCTGCTTGAATTGGGAAAATTTGTTCACCAGATCTGTTTAATTAACTTTTTAAGGGATATTTTTGTTCAAGTCTGCAGGCTTCTTAGATTAAGAGATTTATTGTGCTTACCACATTTATATAATGTCCTATTGGGTATTTAAATTGGGTGGCTCCAACAACTAAACATATGCGGTGCACTGTTGATCGTTACTACGTTGAATGAAAATTAAAGGTAACAGATTTATGAAAGAGAAAGTTATTGGATGTCATTTTTAGTATTCAGTGAAAGTTTGTTAATTAGTTGATTAGAAGCATATAAGGTGACAAAAATGGCCGCACACCTAGAAAATTAATTGATTTCATTTCAAATGAATTTATTATTTAAGTCAAGAGTTCAACCAAACGATTTTGGAGTTTGATTATGAAAACAAAAACTTCGATTACAAATGCAACAAAGCTTACTAAGCACCCTGCAGCAAGAACAAAGATGGGAATGACGCAGTGCGTTATATTAATTTTCATTGGCTCATAGGAATAGCCCTTGCGTAAAGAATTGCTTACTTTCCTTGCTATTTTCTTAGGAGGAGGGGCTGCCCTCAGTAAATTCCTGGTGACAGCACGCATCACTAAATTCTTTTTATATGAATAGTACCATTGACTGATCCCCGAATTTTGAATTACTTGTGTGAGTAAAAATTTCATTTTTCTCTCCACTGCGGATTTTCTCAAAAGAAACACCCAGGAGATAGCAATGCGATCCGATGATGAAATGTAACTTTTCTGGGAGTGAATTTGCTCGATCATATTTTTGAGGAAACAGATATTTGCACTTTGGTGTATGAAGACCTTTCCATCGTGCATTACATCTTCATAAATATCCCACAAATTTTTTCTCACCGGACTTCTCCTGACCATATTTGAAATCTTCTCGTATACCTGGCTTTTGGAGCGTGATCCAGGAGCTGAATTTACCAACTTTTGCCATCTTTGAAAAACATCTGAAATTTTGAGGTGTTCCGAACCTTTCGGTGTTATTGCAGTTGTGATCTGCACATTTTGTTCCACCAAATCAGAAAAGGTTTTGCAAAGTCTCTTCGGTGATGGATCTATAAGGATTCCCGTAAGGATGCCTTTGTAGCTCTCTGAAATCAAAATACAGTAGAATAACCACGTGGCGAGGATGATTCTAAACCAGACACGACTTCCGGATGGGTACCCCGAATCTTCATTCGATTGACAAATCAGAGGACGCAGTAGTCTCCAAAGGTAATTTAAATTTTCAATTCCGACATACTTTTTCTCATTTCTCATTTTCCTTGGAATTTTCTTGCTACAGTTAGCCAACCAAGCTATTGCGGAAGCCAAAACAATAATCGTCCCAATGGACATTGCAAAAATGACAGGTCCAATGGGATTTAGCAGGTCTTTCCAACTCCCTTGATTCAGCGTACTCGACAAAAATGTTATTTCAAAGTCAATCCCAGTAAGCAGTACTGAATATCTGCATGTTCTATTAGTTACGCTGTCAATTAATTCACCAAAGACCACATCCGCTTCGTTTCCTTTTACTCTTTTGAAAGTTGCATTCATATTTTCAGCAATGTACTTGAACAGGAAATGAATTAATCTAAATGACGGGTTCATAATTTCCTTCGCTGGAGATTTTAGGTATTTCAATCTATTTAGTACAGCTGGGTCTAATTGGTTGCCATCAGCAATGCTAATACTAACTTCATTAAAATTTTTAGTTTCCATTTCCTGTGGTCGTATGAACTTTTCTGTGTCAATTTCTTGCCATGTTGAAAGTCCATACCGCAAGCAGAATGGACATAACTGAAAACTTTTGTTGTTGAGTAAGAGATATCCGTGGACAAAGTTAGGTTTGAACCCTTTATTGGACATGGGCACATCATTGAGAAGATTATCTTGTGATTGATAAAGCATGCCAAAAAGAGTGTTCACTAAATGAAGGTACTGACGAACATATTCCAAAGAATTGAATTTCATGAAATCCAGTTTTAGGTTCACTGTTAGGATTAATTTTCCATGACCTTCGTACCTCAACGCCAGTTTAATGAAATCCACGCTTTGGGGATCTATTATGAAATTATTGCTATGATCGTTGGTGATGACGAAACTTTCCCTGACGACTCTTACAGAGTACTCCTTTAGTGAATTTGTTAGGCCGTGAAATATTTCATCCAAGATTTCATTAGAAGCCGATCCTGTAACAATTTCTATATTTCTGCCACTGTTCATAAATTCTGATGTTACCTTCACAAAATTCGAAATTTGTTTAGAGTATTGATCACAGAATCCTTGATTGGTAAAACTTAAATATACAAGCAGAAAAACTAAAAATTTCGCTGCCAACATTGTTCAGATTTTAGTTGGTAAATTATTAAAGTTAGAACATTTGAGTAAATAGAATAATTGATTTAACAACAATTTTTCGAATCGTAAAGTGTAAAGTAGACAACAATGTTCTTATGCTGACCAGAGATGTACAAAAGCTTTTGTGTTGAAGAGGTCTAGCTTCTTTCAAATCGTACTGATAATTAAGCATTGGGCTAATTAATAATACGGAAACTTTAAAACTTTAAATTCTGTGAGTGTAATTTCGTTTGCAATTATTTCATGGTATGATATTAAATGTTAAAACATGTTTATAATGACATGTAGTTAGGTGTAATTTGGATAATTAAGTATGCAATCTAAATGTTCGCAGTATACTTACATAAGCCTCATTCACCTGGGCTCTGAAATTAAGCAGAAAAACATAAATGTACTGTACTCAAATACAATCCTAATCAAGTTTTATTTTATCTGCATTTTAAGTTTCAAAACATGAGCATTCCATGTTAGATTCTTGGATAACATTTATCTTCTTGTTAATTTTGTAATTAGCGACAACCATTAAATAAATAAATACTAAAGAATATAAGGAGAATAAGCAAATAATTGCTAGATAATTGATATTGCTTAGGTTAGAGAATTTTTATTCCTTCCTTGTTATTAAGCGGTATCGTTTGCAAAAGGATATTACTCTTATCGGATTATGATCGAGAAAGAGAAAGACCTATTCCCTGCCTGTTACTTACCTATACATGCTGAGGGTTACTTAATTATTAGTTGTCGTGTTCTTTTCTAATTAATTGGATTGTAGCATATTTTCTAAAGTGTGTCTGGCTTAAGTTTTTATATATAAACTTGCAAATCTTTTTAATTATGAAATGGTATTTAACCAAAATTGGCATTTTGTTACTAAGGATATTTTTAGGGTAAACCGCAATCTTTATTTTTACGGAAACAAAATACGACCCTGATTAACGCTACCCTGAAAAAAATTTCTGTATTGGGACAAACTTTAGCTATACCAAGGCCCATATAATTAAAGAAAAAATCCATTAATTTAAATATAGGCGCGCGTCTACTTACAGTTTCTTTAATTAATGTGGTAATTAGGTATTGGATATCGAATTTACCCTACAGTTTTAGTTTAATTGGTTTTGAAACAAATGAGAGGCTTAACAAACAAATTTTTCAATAATTATTTACTCATCAATATCTTACATAATTATAATTACAGTACTATGAAAAAAAGGGTTTGTTTTAATTTGATGCTATTAACATAATTTTTGAGACAATGGATACTGACTGCATATTAAACTTTGCAGAGGTTCACACGCATGTCTCCCGCTCGACTAAATGCTAAATGACTAAATGCTAAAAATGCTTGCATAATTTTGGTTAAGCTGTAATAGGATAAGTTTTGACAAGATAATAATATATCTGCAGAATTAAAAACCGAACATTTTGGTACACTATTAAGATATCAGATCAATGTGCTGCTTCGGCTTTACAATTTATTAGTAGCACAAGGACAACGTACTTAAATATCGGAAAATTCTGAAATATAGATGCGAAAATACAAGTTTGTGTGCAAGTTCTATGTCACATTAATCGCATTATTTGCTTAGCATAGTGGTCTACTTCGGATATTAGTATTAGGTATTTGCCATATAAATATTGAAAACTTATTGATTTTCTAGTGTACTGTATTACAAGAATTGTATAAGAAGTATTTCTATAGCAGGCCATATTCTAACCAACCACACCTTAATTCGCATTGAGAATGTAAGCATATGAGTGCAAAATGATAAGCCTAACCATAGCCATAGTCATCACATTTTTTTCCTTATCTGAATGTCTCTTTAGTGTGCACAGTTTTGATTGCAGAACACATTGTCTCAAGTAAAAATTATACAAAATTGAATTAAAATTTTAAAAGATTTGTCCGTATTATATTTTAATACTCAATTAATTAAATTAATTTCAGAGAATGCTACGAGCAGTACAGAAATAACGCAAGTGCTCTTTCCGTATGCTTGGATCTAAATGGGGTCTGCAATTGCAGGTAAGATGTGCGTTTTAGATTTTGAATATATCTAAATTTTGTTTTTAACTGACAAGAAAATATTATACAGGAATAGACTGACGGCGGATCCAAAGTTAAAAGTATTTTTATCCATTTTTGGTGGATTTTGCGGGTTTTTACTGGTGGCAATGGTTGTCTTTACAACTACTTATAAAACTGCACTGTGCATTTTTAGTAAGAATATATTTTTGAATACTTGGATTGCCAAATTACTTTTTTAAATCATCATTATTTCCATCTTTTAATGTTTTAATTGCAAAATGCATTTTTACAAATTGTAATATAACTCAACAGATTATTTTATTGTATCCTACAGGGAAAAGATACTCTGAGGGACGAAGACAGATTGTGGAAGAAAATGCTCTGTCTATGTACAAAAGTTCACTGCAAAATTAAATACCAAATTAAATAACAGTACATCGTGTATTTTATGCTTAGATTATAGATATTTAACGGGATTTTTTAATGCTGACTTTAGAAGCGAATCGATAGTGACTGAGCCTCCGTTCAATAACCATGGAGTTACATACACCGAGGATTTGTCATTACCTGCCTATGGTGAGCTTTGTTTGCATTTGAGAGTGTACTGACTAAATTGTTTCAATGAATCTCTTATCTTTTGTTTTTTATGTCAGAGGACCCTCCAAGCTATTTTGAAGCTACCATCCATAATGGTTACCGCCGGTTTTATTCTTGATAATTCTGTGAAGGATATGGTTCAACAAAAATTTGTACTATATAAAATAAGATCGACAACTCCTGAGATAAAAATGAAAACTTACTTGGAAATCAAGAAATGATTGTTTTGAAAATGAACTTGGAGCCGGATTTTCCAACCATATTTTGCGATATTTGACATTAAGGGCATGGTTTCTAATTTGAAATATACTTTCTAACTTAATGGTGATTAAAGCTTGTCGATTTCCTCTTAAGATGCACTGAAAGGGAAATGTAACTCTGTACGCTATCAAAATTGTTACAAATAATAAATACAATTAATGAGGAATGAGTTACCCATGAAAGTTTTCTTTATGTATAAATGAAACTACTAATAATTCACTAATGGAAAAATGTTGTTGTGGTGTTATTACCAAAAACAAAAATATTTAAATGGCGTTCTTGGCTAATCTAAATATTTTTTTCAATATCACAGGAGGGATGGACACGCGAAATTGAAAGGTCATGGAGAATCGATTTTCCATAGCCATTAATATATCCTTAATTCGATTTCGCCTTACATACCTTTTTGCAGATACAATAATACCTTTATACGTTGAAATAACAGGGCAATGAGCAATGCTGTTGGGCAAAATTGGTTTTTGTCAAATTTTAAAATACAACTTGCGGTAACTAAATTCCGAAGAGTTGACCCAGTGGACGCTGACTAATGTGTCAATAAAGTTGATGCTATTGATTGCAAACCCATAAAAATAATTTCATTTTGCCCCATTAAAAGTCCAATAAGAAATTTTATTTTCCCTAAAACTTTCCAATTACTAAAGCCATTAGGGTATTTAATTCAAAATAACAAAATAATCCTATTGGGGTAATAGTAATCCCTGCCGCACACATGTAAGATGTACCTTTTTTGGTCAAATTGGGTGTTATTTCTCCTAATACTTATTGTACCTTTGCACACTACATTAATATTTAGAGTATGGTTATTTCCTGCTTTTACTTTTGATTGGTTCACACTACCGAACCAAAACCAGCTGATATATATTTCGTATTCAAGTGGCAAAGAAAGGAAAACTAATACAGCCAGGAAGTTCATTTTCAAGTGGAATTGAGTAATTTTTATTATAATGGCTGTCAAAATAGGTAAATCTAAAATTGAACCTCCTAATTGTAAACTGAAATATATAATTCTGAGAATAGGACGTATAGAAATTAATATTTCGACAACTTTAACTTGTTTTAGGTTGGATTGGTTGTGGAGTTATGGGCCGGTGGATGCTGCAGCATTGCATGGATGCTGGATATCCAGCTTTTGTGTACAGGTACGCTTTGAAGTATCTAATTAAATCAAATGATTCAAAATAAATCGAATGATCAAATAAAATTCTCATTTTTATAAATTTATTTGTATTCTGCTTTACAGTCGAACGGCCAGCAAATGCCAGCCATTGATCGACAAAGGTTAGAAAAGTTAAATTATAAGTATAAGTAGAGTAATTAGCCACTTTCATATTGGTCCACTGGACCAGCTTAGAAATTTCGCCACAGAACGTCGCTGATTTAGAGATGGGCTGCATTCTGCATAGTCTGGTCAATATTAAGGGTAACCAGAGTTTTGCTCCCGAAACATTTTGCTCCCCGGGACTTTTAGCTCTCCGCGCGGATTGCTCCCGAGCTAATTGCTCCCCGCGTGAGTTGCACCCTTCATAATTAGCTCCCCTCGTTATTTACTCCCCGCCCTATCTGCTCCCCCTCCCCTCTGACCTGGATTCTTCACTTATTGTTACTGAAGACAAATTAAACCAAAGTTGAAAAATGAAAGGAAGGAGAAGAAGAGGAAATTTGCACTACTGTAAATTTGTTAGTAATTTATAGCAATGTGCAGAGTGGCCAAGCGGGCAGGTTTCGTCTAACAAAAGCACTAACAGTACGTTTGTTGCACTCCAGGTTTGGGTGGGAGTAGTGATGATGGGAAAGAAGGTTCCAGTGAAGAATCCAGGTCAGAGGGGAGGGGGAGCAGATAGGGCGGGGAGTAAATAACGAGGGGAGCAAATAACGAGAGGAGCTAATTACAAAGGGAGCAACTCACGCGGGGAGCAATTAGCTCGGAGCAATCCACGCGGAGAGCTTAAAGTTCCGGGGAGCAAAATGTCTCGGGAGCTATACTCATGTAATCAATATTAAGCTTAAACAAGAAGTACTTGGGCAATCCCAACACTAAAATAATATATTCAGCGACGACTTCAAAATGTTCCCCGAAACTGCGTTATGAAAGTGGCTAATTCTTTCCAAAGAATTCATACACCAATGAAAAGATTTACATCATTTGAAAAACCTAGAGAATAACAATTAGTCTTTTTCTAATGAAATCACTTGGATGTGATAGCCTAACTGTGAAAAATTCATTCAGCCATTCAAAACTTGCAATCCATCATTATTCAGTAGTGCAACTACTGTATGCGATTGGGCTGTCTGTCTGTGAGTCAGTTAGTTAGTTAGTTAGAGCAAAATTGGGTAACGCCTTCCCCTTAAAGGGGGAGGTTAAACTGTTCGTACTATACGTATGTTGTGTGTATGTTGTGGTCGTATGTTGTGGTATGTGTCGCAGTCTGTACTGGCGACCACTATATGTCGTAGTCTAGGCTAATGACCCGTACATGCCGTCTTATGAATAAATTCAAATAAATTCAAACATTTTTGAATAAATTGAAACTTTTTAAAATAATTTGAAATAAATTAAAACTTTTAAAAATAATTTGAAATAAATTGAAACTTTTAAAAATAATTTGAAATAAATTGAAACTTTTAAAAATAATTTAAGATATTACAGTTGCACTTTGCACTACTGTGATATATCCGTTTTGTAATGGTTTATTTTCAAAATTATATGCAAACGTGTTTTTAACGCAAATACGTATTTTAAATTTAAAGGGACAATCTCGTCGTCTCACTTATAATAGGCTAGAGTAAGATAAAATTGATTTGTAAACAATATGGTTTTAAATGTTTTGTGAAAGATAAATTGTTAACCCAGTTTGATTTTATAAATACATTTGGTTAGGAGCTACCCTTTGTTCTTCTCCTTCGGAAGTTGCCAAAAATTCAGATGCCATTTTTACCATAGTTGGCTACCCAAAAGATGTTGAAGAGGTTATTCTTGGAGAAAATGGAGTTCTATCAGGTAGAATTTGCCATTTCGGTTCACACTGTTTTTCAGACTTAAAAATACAAGCTTCATGCAAAGTTGTTGTAATATATCGGAACTCATTCTATAGGTATAAGTAACTTGTTTTCTTTCTTGTACCCTGACTTCTTTCAGGACTAAAAGCGAACAATAAATCGAACTCCGTCATAGTCGATATGACCACCAGTCGTCCTGATTTAGCTCAGCGGATTGCCAAGGAAGCTGATGCTATTGGATGTCACTTTCTTGATGCACCTGTTTCAGGAGGTTAGGTTTAATTATTGATTACTATTATCTATATTACGTAAGACATAGCTTGTGGTACTTTTAAACTTATAACGTAATTAAAATGGAGGATAGTTTTAAAACTATTGGCATTTGAATCTTAACTTATTTATTAGGTGACGTTGGAGCTCGCGAGGGTCGACTTGCGATTATGGTTGGTGGAACTCCAACGGGTTTCGATAAAGTGAAAGACATTTTTAAATGTATGGGCAATCCTGAGAAAGGTGGTAAAGTCGAATTACTTGGTCCTGCTGGATCAGGCCAACACACAAAAATGACAAATCAAATTCTTATTGCTACAAATATGATTGGAGTCGTTGAAGGTAGTCAAATAAAATTCGTAAATGTGTACCATTTAATTTTAAGAAAATTAAAAAATGTGTTTTTGTCTTTGTCATCACGTTATAATATATCTATTCACTTTATAATATATTTCCTTGTATTCTGATCGGTGCAGCCTTATTGTACGCCCAAAAGGCAGGACTGGATGTAGAAAAAACATTGAGTGTTGTTTCTAGTGGTGCTGCTGGAAGCTGGAGTCTTACAAATTATGCTCCTAGAAGTAATTATTTTTGGGCTTTTAACTATATTTTGTACAAGTGCATTAACAAAATGGTTACACATTTAAGCAAATGTTCTTTAATTTTAAAATTTTGTCTTTCATTTTAGTGCTGAAACGGGATTTTGCGCCTGGATTTTATGTTGAGCATTTTGTAAAGGTATATTGTCTGATAATATTGGAAAATATAATTTTGCCCTGGTTTACAGTACTTTTAATTGGCATTTATTTTTAGGATATGGAAATTGCGTTGGATGAAGCAAGGAAGGTCAATTTGTCACTTCCAGGACTTGCTCTTGCCCACCAATTGTTTGTGGCTTTGAAAGCTCAAGGAGACGAAAAGAAGGGCACACAAGCTCTTCTGTTAGCATTGGAAAGACTTAATGGCATCAATAATTAATTATGCAGTTTGTGATCGAAAAGTCCATAGAAAAGTAGTAAATTTTATTTTGATTAATTAAAGGAATACTTATATCGCAAAACATCTTTGATTTCATATTTACTTGACTTATATTGAAAGAATCCCCAATATCTGACTGCCTGCTAACTAGTGAAATTGCATTTTAATGGTAAAATGGTATTTAGATCATGAGATTAATTGTAATGAAGAAAACTAACCAATAACACACAAAAATATTTGAACCATTTTGACGCATCCGGCAATTGGGACTAAATAGTGTGCTCTTTAGTTTTCAATTTTTCATTACGTAAATCTCATCGATTTGAAGGTAGTTGGATTCATTAGATTCACAAAAAGACACTCTATAGGTGGGAATAATTGTTTGTTAGTCGATGGGTGTGTATGCACAAAATCAAGCTTCTATTAGATTATTTTAGGGGAACGACGAAGAGATTGTTCTGACCTAAAAGATCGGACCGGGAATTATTTGTAGGTATATGAAGGAAGTGTGGAGCAACTTTGTTGTGGTGCTAAAAGTCACTATATTTCTAGTTTTTAGTGAACTGTATTATGATACCCATTCTTTTGTCATGGTGTTATTTAAAGATGTTAGTTACTTTGACATTCTTCATTTAATCCAGAAAGGAACTTTTCAGAATTAACTTCACATTTTTGGAATGCTTAGATTTTACAAATTTCAAATTTAATAAGAAATACTACCTGAAGTGTAACAAGAAAATTATTGACATCTGTATTGGCCCGTTTTCAAAAATTAAATAATATGATACTCAAGGATATTATTGAGTCGAATGAATTCTAAAAGGATTACCGAAAGAAAATTTCCAGTGCAATTCCTAATGCACGGAAAACAGATTTCTAAATACTATTAGTTGGAAACTTAAGCTAATTTTTTGTAATGAAAACATATATCCTACCTCATCTATTGTAAAATATATAAAAGTGATATTGAATGAGACCAGTTTCTACTCTGAAAGGTTTGAATTTCAATTGACGTTTGAAAATACTACTTGTCCGTAGATTAATACAAGGATTTCATAGATGAAACGAATCTGTATTAAATTATAATACAGATTTGTTTCATCTATGAAATCTTTACTGCCAATTTCAATAGAGGATTGAGTTTGTTATCAATGTCTACTGAAAAGGTGTTTAATAATCTGATTTACAGTATCTGCACTTTCTGTATCTCGTTATAACACAGATTAACAAAAACATAAAATCTAATATTTTGAACATTTTGAAAATATGAACACACATGAATTATCCTGATTGAAGGAATATTTAGTAAAATGCATTGTGTTACCGCTTAAATAGGTAGTCGAGAATAATAGTCGAGAAAAATGGTCTACCGGGGATGAATAATTATAGTTTTACTGTTCTACTATGTTATATTTGTAATTTGAAATACAATAAATCATTTATTTCCCAAGTCATTTTTGTCATAATATGTAATAATCATTGTAATTCAATTATGTGGGTCCAAACATTCAAGAATTAGTTAAATTAAAATTAGGATTTCATTATATTCATTAGATTCGAAATGTTTAAGAACTTTCGCAAATGGCTCTAGCGTGATCGACTTCACAGTACATACTTTGCCATCCTCCAGGTCCAGCTACAAGGCAATTGTACCAGTCGTTTTGATTTGGTTGGTTAGTGGTCCAATCATTGAATTGGATAGGATTTTTAGTTTTTAACCAATACCAATTACCTTCAGTGAAATAATCTGTTCCACTTGTCCATGCAAAGTACACTGCAAATAAAAAGTCATGTAACTAAAGCAGAGAATATTTATAGAATGAAGATAAATATTAATATTAAAATTAATTTAACATTTAAGACGAATGAAAAATTAAAATTTGGTTATAAAATTAACCAGAAAAACTGTTAATAATGTTTGCTTAGATTTCAGTGCAAATTAAGTTCCCTTAGATTTAACATTCCCACTTAAAAATTCATAAAGATTATAGAAAGTTCATACTGCGATCCTTTGTGGCTTCTTCTTTCAGAAATGTTTTAATTAAATTGTTTTCTTCTGCATTTTGAATTGAAACCAGTTGGCTGTTGAAGCGCTGGCAATATGTTAGTGCATCTGCCCAATTGTGCTATAAAATAATACCATTTGAATAACTTTCTGTACCTCTCTCTGTGGATTAATCATTTTTATTTTTCTAAGGTATAAATTGAAATTACATTTTTAGTAATAATTTTATACAAATGTTTGGATCCTAACGATGACACTAATTTGAATATTTTTTAAAAGAAAAGTTATCGTTTTGAATGCAACAGTTAATCGTAAATTAAAAATTAAAAAAGGAATTTCTTACGCCGTGTCCGTAGTCCACTGGAGAAATTGTGATGTTCTTTCCTTTGACAGCTCCAATTGTAATAGGTTTATTTTCTTGGCATGTGCCGAAATTGACTAAAGCAAGACTGACAATAATGAATGGCACAAATTGAGACATGGCTGTAATTTGCTAAAATAATAATAGATTTTGGATATGTATTTTGAGATTGTTTCAGTAAACTGAGAAAATTCTTTCAGTTGCTTAGAATTAATAGTGGGGTTTCTAAGAACGTTCTTATATATACGCTTGGAACTATAAAAATATATTTAACCGGCAAGGTTAACTACTTCAGGATTATAATACAAAACTGATGCGAATTTATGTTGATTATCATAGAAATGGGAGAAACAAAATTATTTGTAACCAGGATTCTAGGCAAACAGGTTCCAGAGCTACTTTCAAAGAATTCCTAGAAATTTCAACTACACGCAAACTGACGAATGATATGATAAAATAATATCACGCTAAAGGCTACAATATCAACACACCTCCTCATGCAGATTGTATAATATGCAAAAATAGTAACCTGCTGTGTGTGATTATAAATTGCCTTTCTCATACTTTATATACTCAACCACTGTATATTTTATGCCACCCAAACAAGATGGTTTGTCCACTTTTCCTAAAATAATTAAAACATTTTTGTTGGTTTTCATAAGAACAAGGATCTGCGTTCATGGCGTTTACAAAACCAGTTTTGGGAGCAAATACTATATCCGACTCAAAATAGGTACATGCAATTACATCATAAATGTCTTATAATATCATACGTTCAACATTGGTGAAGCAAGTACTTTTATTTGAAGCAGAAAAATGACATTTAAGTTATATGCTATACTTCAAGCAAGTACTACGGTAATCAGTAGCAAAAGTAATCTTAACCTCAATGTAGGTTAACTATTTTTATTTTATGTAGGCAAATCGCACAAATATAAAAATATTCCATAATTAACTTGTTGTTTAAAGTTTGTTGATGCTTACTTAATGGAATATCACCATTTTACCTGATTTGTGACTTGTAATCTCAACAGTATTGTTAAATGAAAGATATATTGGAAATAAAAAATAGAGTACATGTGCCAGGAATAACTTATGAGCAATATATACATAAGTAATACGATCAACGCGTTCTTAGTATTCTAAGCATTAAAATAATTTGAATATTTAGATTATAAAATATTGTTAACCGTTGTATAAACTTCATTATTTATGCTCAGTATTGTCTATGTCAATTGTACGAATATGAAATACTAATTTTCATTCCTTAGTGTCTGTCAATGTTTTCAAAAGCAACCCATTACTACAATTTAACCTCATTTGATTCATTTTAGGGAGTGTTCGTCAAAGATATATACCTCATACTGGTTCATTAATGACCTTAAAATACATGCAATGTCACACAAGCATAATTTGATAAATCGCAAAATAGTATATATATGCCTTGGAGAATTAAAAATACTTAATAATGTTGCTCTTTAATGAAATTCCACCATTTAACAATGGCAGGATGTGACTAATTTATTCCACAGTTTCCTTTTAGTCTTAAAATGAGGTATGTGGTAGAACTAGGGCAAACCAAAACTTGGTGCTTCGTTTTCTCGAAGAAATAAAAAATAGGATAACTACAATAATTTATTTATTATTCTACTTAACTGAAATGTTATCATCAACATTTATATTCACTACCGTACTGGTCTCGTTACAGTTACGAAAACCTATAGTACATATACAAATATGAATATCGACCTATTGGAAAGAATATATGTAGTTAGAACTAGAACACTGGAACTCGCTAATCGGCCGAATTAGTTAACAGTTTTGTGGTATGCACTGTTTCGAGTATTTTTTTCCATCTGCCGTATACATGTGTGAGAAATAAAATATACTAATGTGAATTACTATTTGGATAACTAATATGATTTTTGAAAATTACTCTATTTTATTTTATAATAGCCAAAAATTAACAAGTATGGAAAGGTACAATTTAAAGAAATGCTGACACAAACACACAAAATGAGGAAACCGTAATTTTTAGTGTTACAAAAAAGAGTTTACAGCAAATTAGCATCTCTATAAGTAACACATCAATTTTTATAATTAGATCTTTAATGCACTTACATGTGGAAGTAACTATATGTGTTCTAAAGTTCAGTAACACTTCCCACTGCATTTTTCGTTGAATAACAATTGAGTTATCTGACATACAAAGTCAGTATTATCATCCATTCAATTTTCGGACGTGGTTTAGAATAAATAATGAACCCTGGCAGACACCTCACCAGAATATTCGAGCATTTCTGTGTTGAAGGTCAGAATAACTTTTGGTTAGCTAAGCATTACGTAATTCGTTGTTTTGGTTGACTAAAACCAATTTAAGCCCCAGTTTAAATTCCACATCCAGCCTGCCTTTTGAAGTGAACGGATTGGAACGAAAAATAAGTTTTTCTGCATAATCTTTGGTATTGTAAAAAAATTCAAGGCTATTTACTTATATTTGAATATCTATTATCTGCAAATTAAGCCGATTAGCAAATTGTTTGCTAAAAGGAAATAATTATGTACATGAATTAATAATTTTTGGTCATCTTTTAGGACATTTGATCTATCAGTAAACCAAAATGTTGAAGACGGCAGTGATTTCCATTTTGGTATGTCTGTGGTTGTCAGCGGAAGCAGCAGAGCTGGATGTGAAATTCTGTTCTGAGCCAAATTTTCAAGGAAGCTGTGCTACAAAAGATTTCAGCGCTTACAAATGTGAACTTCTTCCGAAGAGATTCAGGTGGGGGATCCGAAACATAAAATCTGTATTCATAAAGTCAAATCTTGTTGGAAAATGTACCGGGGAGTGTGAATTACATACATCAGAAGGGTGCGGTCAACACTTTTCAGGCGGAACACCTAGCTTTGTTAAAGTGGATTGCAACAATCCCTTAATTAATAATGCCCAAGGTGTACAATACAAAAGTATGATCTGTAGGGGTGGTTCATTTTTTGGCAAATAATCCTATAATATCCGAAAAGCATATTCCGTCTATCATATTTGATGGCTTCATGGAAAAATGACAAATAATGCTAGGAGGATTATACAAATTAAAACAATTTTTGACTGTACATTACCTAATGTTTCTTACTTTTGATTTGCTTAGAAAAATTTACTAACGAATAAGTTTACGAACGAGTTTTTCTTTTCTTTTAATGAAAATTGTTTCCTTAATTTGAAATGAAGAACTTGTTAAGCAATGATACATTAATTCTTCATGTCTTTTAGTAGTAATTTATTTCTTCAAGTATTTGTAGTTTTAAAACTTTGTTAAATTTACAATAGTACTTGTCAAACATTCTTTGGAGAAAAGTAAATAAATTGAGTTTGCATTTAAATCTTCGTTGGCATACAATAAGTGGCTGATCTTTTATTAATATATCATGCATCACATACATTTATTAAATAAATACGGTTATTTTGCAGAATCATGAAATAGGCTAGGAGCATCTGCACATTAATGAAAAACATCTTTTAGGTATCTATAGTAGCTTATTACCACCAAACATTAGGTAGTAATGCCAAGCCAAGAAAAATTGGTTAAGAATGATGTATATAAAATATTCATAGTCATTTTTCTCTTTCGTGTATTAGTCATTTTCTATATTTTCTGTTCAACATATTAGTAATACTAATGTAGTGATCGAAATATTAATACAAGACAAATCGCAAAGATATCTTCTATCTTAAGACTAAGTAGTGCAGAAAAATTATTCTTATCACGACCGAAGAGGTTTCCGCTTAAAACCTCACAAAGCTAAACAACAATACCGTTACCAGTAAGTACGTCCTTAATTTAAAGAATTGACATACAGGATAATAATTCAAATGTGTAAGTTTCCTAATAAACATAAAGTATTTATTTATAAAAACCAATTATTTGCTGATAAATTATACTGCAAGACCTTGGAAATCTTTTTGCACTGCAATCCATCCATTCCCGATATTAGATTTTGATACTTTTGCAAGAAATGCTTACATTGAGTTATAGTAAGTTGATTCTGACTTGAATTTTAATAAAATTAAAACCATTCTCTAAGAACTATATCATTGTTAAATATACTATGATTGAACAAAGAGTTTTCACCAAGAATGATTTTATGGTAATTAACACCATGTTTTTGTGAACTTGCTATTAAATGTATATTATTTGTCGAAATTCAAGTGATCAGTTGAAAAATGTCTCAATCGTAAAAATTCTCTAGTGAAACGACTCACGGAACACCCGGAACAGTAAGTTTCAACAAATGTTACATGGAAACGATCCCTTTTTCAATTTTAGAGTGAGTTTTGCAAAATATGTAAATGCATCAGTCCTATCCAAAACAAACCTATCTAGAATCAAAATACATTTTATAAATAACTCACAATTCATTGTAGCATTTCTAGTTACATGGTTTTTGCATACTTATACTTACTATTGCTCAATGAATTTGATATTGCCATATACTACAATGAATAATGAATGAATAATGAATGTTTTAAGTCATATAGTTTTGCATTTGCTATATGGACTCAATGTAAGTCTACCTAAGCGTATGCACAGTTTCGAAAAAACTTTGATTACCTCTTTAATGTAAATGAATAGATAACTTTAAATTCGAATTGCCTGATGTGCTTAGTTGTCCAGATATTTGCTTATAGGTCCAGGTGATGAGTGCCGTAAATTATTTTCCTAAATGTCAAAAACCTCTGGGTCGGCAGCCTTGTCATAGGTAGCCTACTCTGTAAAGCCATAAAATGAAAGCAATATCTAATACTTCAATGTGTATATCGCGAGTAGTAACAAATTACTGCAATGCTATACAATTTCCAAAAGTCAAAAGACCACAAAATTATATTTTCAATTGGGAGAAGTGTTTCTTTTCCTTCCAGAAAAAAATTACCTAAAAAGTGCTGTTTCATGATTTAGCTAGATTAAAATTCATCCATAAAGATATCAGCAAGGATGAGGACCAATAGGATCGGCTATACCATATCATTTTTAAATTTCAATAAGCCAGATTTACAATATTTGCACGAGCAGGAATATGTCAGAGCAAAATCAATAAAAGTATGCACCCAGATTAACCACAAGGGTGCATATCAGATTGACAAGACAATGTATACCAAAGGATCATTTGGTTGCAATAACCATCAGTTCTTCGTGTTGGGTTTACGTATAGGTATTTCCTCCGTGTGCTGGGTATGCATAATCCTTCCCTGTTGAATTCACAAATCCAACAAGGATTTATAACTTATAATAGTAGCACAGTAGGTGCACAAATAAGTGACAACATATTATAACCAATACCATTCGTTGTTTTTCAAGAAACAATTAAAGCAAAATAAGCCAGCAATTTATGTTAAATATTTAAGAAAATCTGAATACTTTTTTAAAAATTATTTCAGTGCTTCTACATGCTGTGAATAAAATAGTAGTTGCTAAACGGAGGGTTCCTAATACTGAAGGTAACATATTCTGCCCAAGCTTACTGTATGATTTGATTTCCAAATTCCCGTCTAGAAAAGTCAGCTTTAGAGGCGGACATTCAGACAGATTTGGCTTTTGGCTATTCTATAAATTATTCAACGATACCAAATGACTAACGAATTCCCTTACAGTAAGTGGATTTTAATTCAGAGAATTAATTCCAGACCATTGTTCCCAAAATCCTTTTTAGTATAAATACAAATGGATATTTGGTGGCCAGCTACATTGATTTCGCAGGCAAAAGGAACATTTCCGCTTTCCAAAACTCAGCAGTACATCATGAATTACCTTTTCAAGCTCGCAGTTGTAGTAGCAGCTATATTAGCTGTTTCAAACGCCAGTCCAATTTCGGCATCGGTAAGATAAATATCAATAACAAAACAATTAACTTGAGACCTTGCAATGTTGTAAAATTCATATTGATAATTGATTCTTAGTGATATGAATATTCGTTATCAAATGTAGACTAATTAAAGTAATTGTACTCTGATCATTGTGACATCATCATGTTGTATCAATAGATAATTGAATGTGATGCTATCTTTAAAAATTGTGTTTCACTATAATTTCGTATTTGTAATTTTACTCAGTATTTAATTAAATGCCATTTTCAGGTAAATTTAGCAGGCCAAGGTGCTGCTGAATCCGGAAACTCTGCTAAAGCGGGTAATGCTACCAATTTTATTCAGCCAATAGTTTATTTATGTCATCTAGAAAATCAAATGACTATATAAAAACACGGCAGCATCTTACATGTTTGTTTAATTTTAACGCCACTGAATCAGTTGTTAAGAAAATTTTAACCTTACCAGGATTTATCCAGATAACTGCATTTCTCTTTTAATAATTGGAGTAGAACAAGTTTGGTAGAAGATCTAGATTAATGACATTATCTGCCAATTTGTTTAACATTTCATTTACCCACTTATTGGGAAGCGCTCTTTACGTACGTTCTGAGCACTCGGCACTCATAAACAAATTGTAGTATATATTTACATTTCTGTATATTCTGAAATGTGGATAAATACTAATTGTGGTTGCCCATATTCTTATTTTCACTTTAAACAGAAGTGGCTGTAGAGGCGCCGGAATTTCTAAAGCCATATAAAGAAGATTTAGGTGCACTGTGGGACCAAGTGAAGGATACAGTAAAGGATATTCTTGGTAAAAAAGACGAATAACCACATACTACTGCTGAGTTGTCCCTACCCATACTGAAACAACGTGAAGTAATATTCAAAATATATGTTTCCAATAGAAACATTGAATAAGAAACTAAAAATTATACATAAGAGAATAACTATTACTACTAACAAAATTGAAATAAAGTGCGTATGGTCACATTATATGACCAAGAAAAAATATTACAATTTAATAATATTCAGATTACAACAAATATTGCCGTATTTTTATTTACCAATATGTACTTGCATGTCCAAAATGATATCGACAAAAGCATGCATTTAATAATCTGAATGTAGCATAAAGACAACCAGTATAAACGTTTTCTGAGCGTCAAAACGTTATGGTGCCATAATTAACAAAAGCTTCAAAACGCAAAAAAATTTATTTCAAGTCAACGAGTTACCCAATCTTGCTCAGAGTTAGCGTACACAGGAGCATTTATACATGATACAACTGGACAATGCACTAAAATAACTAGTATGAACTGTACATAATGGTATGCACTGGTATGTAGTGGTAGTGGTATTCATACTGGTGTGCAGTACGGGTCTTGAACAGTAATGCGAAAACTGACCGCGCACCCTTTCTATAATCCGGATTATTTTAAGTCCTCTATTGTTTTTAGGCGAAGCAAACCCTTCATGCACGTGCACTGAAGTAAGCCGTACTTGCGGTGTTGCCAGCGTTAACGTTTACGACTTTACGTTACGTTTGACTTAAAAAAGTGTATGCACTCACATAAAGGAATTTCTACGTCATGTATGAATGTGTATGAAAACATGTATGAAAACTATGTATGAAAACAACAAGCATAATTTGATCAGTCTAACGTTTTAAATAATATAAAAACAGTTTCGTTAAGCGTTGTATACAGTGTACCTACACTGTATAGGCACAAATTATACAAAAATTAGTATTCTGAATACTACAAACATTTCTTTACATTTTAGTCTACCAATGCAGGTAAAACTACACTTACTTCTTACTTGTTAGTAAATTATATACATAGTTTATTCAAAACTGTAAATTATGAGGACAATCATCATGATTTACTTTTGTTTAGCAACTCCAAAATACTTACTAAATTGCAATTAGGACAGCATACTTCGAATCCTTCGATTTGGATAGCTAAATCATTGCTACATATCTTCTTTCTTGGAAAATGATAAAAGGAAAATTTCTTAAATTTTTATATCCTTATTTTTTAATACAGATGATATGTATCACTGATTCAACTAATCAAACTGAATATAAGTATTCCATGATTTGAAATAGGTATGTAGCCATAAAAGCAATCGAGACTGACTTGAATTTTATACATGTGTGACATGATAATTTACCGTTTACACCACTGTTTATCTTTGCAGCATGTGCAATGTGCATAGGGTCATATTATAATACCAATAAGTACTCCACGTCCACCGCTGTAGGTATTCATATTATTATTCTTATAACTTCTACACTTTTATGAACAAAGAGACATGTCCGGCAATGTCCGCAACCCAGTAGTGGCAACACTGTCCTATTTATTTCATGATTTTTGGGATGCCTCTCACCAATCGCCGTTCAGGTGTTACTTTTAGGGACTAATTGGTAAAAAGGGCACATAATCCTTTAATCCGCTTACGCATAACTGTGCAGACCCGCAGTACGCTGGGCGACTTAATGCTTCTTGAATAAATCTGATTCTGATTCTTACGTTGCGCAACTACGCAACTTATAAGAAATTTATATGTACTCCAAATCGACTTAAAAGTTAAACAGAAACGACAAAAATAAATCCACTGCATCAATTGAATTGACAGTTGCTTTGATTGAAAAGCAGTAAGTTGTACATTACTTCTTATTTCTCGAGAGTCATGCTCTTACATGCGAACTTGATGTGATGTTGAATTTGCATTTAAACTTTCGTTGTCATACAATAAGTGGCTGGCTTTTTATTAATACATCATGCATCTCACACATATATTACATAAATACGGTTATTTCGCAGGATAATGAAATAGGCTCGGAGCATCCTCACATTAACGAAAAACATCTTTTAGGTATCTGTAGTAGCATACTATTACCACCAAATACTTAATATTTAGTATAATGATAATTAAACTTGTTGTGACTTCAAAATTGTATTTTCAGGAGTTTTAATTCAATTGGTATGATGTTATGTAATAAAAGTTATCATTTTCATTACTAAGTTTGGGTATTAGCTTATTCTACATACATCCTACAACGTTAACAAACGTCTTAGGATGCATGTATAACTATTAAACATACATCCTAGGATGTTTGTAAAACAATTTAACATACGTCCTAGGATGTATGTTAAATTATTTTACATAACATACGTCTTAGGATGTATGTTGAATTATTTTAAATACATCCTAGGCTTGATACAAAATTCCTAGGCCATCTGTAAAATGCCTAGGCTAATTACAAATATCCGATCCTAGGACAGACATTTTGTAAAATGCCTGCCGGCATTTTACAAAATGCCGGTTTTGACATAATGCCGGTAACATATATACCCGATAAAGTGGTGTTTGCATTTGCATCCCCATATTTTTATAATTACAATATTTATGGAAATGATACAATCCTTTTTGAAGATGCATAGATTTACAGAATATAATTTATAGTACGACTACTGCAGTATATACAGTGCTTATTTATTGCATAATCAAAATGCTCTAAATTACAGTGTATTAAATTATGGTTGCAATTGCGATAAATATTCAATTAATCAAGTTTTACTTTTAATCAACTACTTTAATAACCAACCAAGTAGAACTGCTATTCCATCTATGGTTTTATTACCCCTGACAAATTAGTACTTCAAAAATGCTTGTTTTCCGGAAATCCATTATTAGTAAAAATCTCTCGGAGCACATAAGAACTCTCCTTTGGGATTCTTGTCCTTTCTGGATCAGTAAAATTTACCCAATGTATTCCAAAGCGTTCGGTGTATCCACGAGCCCATTCAAAATTCTAATTCAATTATAAAGTATGTTTTAATTCCTGCTGGCCACAAATTTAGTGTTGCAAATTCTTTTCAAAACTGCACATAGTAAAAAATATGGCAATGTTCGTAGAATCCTGCCATTTGAATTTTAAGCTTTTTAAAATTCATATCGTACTGTTCTTCAAAATAAGAATAAAAAACTAGTATTTTAAAATTTCCATTTTCTTGTTATAAATCACACATATCTAAAATTCTTACGTCCATGAGAGACCAGGCAGTATATGCAGTGACGTTGCAACCGTCCAGAACGACAGCTTTGAGGAGATTGTTTATGTAGGCCTTGTAGTAGTCAACTCTTCCCGTGTCATTGAGTCCAACCGAGTCGGTGTCGCTAAATCCATTTTCAGTCACAATTACCTGAACATTTATGAACAATATTATTAAGCTTTAATGCAATGGTAACAACCAGGGCACTAGGGTAATAGCAACAAAAGTAAGTTTGCTACCATAATGTAAACCCAACTTGGAATTATATATTTTAAACGAAAGCTAATATTTTACTTCAGGATTCCCATAAGTATTTTTTATCCAGTTGAGCAATTTTCTAAATCCCCAGGGTACCTAAAAATATGGATCGTTATTATATTGGTATTGGTCACTTTGCCCTTTTTTTAAATGCAAACTAATTACATGCTCAATTATTTAGCTTTTAAATCTTACAACTTTTAGCCAAGCTGATGCAGAAGGCGGCCAACTTGGGTCTGCACGTCCGCCTGTGTTATGGTCGCCTAAATACGGAACAGTATAAAATTTATTTGTCTTGATTTAATTATAACAAAATATTTTCCTAAGAATAAGTAACTATTCGAAATAAATTATCTCCTGCAAAGAATGTATATTGACGAGAGAAGTTTTGGTAATTGTATAGTTGATATATTAGTGTACTACCTCCCCAACCAGGACTTCCGCCAGCAGTGGGAAAAACCAATTGTGTTGAATATGTATTCAACCCCAAGAAATCCCAAGTACCTACAAATTCGGTCAAAATTATTAAGTGCTTTTTATTATACTTAACATAATTATTATCCTTGCTACTAGCGTGCCAGCACAGAGCGCGTGTAGGCGTACCTTTGATGTAAAGAGACCAAGCATTATCAAAAGATGGTAAACGCGATGTGTTGCGACCTTCTTGTTCACTTTTCAAGTCGACAAGCTTGTCGGCGACGATTTGAGTGTTCGTAGGAAAAGTGAGGAACCAATAGTGTTGCTGGAAAAGGAAGCGAAGAGGAAAGGAGGGACAGAGCGGAAGAAGAGAGGACAGTTGGCTAAGTGTTAGTACGGAGTGAACAGGCATAAAACTCTTGCTATAATTTTGTCATAATTTTAGTTTTTAATTTGAATTGATTGATTTTGTTCGATTTTGAACTGATTAATAAACTTGATTTTTATTGTAACTACACAGAGAGTCGCCACAAGTCATTACAGGACAGGGATTCGTCATAGTACAGTAGTTAGTCAGTTAGGTCAGTCAGTCATCTAGCAATCACCCAATTTAACAGTAACAGTAACAGTGTCACGTCGTGACTGGTCCTTCGTAGTCTACAGTTGAATAGTGTGTCATTGGAAGCGAGCAGACATAGTGATCCTTCGAGGCCAATAGACCCAGCTCTGTGGTGAAGCAGAAAATAAACAGTAACAGCCATGTCATCCATTACCAAAAGTGACGAGCACAGCAGTGGTGATGAAGACGTGCAAAGAAGAATCGAGCAGCTGAAGTCAGCAAGTATGTATCCAACGAGGCAGAGGAAACAGACGGAGTTTTTCGGCGATCCTGTGGACCACACGAAAACCAAAAATCCAAAACCCCGAAAGCTGAACGCTGATTTTGAAAATGCTGCTGTCGATGAAGAAGAAAATCCAGATGTCACAGATGAACAGAACAAAAGTGCAACTGGTGTCGTAACAGAAAATCGTGAACAGACTTCAAAAGGACAACGGACTCCAACAGGAAGTGGGCAACCGAAAGCACCTGCCAGCCATGTCACAGTTCGGTCAAAGGTTAGTGTCGCTAAAAGTCGCCAAGCTGAGGAGCTAACAGACCAGTTGCTCAAAGAAAAAGATGAAAAGGAAAAACAGTTGAAATTACAGAAGTTTCAACTACAGATGTCCCAAAAGCTCTTCGAATTGGAGCTAGAACAGCAACAATTGGAAAAAGAGTTCGAGAGAAAACAGCGGGCCGTACAACGTCAGCTGGAGGAGGAAAATGAAGAGGACGTTGAAGATGCAAAGTCCCAAGTAATTGATGACAAAGTAGAAGTGGTGGCTGAGGAGCAACAGGATGCACGACAGAAAGTTTGCGACTGGATGAACAGGCAAGATTTGTTTATTCCTGATAAACCGGAAGTGGAGGTCAAAGCTAACACAGAAATTGGGCTACTGACTCAAGCTATTACCGAAGCAATAAAAAGTGTATCGATCCAAAGCCAGTCTACTGGAGATTCAAAAAAGTTCCTCGCTCGTCAGACGTCAGCCAAAGACTTGCCTATCTTTTCTGGAGAGGTAGCTGAGTGGCCAACCTTCTACAGTTTCTACAAGCAGTCAACAGAATTGTGTGTTTTTTCGGACGATGAAAACATCATGCGTTTGCAGAAAGCCCTGAAAGGAAAAGCTCGAGAGACGGTACAGTCATTGTTAACACTTCCTACTAATTTGCCTAAAATTATGGAAATACTGGAAAGGAACTTTGGTAGACCCGAGTTCATAATTCATTCCTTAATTGAAAAAGTGCGAAAAGCTAGTGCGCCACAGGAAGATAATCCTGAAAGTATTATGGATTTTTACAACGTAATTGAAAATCTTGTCAGCACAGTCGAAGCCCTAAATGAGCAGGCACACTTGACTAACCCAGTGTTAATTCGGGAGCTTGGAGGAAAATTGCCAGGTAGTCTCAGACAGCAGTGGGGAATGGCAGCAGTCGTACAGAAACAGAAGATTGATCTCCGAGTGTTCGCTGACTGGATAAAAGTCCAAGCAGAAGGTGCGAGTTACATTAGAGTGCTCAACTTTACTGAAAACAAGAAACCAGTTAATCCTGGAAAAGCCAAACAGCAAGGAAAACAGAAAGAAACCGTGATGTCAACATCTGAGAATGAGAGTGACCAAAAGAGTTCCTGTTTGTTTTGTGGAAAGGCAAGACATGGACCAGTCGAGTGCAGGAAACTTGGAGCAGCTTCAATTGATGAGCGCTGGAAGTGGGCCAAAGAGAAAAACATCTGTTTCAGTTGCCTCCATAGTGGCCACTCCATCTTAAACTGTAAAGAGAAGAAACCTTGTGACGTGGATGGTTGTAAGCAGTTCCACAATCCCAAGCTTCACGACCCATCAAGAGTCAAACCCCCAAAGGTGGAAGTAACAGAAGATACGAAAGTTGTGGGCCATGTCTCGCAAATCCCGAAGTTGGTTGGAATGGTTTACTTACGCGTGGCACAAGTAATCTTGAAAGGACCGAAAGGGGAACTGAAGGTGTACGCACTGCTGGATGATTGTTCTACGTCTACAATGATCGATCTTTCGGTGGCAAAACAGTTGGGTTTGACAGGCCCTAAAGTTGCATTGAATACACAGTGGATAAACTCCATGGAGTCCAGTGAACCAGAGTCAAGAGCAGTGTCTTTGGAAATCCGTGGTGTGAACAGTGCAGGTACCTACAAGGTATGTAATGTTAGAACAGTAAAGAACATGAATCTTCCATTACAATCTGTTAACATGAAAAAGTTAGCCGATAAGTGGGAACACCTCAAAGTGACTGAGCTGGATATGTTATCGACTGGAAAACCTGTTATTCTTATTGGAGGTGACAACGCACACCTCACAGTTGCCAGAAAAATAATTGAAGGCCCCAAGAATGCTCCGATGGCTCTACAATGCAAACTAGGCTGGACACTCTACGGACCTGATGGATACTTCAAGAACAGAAATAGTGAGTTCACGTGCCATGTGTTCCAAACTAAAAAAGATGAAGAGCTTCACCGATTAGTGAAGGAATCTTTTCGTACAGAGAACTTTGGAGTAAAAGTGTTGGAGAACTCTTTGCTATCACGAGAGGATAAAAGAGTGCAACAGATAACAGAAGAAACCACAAAGTACATTGGTGACAGGTACGAGACTGGATTACCCTGGCGTACCGACGATGTGGAATTACCAGAAAGTAAATCAACAGCTTTAAAACGTCTTTTCCAAATTGAAAAGAAAATGGACAAGGATCCTAATTTTGCCCAGCAGTACTGTGAAAAAATAGAGCATTACTTGAATCAAGGTTATGCCAGAAAACTTACAGATGTTGAGCAAGTGAAATCAGTACCAAGAACTTGGTACCTACCCCACTTCGGAGTCTTCAACCCCAACAAGCCTGGCAAGCTACGCCTTGTGTTTGATGCGGCTTCAAAATCTGGAGGTGTCTCTCTGAATGACGTTCTACTGAAAGGAGTAGATTTGTTGAAACCATTACCGGGAGTGTTGATGAAGTTTAGACAGAGAAATATCGGATTTTGTGCGGACATACGTGAGATGTTCCATCAAGTCAGAATTCGAAAAGAGGATGTTGCAGCCCAACGATTCCTTTGGGGAGGAATGGACCGAGAACGACCTCCTGACGTTATGCAGATGGAAGTTATGATATTTGGTGCTGTGAATTCTCCCTACTCTGCACAGGAGATCAAGAATCGTAATGCCAGATTTCATGCAGCTGAGTACCCGGAAGCAGCCAAAGCTATAGTGGACAAACACTATATGGACGATTATCTTGACGGTGCAGATTCCATTGATGAAGCAATGAAGATTATCGAAGATGTGATCGTGGTCCACAAGAAAGGTGGATTCGAAATCTGCAACTGGGTGAGCAGCTCTAAGGAAATTTTGCGGCAAATTCCAGAGGACCTGATTGCAAAAGGACACAAGAATTTTAGTGAAAGCAGTGAGCTTCCAACGGAGAGAATATTGGGACTCTTCTGGAATCCGAACGGTGACTACTTCTCGTTTCTGACGGCATTTAACAAGATCAATAAAGATTTACTGACTGGAGAAAAAGTGCCATCCAAAAGAGAAATCTTGAAAATAGTTATGTCCGTGTTCGATCCCTTGGGATTTCTTGGACATTTCACAGTTAAGGCAAGAATATTGCTTCAAGAAATCTGGAGGTCTAAATTCGGATGGGATGATGAAATATCAAATGAGCAGCATGAGAAGTGGTGCGCTTGGCTTGGGGACCTTGAGAGGATTTCTCAACTAAAGATACCAAGATGCTACTCTCCTGGAATTGCAGACTCGGCATCCAAACAAGTGCACATATTCTGCGATGCGAGTGAAAAGGCGTTTTCTGCAGTGGCCTACTTGCGTGTAGAATATCCAGGGGAAATTAAAACTGCCTTTATTGTTTCCAGAACCAGAGTCTCACCCTTACGACCGATGTCGATACCTCGTCTGGAGTTGCAGGCCGCAGTAATGGGGAGCCGTCTAGCTGAAACTATCAGAAAGGAACACGAAATTCAGTTTGATGAGACACATTTCCGGACTGACTCCAAAACGGTGTTGTGTTGGCTCAGAGCAGATGCCAGAACGTTTAAGCCCTTTGTTGCTCATCGGGTTGGTGAGGTGGACGAACTTACAGATCTAAAGAATTGGCATTGGGTGCCCACAAGAGAGAACGTCGCTGATGAGGCCACCCGCGATGGAAAGCCCACAGACTTGACACCTAACAGCAGATGGATAAACGGCCCTGACTTTTTGAGAAAGGATTCGTCATCTTGGCCAAAAGAATTGTCACCCCACAATTTGCGTGATGGAGTTACAAATGAAGACCTGGAAGTCAGAAGAGATGTCGTAGCAGTAACTTTACGTCGGCACAATTCTGACAGTGTTTTACCGAAAGTGAAAACATCCTCTTCATGGTTTCAATTACTGTGTGCAACAGCAGAGGCATTTCGCAAACAGAAATGCAAGAAAAACGAAGCATCCAAAGCTGAGTTGTCCCGTGAAGAACTGGAGCAAGCAGAAATTGCATGGATGAAACATGTGCAGATTGAGTGTTTTCCCGAGGAGATTTTTGACTTGGAAAATGGAAAAGAAATTCATAAGTCAAGTAGACTTTACCAGTTATCTCCCGTTTTTAACGAAGTTGGACTGCTTGTTCTAAGAGGAAGAATAAACAAGTCACCCGAGTTACCTGACTATACGAAAAAACCTGTAATTCTGGGACCAAAGCATTTGTATACTCAAGCATTGATTCGACATTACCACCAGGAAGCAGGTCATCAGGGCCAGGAGTACGTAATGAACGAGTTACGACAAAAGTATTGGATCCTAGATTGCAGAGCAGCTGTGAAACGAGCATGGAATGACTGTGACGAGTGCAAAATTAAGAGAGCGAAACCAGTAATTCCAGAGATGGGAGAAATTCCTGAAATTCGTTTGACTAGGCAGCCCAGAGCTTTCACCATAACTGGACTTGATTATTTTGGGCCCCTAGAAGTGACTGTGAGAAGGAGCAGAGAAAAGCGATGGGGAGTGCTTTTCACTTGTATGGCCACACGAGCTGTTCATGTGGAGCTTGCTGGATCCTTGACGGCAGATGCAGCCATCATGGCTATCCGACGTTTCTGTTTCAGGAGAGGAGTCCCATCTGAAATTCATTCAGATAACGGAACGAACTTCCGAGGAGCTGACAGTGAATTGAGAAAAGCTATTGAGGAAATAGATACAGAAAAGATCGTGACAGCCTTTTTACCCAAGAAAATTAAGTGGAGCTTCATTCCACCGGTTTCGCCTTTCATGGGTGGGACGTGGGAGCGGCTCGTGCAAAGTGTTAAGAAAGTTTTAAGCAGCATTCTTAAAGAACAGGCTCCGCGGGAAGAAACTCTTCACACTTTGTTGCTGGAAGCGGAGAATATTGTCAACAGCCGTCCGTTGACTCATGTGTCGGTGGATCCCGATGACCCAGAAAGCCTTACTCCAAACCATTTCCTTATTGGGACGTCTAATGGAGAACCGGGACCTGGAGAATTTACAGACTCAGACTTGATCGTACGTAAGCAGTGGAGATATGCACAGATTCTGGCTGATCACTTCTGGAAGCGTTGGGTACGGGAGTATCTACCAACTCTAGCCAGAAGAACTAAGTGGTTTAAGAAAGTGGAACCAGCAAAAGTCGGTGACCAAGTCATAATAGCAGATGAGACCCTGCGAAGAAATTGCTGGCCGAGAGGAACCATCGTGGCAACATTCCCAGGGAGAGATGGAGTCGTTCGCGTCGTGGATGTCAAGACTCCAGCTGGAGTTTTTCGAAGACCGATGGCTAAAGTGTGTGTTCTGGACATTGCACCTAAGGAAGTAGATGAGCCCCCTGCAGCATCTACTGGGGGGAGAGATGTCGGCGACGATTTGAGTGTTCGTAGGAAAAGTGAGGAACCAATAGTGTTGCTGGAAAAGGAAGCGAAGAGGAAAGGAGGGACAGAGCGGAAGAAGAGAGGACAGTTGGCTAAGTGTTAGTACGGAGTGAACAGGCATAAAACTCTTGCTATAATTTTGTCATAATTTTAGTTTTTAATTTGAATTGATTGATTTTGTTCGATTTTGAACTGATTAATAAACTTGATTTTTATTGTAACTACACAGAGAGTCGCCACAAGTCATTACAGGACAGGGATTCGTCATAGTACAGTAGTTAGTCAGTTAGGTCAGTCAGTCATCTAGCAATCACCCAATTTAACAGTAACAGTAACAGTGTCACGTCGTGACTGGTCCTTCGTAGTCTACAGTTGAATAGTGTGTCATTGGAAGCGAGCAGACAAAGCTCTCTCATCACGTCTGGATACTTTCCGAAGAAAATTGGACTTCCAAACCACCCATGCTTTTTCACCAAAGTTTAAATTTTAATATTTAAATAAATATTTTATAAATCTCTATATTTACAAATCTACCTTGAATTGGATAAGTCTTTCTGCAGCTTCAACATGATCCGGGCTGTCAAGATCGTCAGGTTCACACCAACCGGTGTTGATGGATATTCCCACCTATTATCACAACAATTGTTGGGTTAAATTGTAAACTTGAGCATTCACTTAAAATGCATAGGTTTTGTAAATGCTAGTTGTAAAATAATTGGGAATAGAGCAAATGCGTAGTGATATAATAATATAAATACAAATTCGATTCCTTAAATGGGTAAATGTATCAAAATAAATAAATGTCTCCTACCCTTCCATTTTGATTAGATTTAAATTCCGATTCATAGATTCTATACGCTCTGGCATGAGCTTTTAAAACTGTATGTCCACATTTGTAAGGATTTTCTGATGGTTCTGATATACCTGGAGCCTTTGTTCCGGAACCGTAACCTTGCAGGCAAATTATATCCGGCTTTTTACCGTAAGAGTGTATTGTTGGTTAGTAATGATGTAATTACGATATTATTTGCATTTCTAAAGGGATAATTCAACAGTTTTATACTGTGTTGCAGATCTTAATATGAACATTGTTAACATCGTATAGCTATTCATATAACGTTGCGAAATACATTTATAGCAATAATAGCAAACCTTTTAATTAAATTATGCATGACTCTTATAAGAAGAAAACACAGATGGCTAACAGAATGAATTAAAACTAATAGTACTTTAATTCTTGAAAAGGGATTGTTACTACTTCTGCATTTTCCAAGTTGATTTGTTATTTTTATAATAACGATTTGTAAACTAAATAAAAATATAACGGTAAATATTGGGAGAACATTTCGTAGCATTTTGACCGCCCAATCGCATTTCGGACGTCGTCAACCAAAATGTTTGCTACTGCTCAAATTACTACTAAGCATTCTAGGGATCCTTACTTGCTCACCCTTACCCCTCATTTGAAAAAATCAAACCAAATGAAATCTCTACTGTAAATAATTTAAAAACTACTTTTATGATTATCAGATTTAGTTTTGGAACCCAAGGAAGCTTTTTGTACTGCGATATCGAATATCAAAACGGAAATAATATCGTAATGTCAGAATTTCGTCGTTATCTAGAAAATTCAAATGAGTACATAATATAGATAGATGCCAATGAATGCTTAGAGTATTCGATAATTGTATTTCAATGGTTTTCTAATTTTTCATAAAAATTACCCAGGATTTAACTCTGTCTCCAAAAGCTCCGTACACAAACCGGGCATAGTTTGCAAAATGTTCAACGAGTTCTTCATTTGGCCAACCTCCGTAATTCTCTTGTAGAGCTTGAGGAAGATCCCAATGATACAACTAAAGAATAAGATTACCAAAATGGGATTGAATGATAAGCTCTAGAATTTAGTTGATTCTTCGTTAAATGTCTTACTTACAGTTATCATAGGAGTGATGTTATTTTCTATGAGCAAATTAATAATGTTATTGTAATAGGCTATCCCAGGTTGATTTATCACGTCTAATGTCCCCAGAGGAAGAATTCTTGCCCACGATAAGGAAAATCTGTAATAGTCCGCCTAAATCCATACTCAATGTATTAAATGTTATTATACTACTTGTTCTTTTTTATACTTTATACTTATACTAAATTATGAACCTACACCCATATTGCTGAGCATCTGAACATCGTCATGGTATTTGTTGTAAGAATCGCAGGCAATATCGCCAGAGCTGTTGTCATCAATTGGACTTACTGCTCGGTGAGTGTAATTATCCCAAATACTTTCTCCCTTCCCTTATAAGTAAAATTGAAAATTAAGTGAAAGAAAAGACAACACTTACTTATATGTAGCAGTAGGATTTTGCATATTTACTATCCTAAACCTACTTAATGCACGTAACAAAATGTTCTACCAAAAGGTTAATTTTATCTTACCATCAGCTTGCCAGCCACCTTCGATTTGATACCTGACAATTTAATCGCAATAAATTAGTTTTTTAAACAATTACGTATCCTATTTTAGAGGTGCAAACTTTCTTACGATGCAGTTGCAAATCCCCATTGAAAACCATCTGGAAGAGTTCCCCAAAACCAGTCGTCTTGTTTGATACCGTCTACAGTATTTTTAGAACATGCAAAATTACAATTTCCGAGAATAGTAATTGTAAGTAAAAGCACCACAGTATTTCTGAACCCGAACCCACTAAATTGAGCCATTGTGTTACAGTGACTTACAAAACAACGAGTAATAGAAGTAGGTTATGATGGCCAACTTTCGTTACTACCCGTATAATGAAATTCATACTGATATGACTGATAAAATGTTGCACAACTGTCATTTTACTCCCATCAATCACTATAATCCAGATAAGCATATATACATAATGCTACCAATTTCCGTTTAGCGTGTCGTATATACTTTATATCTCAGTTGTTTTAAATACAATAATATTGTCTCTGAGGATCACGAGACCATGATTAAACTGGATTTACTTAAATTAGATAAGCACAAACCTTATGCTACTTATGTTTACGTATATAAAATGTACATTATAGGTAAGTGTGTTTGGTTACTTGCTGTGTTGTGTAGATATAGGTAGTTGCAAAATTGTACTTCATCTTAATTTACGCAATTTATATTTATAAATTAAACTTGTATTTATACTCTATGTACATCACGAAATATTACGAATGATGTATTGTTTTTTTTAGAAGCAAGATTCCAGGACTAATAATCGCAGATCGATTAACAAAATATATAAGAAACTATTGTTAATTCTGCCTTGCTATTTGTTCTATAAGTTACTGAAATACTAGTTCACAACTTCCTATTATTATATATGTACTATTATATATGTAGAACAATCTATTATTATATATGTAGTATACCGTCTTTCTGAACTTATTCTAAACCCAGTAAATCTGTGCCATTTTGCTTATCACGAATAATTTATGCCGATTAAGCATTACTCCATTATTCTGTACATAAAATGCTTTTTAAATTAGAGGGCCATCATTTTCAATGGCTTGGGTTTTATGTCAACATTGTGTCTGTCTTTACCGACATTCCGTTTTCTTGTTACCATGCCAGAAAAAAGTTTTTGAAATCAAAATCTCATCATCGTTTACTGTTTACATATTTTGCTATAAATTTTGAATCTGGAATTTGCTTCCCTTAAAGGATATCAACTTATATATTTGTGGGATTTAAATTCACTGAATTTTTAATTGTGAACACTATTGAAAGAATAATTTGTCTGTGTGTGTCTGTATAATACTTAAATGTGCATAACGATTTCGAATGGTTACGTATTAGGGAATTTTTATACCATTTCTAAAGGTCAAAAGACCATTATTGCATTTTCATTTGGGATAAGTTTTTCTTCCCCTCGAAAAATGCAGCCCAATTTTGAAATAATGGGTGTACTCCCAAACTCATAATTATTTGCAATCCGTTGTAGAACTGCTACTTGAATTTAGTGGGATATTCTGTTTACCGATTTATTTATGTATTTGGTTACAAGTATCATAATATATTATTATAATGCTTACACCTTCGTTTTGTGCATGTTGTACAACATTAATAGAAAACTGATTCAGTGGTTTGTCTACTTGTGAACCGTGAATCCTTTAATAAATTTCCCTGGGTTTATTCAAAACATAGACCACTCTACCCTGGGGTATTGGGGTTCTAAGGGCATTATCTCCAGTCTGCCCGCCCCTGGATTTCTAAGAAGATTTATGGTAAACATATTTTCAACTATAAAATCTTTCATAAATGTCGACCAAGCATCTTACTTAATTATGTAACTGAACTTTGGTGAGCACTATTATATTTACAAATTAGCATATTAGTAATTACAGTGAAAGTAATTGGATATTTACGGTATGCTTCCGTGGTTGCTGGAGACATTATGGTGGGTTTCTATCTCAGCAAACCGCCCTTTACGCTGAATGCTACTACTTCAGTTACACTGTAATCTAAATAGTATTTACCAAGATTTAAAGCCTAATTCAAAGCCTAAAGCTTAATTTAATTTTGTTTGAATATTTACTTTGGTGAGCAAGTAGCACCAGGTAGTAGTAAGGTTTTTCTTTCTTTCAAGAGCTTTCAAATTTCCAACAATAGTTTGTCAACCAAGGTAAGTAAATTGAATATATTTCGCTACACCTATTGAATTAACATAGCGTTGTTATCACACTATTTATTTCATTAATACAGAAACATGTTGCTGAAGGCAGTGATCTTCATTTTATTTTTCCAATGGCTGTCAGCAAAACCAGATATTAAGACAAAATTTTGTTCGCGACCAAATTTTCAAGGAACTTGCGCTACAAAAGATTTCAGTCCTTACAAATGTGAACAACTTCCCAAACGATTTCGATGGGGGTTTCGTAAAGTTCAGTCAGCTTTGCTGAAATCCAGCTTCCTTGGAAAATGCGACGCAGAATGTGAACTGCATACATCGAAAGGGTGTGGCCACAATTTTGCAAAAGGACAAACTTCGTTTATTACAATTGATTGCGACACACCCGTCCTAAACACTAATAAGGGTGCAGCCTACAAAAGTATGGTTTGTAAAGGCGGTGAATGAGAACTCCATTTGATGACTCTTAATTACATTGAAAGTCAATGTCAATACTACTATAATTAATAGCAGTAATAATTTTTAAGTATACCTACTAATATTAATACCTTTCACATGCTTCCGCATCTAAATTGTGTAACTATAGAAAATTAATGAGTTACTTTATTGCACGTGTATATTTGTAATCTGTCAAATTGTAGAAACCGTAGTAGTTCTATAAAACCCAGATTGCAACCTTGCTTGTAATCTTGTAAAATATGACATCCACAACAGAAACAAATTTTGAACAAATAAAGTTATTACAAATAGTTAATACAACTGCTAAATCTGTACATTAATTCAATTCATAACATTCCGTAGATAATATCTTGCGTTGTGATTTTTATACACTGGGTTATATTATGTCATAATTCTACAGAACTAGATATTTTAAATAAAAATGCGGGGGAGGGAATCTAATGACTGATCTACAAACGGTAGTTAAGCATAGTTAAAGTTAAACCATATTTACCAATTGTGTTGCATTTTTAACCGAAGAGGATTTTGTACACATACACTACCATCTCCAGACAAAACAAGCGTCCATTAATCATATTTACACTGAAAAGTGACCAAAAATGCGACCTTTGGGGCGGGGTGCCCTGGGAAATCAGGTCATCCAATTGATTACTTTGAAAAAGCTTCCTAACCAATGATCAGAAGATGTCTTCTACAACATATAATAATTACCTTATATTTATGATTTACAGCGAGATTTTAAAGCCGGCTAGTGTTTGGTCCTCTTTAATTAAATCACCTAAAGTATGGTTTAAGCTCACAAAATTAAATTAAATCTTCCAAAGATGGCTTAATTGTACAAAAGAAAACTAAATCATCCAATTAAGAAATGGCTTAATCGTACAAATGAAATTAAAATCATCCAAAAGTAGCTTAACCGTACAAAGGAAAATTAAATCATTCAAAACGTTTCACCCTTTCCAAACCAAATTAGCCATTAAATTAAGGACTTTGCCGTCCAACCAAAATGAAACTCACTTTATATTTTCGTTACACTGTTTGCGTGTCGCTTTTTCCTTTTATTGCCTATGCGCTATTGACTTAGATCAGTAAGAGCATAGATGTATAATTTAATACTTGAATACATAATACATAAGTATGTGTAGTATGTATTGCACATTGCAGCACATCTAAGTTTAACAAGTCTTGCCGCACTAATAAAAATTGAAATTTCTCCAATTCTCAACTGTAATAAGATTATAAAGCAAAGTTCTAATTGATTTTTTAAATAGGGATAATGTAATCAAATCACCTTTTAAGCATCAGTGTCCAACTGAGCCAATGGTTGATAGGCGACAGAATGGAAAAGCGACACGCAAACAGCGTTAATGAAAATTTAAGAAGTATTTCATTTACTGTTGAAGAAAAGACATTTATTTGAGGATTTCATTTTCTTTTGTACGGGTAAACCATCCTTTGAACTATTTTATTTCATTTTGTAAACTTAAACATTCATTAGACAATTTAATTTAATTTTGTACAGCTAAACCATTTCTTGGATGATTTGGTTTTCTATTGTATATTTAAACCATTCTTTAAACTATTTGATGTTGCATGGTTAAACCTATATCTGTGCAGCAGTGGGTTAAACCATTTTGTTGATGATTAAATGTAATTTTAAAGTTAAGCCATTTTTGGATTATTTTATGTCGTAAGATTCAGCCAATTATTGGTTGAATAAATTTTGTACGGTGAAGGCATTTTTTGGGATTATTTTATTTTGTAAGATTCGGCCATTTTTTGGATGATTTAATAAAATTTTGTAATGTTAAGGCGTTTTTGAGATGATTTTTTTATACGATTAATTCATTTTTTGGAGGCTTTGATTTTATTTTTTACATTAATAATTTTTTTGGAACGTTTAATTTTCCTTTGTGCGATTAATCCATTTTTTGAATGATATAATTTTCTTTTGACTGTTAAACCCTTATTTGAACGACTTAATTTTATTACGTGATACTGTATCTATGGTTAGTAAAATGCCATCATTTTATTGTACGGAATAAATTCAAGCCCTGTATTAATAAGAATGTTTATATTATACTCCGAGATATTATAGATATACTATTATTATACCGAATTTTAACAAATTGTTGAATAAATATCCTACACTACATACCATTTGTTTATACTTTAGTGCATTACATAAGACAACATGTATGTACACAATATATAATATAGGTACTTGCCTCAACTCAACTGAAATCGGAAACCTAGTATTAGTATTAATAGAGTTACTACTTATAGTAGGTATTGTAATAGTAATACTTAAAGTTTAAGTGCATTGCTACAAGAAGTATTGCAATATTACCCTATGAATATTAATATAATACATTACCACGCCAATAAAAAAGGTAAAGAACAAAGCTACGACTACGACGCGAAGACCTGTGTCGCCAAAGTATATCCAGTTGGTTTCATTTTATGTAAACTTGTAATTTTCCATTGGCAATTGTTTAACTTAATTCTGCATGATATCTGTGCGTGTCTTATTTCCTCTTTTATGCTTTCAATTCGCAGTGTCAGCAGCATGTGTACAGAAGCAATATAAGCATTCTGATTTGTAACTACATAGAGCTATGCATTACGTAACATTTTGGTACTCCATATGTCGTAGGCTTTGCAAGGACGCGGCTTATGAGATTGGTAGCCACAGCTAAGCCAAAACGAACTCATAGGCTGGCCTATGCGAATTTTTATAGAACTTTTAATAATTTACTTAATCTAATTGAAAGTTACAATTCAAAACTGTAAATGTTGATGACAAAGTGTCTTTACTCATCTTGACAGATGAAGTTACCATGTAAATTGGTAACGTAGATATAATTTGGCAGTTTGTTCGCTTTGAAACCGTAATCTACAACGGTGTGTTCATTTGGTTCAAAGTTCAAAAGTTCAACTGTACAGGCGTTCCATTGGTGTAATAGAAGGATTTTTCCCGGAGAGCAAAGTATGAATGTGTCAAGGATGCAGAAACCCATGGGGTTTTGAGCAGAAACTCTCTACCCATGGGATTTTGATGGTTTTTTGGCCTACCAAAATAGTATAATATTCTATGTATATTGCTTACTATTTATTCTTTTTTGAATCAAAATATGAATTCTTGACTATTATTGTCAAATAATTTCATATTTTGCAGGACAAACTGTAATTTGTTATGCAAATTACAGAGTATTTCAAATTCCCGCATAGCAAAAACCTCCAAAACCCATGGGTTTTTGATAAAAAACAGTGGGTGGGGTTTTTGCTCAAAAACCCTGGGTCGGCATCGGGCCATGGTCTGCACCATTGGACACGGCATTATGGCCAGATTCTTATGCTAAATGCACTACTGCTATCCAACTTACAGCAAGGTGTCCACTTGTAAATGCAAGTCAGCATGCAAAACAAACATGTGTTTGTAAGAAGACAATATACCTTGTGGAACTAAATGTCATACTGGACTGACTTGTAAAAAATGATTAATCAGCTTCATATTTTTATTATTACTGAATTGAAACAATAATTTCAGCTTAAGCTTATTTTAAGTTATTTTAAATTTTGCTTCTTTGACCGTGGAGAAAAATGTTTTACAAATATTAAATATATGATTAAAAAGATTTCTCCTTAAGCAAATAAATGTACGATACACAAGGAGCATAATGAGTACTACCCTCTTAGAACCCAACATGCGGTACTCCCATAAGCCGGCCTAGGCGGCCTATGAGTTTTTACTGGCGCCTACGAATCTCATATGCTCATATGCAGCGTCCTCGCAGAGCCTGACACATACGTAAAACAAGTGTAGGTTCACTACTCCACAAAACTGAATTCTTTCTCTCTTTATATTAGTCCCGACATTCATGTGTACGACAGCCTGTGCCAAAAAGTCAATCTAACCAGAGCTAACTAAAAATAACTGCTTTTAATGCCAACACTTGAATACCTAAGCACTGTAAACACTCGTTATATCCAGTCTTTCATGAATGGACTGTTGATCAACACATACAATCTAACAGCCGTCCTTCGACAATAATATTTACATTGTTGTTTACACAATATACACTGTAGTACACTTTGCCATTGTATAATTAACACCAACAATTACGTAACCAAAATAATCAATACCAATAAAAATGAAAATATTTTCTCAATTGGTTAAGTTCATGGGACGTTCTCGAGGGCGTCACTCTGAAAACAATCCTGAAACACCAAAATCCAAAAGAAAGGCCAAAGTATGAGATATTAGACTGTTTTTATGTGCAGTTCACGTAATATAGAGCAACATCTCATAGTGTATTAAAATCTATATCTTTATTACATCTAGACGACCTCAACAAACAAAAGGAGAAGGAAGCCGACTCAAGTGGGCTTGAAACCGTGTCTTAAGCAACCAGACACTGTTCCCAAGAAGAGGAAATGGACAGTTAAGTTTCTGGAGAGAGTTACAGGTACAGTACCACATATTGACAATACCAACCAATTTCCGGTATAGTTCATAAAATAAAAGTCAGCATGTAAAGCTTGTAAAGCATCTAGAACTAAATATTTTTTGTGGCCTAGTGTACGAGGTTGAAGAAATCGTGCCACGTCAGCAAAAGAAGACTGATTCTTTCAATCCTCAAAATGCTGACAAAGTCAGCAAGGCTAGTGCTGCGACCACTTCGCCAGTTCTGACTGAATACAAGACTAAACTCAACATTTATTATGAAAGATTAGCTCGCTAAAAATAAGCACATTTTCTATGCATGAGAAAACTTTTATTGCTTCATTATACCTACCATATACCAAACCTTATGATTTAATTTATTTACGTAATCTATTCAATCTTATACCACAATATTTAGATTTAGATAAAATTTATTTTTCCTAGTGTTCATAAATACCCTGGAAACTCACAGTATGCAAACACGTACCTTCAATGTCAAGCTATTTTTATATATACTATATTGTTAAACACCTACATGTATAATAATATAGCAGTGGTTATCGAACGTTTGATATTTTACGTTGTAAATAAAATCGTTTTAATAAGGTAACCACGAGAGTCTCTATATTTAAATAATTTCATATCAATATTGTCTTATATTACCAATGGTAAGGTTAGTGCTTTTTATCTTATGCCATGTATATTGTATAATGTATAACGAGCATCGAATGTAAAAGTCATCGAATGTGTAGTCAATTAAAACAGAAATTATTGTAATTAAATGATGTGTTACTCCATTTACAAGTGTTTTCATTGTCAGAGACACGAGCTTTTATGTTCATTAAATATTGGATTCCATACTGCATGCTTTTACATAAAAGTTAACCAATAGTAGTATTTAACACTACCATGCATATAATATAAAACTTAGGAACTCATAAACCCTTAATCAAGGCTACTGTATCAATAGTGTCAAACCTCAGGGCATTGAAGATTAGCCTACGTGGGCGTAAATAAAATATAAAATAAACAAAAATTTTTAGAAAATATTAAATTTGGATCCAATGAGAAAACAGTGGATTTTGTTTAGCACCATATTGGACGGTCCAATAGTGATAGTGATAAGGAAACATTTTCTGATTGCGTAGATTTTCGTCATTTGGAAGCTATCCCATAGGCTCATTCATTCATTTTCCTCTGGGGGTGATTTTATATTACAATTTGTCAAGTTTCTGAAATTACAATCATGATTATAAATTCGAAATAATAGGAGTACTATTAAAGTGTAATAACAGCAATAACAGTAGTATTTAATAATAGGCAAAGTAATATGTAGTACTTCATTTATTTTCATCATATTTCATGTTTGGGGTTGGAGTGCTATGTCCAATAAAAATCTCACCGAATCTGTCAAATATTTTACATGTGCATCTACATCTACATACCTAAGCATTTATCCCAAAATACTTTTCCATCCGCAGGCATAACTATACAACTATTAGACTATACAAAGTAATTTGCTTTCACAGGCCAATCCAGTCCGCGTGATTCAAACTAATAACTAGAAAGACCTGAAACGAAACATAAATCTTTAGAGCAACAAGGCAACAACTAAAAAACTTCTACATTTAACAATGGCAAGTAATAATAAAGTTACTAAAAAGTATATCAGGAAGAAATTTTTCCAGAAATGTATAGTTGACCGTTGTGAAGAAATGTCACAATTTTTATATAATGGTGTTAATGGTCGTCTAAGATCATTTTTCCGCTTTCCAACTCAGGAATCAAGAAAAGAGGAATGGATAAAAATATTAAATTTGGACAGTACAAAATTACCGCATTACAGCAAGGTTTGTGAACTTCATTTTGAAAACGATCAATTTATTAATCGACATAAAATACACCTGAAGAGCACTGCTCTGCCTACCGCCACGAAAATTGAGTCCAAAATTGCAATCGAGTTGCTTCCGACAGCACCTGTCCCTGTCCCCGTTCAGGAAATAAGGTTAATATTGAGTTTGACCTTTTTAAACACATATAGTTAATTGCAAAACTTGATATGTTTTATTTTCTTAAAGCAGTAATAAATCTAAAGTTTCTGCGAAAATTATTGAAGATAACTATGAATCTGACTAGTATTTAACAATACAAATTCGTATGCTTTTATTTTAGTGATATATGTAATAAGAAATAAAATAATATCTTTCTCATTTCAGTGGTCAAAGGATTGAAGTTGAAAAGATTGAAACGAAAACTTTATCTAAGTCTTCAGTAAGTAAATCCAAATCTAAGGACTGTCCTGCAAGTACAGAAAAAAAGAAAATTAAACTAGGATCATGCTCCATCTGCTTCAATTTAACAAATCCCAAAACAAGTTGCTTGAAGGATTGTGAAACGGTTGTAAATATTTGTACCAATTATATGCACACATTAACCTTAAGTATCCCTCGTTCATTCAACAAAGATATTTTCTTTTGTGACTTCTGTATGCGAAAAGCTCTCGAACTAAATCAAATGGCCGATCAGTTAAAGAAACTACAAAATAGCGTGAACAATTTAGTTAATCAGTTTTCACAGGCGATTGCTGAAAGGAGGAAGAAAGCTTACCTTTTACCAAAAGTACCTACAGATGCAGTTTTGAAACCTAGGGTTCAGCAAAAACGACTCTCTTGTGATCTGAGAGTGAGGCCTGAAATTTATTCCCCACCTGTGATGGGAAAAGTAACCACAATATCGCAGGAAAATCCCTTTCCAACGGAAACTGGTGGAAATTTCAATGAAATAAAAATCGAATGCCCCTTTGGTGATGATGTGTTCATGGATGAAAGTATTGGAAACTTAGACATACGTGGAAATAATTGTGATAACAAAGATGATCGATTATCATTTGACTCGTTTGTACACTTAAACAACATGCAGCAATGTTTTCAGGAGACTAAAACAGAAACCTATTCGATTCCCCCGTGTTTTGCAAATGAGGGGATTGTGAAAACTGAAAGTATTATACTTCCACAAATTTAATTATTTTTCACATTATTTATTACAGATGGATTAGTTTAATGTAAATCCTTGTATTGACAATCTTTTAGATTTGGAGGGGGATTTAACTTATAGCATCTCAGAAATGGACTTTCAAATACCGTGCAACTCTCAGCTGTCTGCCTCTAGTACAAAATCGTTAAAAATCGCTGAACCAAAAATTCTTGTCAAAAATAAGACTGCTTTCTTGCCACTGCAGCGGTCTAATGGGTGAGACATTTTCGATACATTGATAATGTTTAGTATACTAAAAGCTTTCACTTACTGGTATCATAAATCTCTAAATATCATAAATTATTTATTTGTAGCAACAATATATTTGTGATCTTATTACACTTTCAAATTGTAAGAATGTATTATTCGGTTGTTATTGTCATAGCCGATGAAGACTAGACAATTCCTTTGAGCTAACGTGCATCGGATGTATCAGACTAGTACGGTACCCGTCCTACGGACTGGCAGTAACAGTATCTAGCCGTCAATAAACGGTGTGTTAGTAAAAAAAATATTTACTTTAAATTCTAAAATTTACATTGATCTTATGCCTTCAAAGGCGCTGCCCTCCATCCTTCGGACGGGCGGTAACAAAAGCCTAGCGTTAACAAAACCGTGTGCATGGGTTTTGTTCATAAAAACATTGATTAAATAAAATTGTAACATTTAAATACACTTTAATTTACTCGACGTTTTGCTTAAAATGCCTTCTTATGCTACACCTCTGTCTGTTTCCCCACATTTACGGTCGGCTCCCACTTATGCTACACCTCTGTGTGCTTCCCCACATTTGCGGTCGGCTCCCCCTTATGCTACACCTCTGTCTGCTTCCCCACATTTACGGTCGGCTCCTCCTTATGCTACACCTCTGTCTGTTTCCACATTTTACTGTCGGCTCCCTCTGATGCTACACCTCTGTCTGTTTCCACACATTTACGGTCGGCTCCCCCTAATGCTACACCTCTGTCTGTTTCCACACATTTACGGTAGGCTCCCCCTAATGCTACACCTCCGTTCCCCCTAATACTACACCTCGGTTCCCCCTAATGCTACACCTCGGCTCCTCCTAATGCTACACCTCGGCTCCTCCTAATGCTACACCTCGGCTCCTCCTAATGCTACACCTCGGCTCCTCCTAATGCTACACCTCGGCTCTTCCTAATGCTACACCTCGGCTCCTCCTAATGCTACACCTCGGCTCCTCCTAATGCTACACCTCGGCTCCTCCTAATGCTACACCTCGGCTCCTCCTAATGCTACACCTCGGCTCCTCCTAATGCTACACCTCGGCTCCTCCTAATGCTACACCTCGGCTCCTCCTAATGCTACACCTCGGCTCCCCTGATCCTACACCTCTGTCTGTCTCCACACATTTGCGGTCGGCTCCCTATGGTGCTACACCTCTGTCTGTTTCCCCACATCTACGGTCGATTTCTCTTTATGCTACACTTCTCTCTGTTTTCCCACATTTACGGCTACACCTCTGTCTGTTTACCCACATTTACGGCTACACCTCTGTCTCAGGGTGACCATCCGTCCCCTTTTTAAGGGGATCGTCCCCTTTTTCGAGGTGGCGTCCCCGCGTCCCAAAAACGTCCCCTTTTTGACCAAATTGTCCCCTATGTCCCCTTTTTCAAAAATTTCCATTTTGTCCAGCATTTATCGTCATTTTTGTCCATAAAATGTTAAAATTAACAGAAAAATTTTGCGCTTCGCGCAAGTTTTATCTTCACATAACATTATCCACCAGTTTTCTTAATTAAAACTCAAGTTCAGGTTAATTCTTTTCTGTTCATGAGAGGAAACAAATTGCCAAAGTAGACATAAAACAATAAAAAGAACTACAAAATAGTTTTTCGTACAAGTGTTGACATTCTTTTCCTCTTGTTTATGTTGTTTTAGCGTCAAGATGAAATTTTAAAATAGAAATGTCAAATTTTGTCGCGTTACGTTAATTTGCTCAAGTTTTTGCATAACGGTCTTAAGTTTTCATTATTCTGGAGTAAACTTCCTTTCAAACACAAATCTCAAAATATATTTGATTTTGCCAATCTTTATGAAAATAAATTTTTAGGGCTTATTTGGGGAAAAAAATTTTCGCGCTACGCGCGAATATTTCTTTCTTCATCTGTTTCCATTAGGTCATTACAAGTTTATGCCGATTTTACAAAAAATTTAGCTATTTTTATACATTTTCTGAAGTTGAAACCACCCCTAATCTTTGTGTCAAAGTGTCCCCTTTTTCGGCCCGGAAAATATGGTCACCCTGCTCTGTCTGTTTACGCACATTTACAGATACACCTCTGTCTGTTTCCACACTTTTACGGTCGGCTCCTCCTTATGCTACACCTCTGTCTGTTTCCACATTTTACTGTCGGCTCCCTCTGATGCTACACCTCTGTCTGTTTCCACAGTTTTACGGTCGGCTCTCCCTGATTCTACACCGCTGTCTGTTTCCCCTCATTTACGCTCGGTTGCAATGACATTTGTAATTTTAGATATTTTTTTGTTAAATTATACTTTAATTACACAGACATCATTGATAGTGGTATTGCAGCAACCTACATTAATTAAAACGAAATTCAATTTCATTACACATTATACATTTGTTTGAAAGCAGTTAGGAATATTTAGTGCAATGATATTTGCAATTTGAAATCTTTTATTGTTAAATCACATAGTAAATGGCACCTCTCTTTGTAAAAGGCACAGGTATTTTAATTAAAAATAGTTTTTATATTTAAAATATAAAATAAAATATATTTAAAAATAATTAAAAATCGCAGTTTGGGCTTTATTGAGCTCTATTAGTCTTATAGACTTTAGCAGTTTAGGCTCTTTAGAGCTCTAATAGTCTTATAGACTTTCGCAGTTTAGGCTCTTTTGAGCTCTATTTGCCTTATAGACTTTCGCAGTTTAGGCTCTTTTGAGCTCTATTAATCTTATAGACTTTCGCAGTTTAGGCTCTTTTGAGCTCTATTAGTCTTATAGACTTTCGCAGTTTAGGCTCTTTTGAGCTCTATTAGTCTTATAGACTTTCGCAGTATAGGCTTTATTGAGCTCTATTAGTCTTATAGACTTTCGCAGTTTAGGCTCTATTGAGCTCTATTAGTCTTATAGACTTTCGCAGTTTAGGCTCTATTGAGCTCTATTAGTCTTATAGACTTTCGTAGTTTAATCTCGTAAAGACTGATGGTTGCCTGCAAACAATGGAATACCTACAGTCAAAGCCTGACGTCAGTCCTAAAAAATTGATTACAAACAATGAAAAATATTTAGTAAAAACCCTTGCTAAAATAACATAAATTAAAAATTATGATTAAGTCAACCTAAGTGTGCCTGTGTCTAATTTTTGACCTGTGCCACTTTCATAATTAAATAACGCTTCTCATTATAAGGTAAAATGTGCAACAATAAAACCCATAATTATAATTTTTAAATATTAATTCGAAATGTTGCAGTTGACAGAATAGTTGGCTAATAAGTTACACAATGCACACGACTAATTAAATTATTTCCAAAATGATAGAATTAACGTTGCACAATTTATATGATTAAATCATTTTTTAAACAGCTGAGCGGAAGCAATTAAATGTACTATACATTGTTAACGGCTATTCGTGATTATAAATGTGCCAATGTTAAGCTCTAAACATGTGCCACTTTAGTAATTCCCTTATCTAAAAAAGAAAAAGATTCTTCAATATTAGAAATCCAAATTACAAAGCAAAAGACAGAATTTTGGATTACTGCACGATAAACAACACAACACATTAGCTAAGAAGAAATGCCATTTCATTCAACATAATACTTAACAGCTAAGTAATTTTAGTGCAATGATATTTCCAATTTGAAATCTTTTATTGTTAAATCACGTAGTAAATAGCACCTCTCTTCTTGAAAGGCGCAGGTATTTTAGTTAAAATACGCAGGCCTTTTTAGTAAACGATGGCTGACATAATTATTAACAATATTCAAAGACAGTTACTTTAATTGAAATAAGGAATGCAATGAAGTTAATATACCAGTCGCAGGAAGGTTATTAGTCAGATCCTGAAAACGATGTCGAAATTAAGATGAAAATAAGGAATTTTCAGTCACTCTGATGGAAACGAACTCAAATGTACCGCAAAGCACTGGAAAACAGAAAACTGTGAGCGAAATGCAAATTGCATTGAAGATGTTGTTGTGTTGTGGAGTAGGTTTTGTATTTGGTAGCGCAACATGGGTTTGCCAAGCAGGGCAATATTTATCACCTGTGTGTGGTTTTACGGATTTTTGGGTTTTTAGCTTAACGGTCAAAGGTCGGAGGTTAGCTCAGCCGTCACAGGTCGGAGAGAGTTCATCTTTCACATAAGCCTAAGTTAGCTAATTAGCTATTTTTTGAGATATTTTTGAAGTTTCTGGGACTTCAAATACGGTCGTAAATTGAACATGTTACGAACGCACGGAATTACAGAATCCAAGAAGTATAAGGAGATTGGCAAAACATTTTCATGGAGCATTAAACATGTTACAGATTATATTTTGACAGATTAACAGTAGCTGCAACTCCGATCAGTTCAAGAGATTTAATTTGCATTGCTATGAGGAATTTTTTGTAACCCACTTGCGTTGTGTGGCGTTTGGGGAAAAAACTTGTATGTAAGGAAACAAATGGGGATTTTTGCTTTTTTTATGCTGGTCAAATATATTTTTCACAACTGATAGTGTTTTACATCATCTGGAATTCAAAGAAAGTCAATCAAAATGCCCTAAATCCCCAAATCAACATCAAGCAAATGTTGCGGAGGGAAAACCTGCTTTCAATTTTTGTTAAATATTGTGTTTGTCGTTCACAACGTTCAGAAAGTGCTCGAATCGAATGGTCTTTTTCGATTAAATGTATACTGTGTTCTGCATAGTTATTTTAGGTTTCTTTCAGAGACTCTTAGTGTATACTCTTATAGTATACTAATATATTCCTCTTTTCTATGGGTTTCTTTGAGTTGTTTGAGGTTTAGATCGATTTACTTTTCCTCTCTAATAAATAGCAATCTAATTTATGTGGAAACCCGTCGTAATTTCCTATTGAAAAATTTCTATTTTTTCTAGAAATCAAGTTATCTCTTCTCTAAGTCGTCCTACCTTTTGTGAAAATCAGCAAGGTAAATTAGTAATTTAATTAACATTGTATGACTTTAAATGAAAACGTTACACGATACATGTTTTTTGAATGATAATTTGCTGATATTAATTAATTGACTTTCCAGATTCGTCCGCATCTGTAAACATCGGCAGCCTGTTGAAGGACGAACCAATAAGCTGATATTAAAAGACTACCGGTATTACAAATTACAAAGCAAGAAACTATCAATTCAATACAATCAAAATCCAAGTTTCAGCAGTCTTCAATATATTGCTTACTTTAGGGTACACGTCTTATCAAATGAAAGCTATACGTAAATAGGGAAATCTGCTTCCCTAGAATATGTCCAAAATGGATTAAGGCTCAGTTAACATTTGTCAAGCTAATTAACGCTTAACATTTCCAAAGCTATTACTGATAAAAAGTCTTCCAATTTTTGTATTTTTAAGATCCCATGTTCTGGGAGTTTTATTGTATTTTTTATTAGATTTAATTATATTATTATTAATGTTTATTCACCTTTCACATTTCACTTCCTACACTTTAATGTGGGTTTTTGTTTCCGTTGTTTTGGAAAAAAGGGGTTTTATCGTTTTTCCAAACACCGTTTTGTTTCATTTGCCATGCAAGGGTGATGCAAAACGAAACGGAAAACGTATTTCCACATTGACCGACTATGGTAAGGTCATAGAAAGGACAGAGCTGAGTTATATATAACTTTTTATTCGAGCTATAGATCTGAATTAAAATTGTGGCACAGTCAAACTAGTAATAACAGTATGCTAATGATTAATGTTTCCGGTGGATTAACTATGGTTTTGACTGTCGATATTGAAGTAGTCATTGATTATTGTATGTTAATGCAACTAATTTTTTTCAAATATTGTGTATTGTGTTATCTTCAAATTCAAATAGGATTCATAATTGATAAGCGAAGATTAATGTTAAACTCCACTGCTACAAACTGTAGTGTAATACAGTTAATGTAAACACTAAACACAACCAATTGTAACAATTTCATCTGCAATGAAATGAAATCGAACTACTACAGTCGAATAGGATGCTATTATGCTTTGTAGAGAATTGTACCGCCTAATTAATTTTAATTTGTATCATATTGTGCTCCAAAAACGAAAAACGCCTTATTTTTCATTTCGTTTCTCAAAAACATACATCCTAAGTACCTTATGCGTTTTGTTTTAAAATAGTTATTTCGTTCCTAAAGAAAAAACCAAACGAAACGAAATAAGCGAAAATATTCGTTTTCTAAACGAAACAGACGGACCTCTTCTTCAAATTTTTGCAGTATTCGATGACACACATCAGTTGTGTAATTGTGTAGATCAGTTCAATTACTTGTGTCAATGTCATGTCATGTCTCAGTCAAACCTAAAAATTACGGTATCCTAAAGTCTTACTTACGTGAGTAATTATTAAAATTCTGTTCAGTAAGCATTTCCTGAATTCAATCGCTTCATAAAAGTTGACGTTATGAAATTTCGTCTATACACTTACTGGTCTCAAATATAGTACATTTTACAGTGTACATATAGTTCTTATTGTATACTGTGTAATGAAATGCCAAACAAAATTATAGGTACGATTTTTTTGTTCTACTGCAGTCGGATATTGGCTTTGTTGCTATCAATTATTTAAGTAGCCAATAGTAAAATATTAATGTATTCCACAATATAAAAGTCAACAAAAGGTCACTAAATTATTTGAAGAAATCAGTGTACAATGTAAGCATTACTAATATGAGCCTTGTATTACTTTACATTCGCTCTTTTAGAATTGAATATTTGTGCATTGCCTTTGTCAATGTTTTAGAAGTAAAAATTTTTCTTGCCTGTAAAAATCAAAAAATCAATTGTACGATGACGCATGCTTCAAGTTAAACACTATCAAGAGTAATCAAGAGTACCTTTTTGAGCAGTTTATCATTTGGTCGCAAGGGATTTGGCCCATAGAAAATTTTAACCACGAATAATAATTGCTTTTCAAAGACTTCAAGTGCCCATTTTTATTTTGTGCTCGACAAATTGAATATAAAACTTTGTAGTGAAATAGCCGAAAGAATTTGTCACTTGCTAATTATTATGCAAATCAATAAATAGTATATGACTTAAATACCTGCATAAGTAAGCATTCCGAATTAGAAAATTCATTTAAAACATTCTGCTTTTATTCTGCTATTTGGCTAACAAAACAATCAGTCATGATATTATTTGTTGCTTCATTGCCATTAAAAGCATTTCTGTATTACTTTTGGTGATAACACATCTGACGTGTATTCTAGCAATGTACTACACGCCTTATATTTTAGCGAATTGTTTTCAATAATGAAATATCGATTATGGAATATAGATACTTTTCAACTCCCATTGTAAGTTACATTTAAGGTCAGAAGATTATTATACACTGTGTAACATAAATTGTGAGCTACCGCAACTTTTGTCAATGAGAAAGCTACCAACAGTTGAATAGCGCCTTGGAGTCAGCATTCCATCAGTTGTGATTTATTTGATCAATCGTCAGGTAGAGTAAAAGTTAACAAAATCTATATTTTTGGACCAAATTATAATTGCTTCATAAAATCCTTTTCAAAATTCCCCTTGGACAATGTTCTACACTTACTTAATATGGACCACTTCAATATTTATGGTATTACGGTTTTCGTGAAGTAGAAATTATACAAAATGGGTCACTACATATGTTACAACCATAAGCATAAATATGATAGAAATAAAAGCAGGGTAGTACACTTAGTGCTTATTGCGTGAGTTTACTATATAAAACAAATTCCTATAGTACGTATAAGGGCTTAAACTTTGACGGTACGCAATATCTGTAAAAGTAAACTGCTTTGCGCCTGAAAACTTCTATTTAGTTTCTTTGAGGTAGTGGTAGTCTTCGCTTCAATATTTAAAATCTTAATAACCTTGAAGTTCAAATATTTGCCGTTATTTCTATTATAGTAGCTAAAATACACATATTTGGAAACAGATTAAGTAATGGTTAAAATTTAAAACAAAAGTTTATGTTTTAAACTGCAATCACATACATTAAACGCCATCATGAATTAATATATAAGCTAGTAATAATCCAATAATATAAAATAATTTGATGAGATAAACTTAAAGCAAATCTTCAGAATAAAAGTCAAGTAAATTAGATCATCGGATTCGAATGTATTAATTTTCCTGCAAAGTGTATAGGACAGTGGCAGTACAGTACATGGTACCATTCAATTGTGATATATGGATCGCAAATAAAAACACAGTAAACTTATGTAATGGGTCAATTAATTTTTTCAAAATAGTAATATTTAGGTCAAAATAAAGTATGTGTCAAAAACGTATGCAGGCTGCAATGAATCCAAATCAGCACATGAACGATTACACTGAAAAGCTGTGAAGCATTTAGCCATGATTTCAAAATTGACTTACAAAGGTGTAAGTGCGTTTTTCAAAGTATTCAGTACATTGGCTTTTACACCTTTTGAATGGAATAAAGAAACAAATCGAATGGCAGCATGTCAAAAGAAATGGAAACTAGCCATTTGGTTGGCAGGAGCTTTGATAACCTTCGTGGTCTGGATATCTTTAATAATGGCTCTTATAATAAGCCTTTCACAGGAAACTCCATCAATTGAGAACTTGGTTCTCTTGATCTGCTGTCTTGCCATGTGGACATATTCCTTGAGCGTGAATTTAACATATATTCTCCAAGGACCGAAAGTCGGAGCAGAAGTCGTCAATCAAATGTTCGAATTGGATGACAAATTAACAGGTAATTACTTAAGCCTTAGTACCATTGGATCTTAAAATTAATACAGTATTGCAATCAAGATCCAATTATTATGAAATGTGCAAAACTCCAAAGCTGAACAGTACATATAATTAGCTAACGAATAACGAATGGTAAATAATAATTATTTGCAGTGAATTGTAATTCAAAAATATTTTTATTGTATTTCTGAAACTTAATGTAGCGCTGGAAATGGAATTGAAACCTAGAAAGAAAAAATCCCATGAAGTGGATTACATCGGATTAATCCTTTGGGTCAGTTTGCCACTTGGAATAACTATGATGGCGTTCTTTTCAGTTTTCTTTGCGATAACTGACTTTCCATTTAACATGAAGCTGAATATTAGCCTGGAAAGATGGCCTACCTATCGAGAAATAATCATTCTGATTATAAGAGGAATTTTCGCATTTTTCAATGGCATGCTAATTCTGCCAGTACTTGTGGTTGTGCAGAATGGAATCATTTACATGCAACTCACCAAGTACTGGCTAAGATATGTAGATAACGCCAATTCGACTGCTGAAGCATTGAAAATATATTCCTGGCTAAACATTCTTAATAAAAACGGGAATAGGCATGTGACCATCATTGCCCCCGTAATGATAGCCATGTGCCACGTCCTCACAGTTGTGTCTATTTGCAGCACTGTCAAATTGAGCGACCGAATAGAGCCAGCCGCCTACATATTTATGTTGATCCTTATGACAATTATGGTGATACTAAATATCTTAATGGTGCAACAGTCTTCTGTCCTGTATTCTACGTCAAGCCATTTTCTAAGCAAAAAACAGAAAAGTGGAGATAAGAAAATGCGCAGAATTGCCAAAGCAATGGCACCAATTCGAGTAAATTTTGGAGAATACGGATACTGTGACAAAAGCTTCGTCCTCACGTTTTGGGGATATACCACTGACAATACTGTCAACCTCCTGGTGTCTCTGAACTAATTAGTAAGTAACCCCAAATTCAAAACAACTATTTTGCTTGGCTTACATTGGACCTATGTAAAAGTATTTGTATCTATAACTCACAGCATACGTACCCAATTATATTTTATTGGATATCATATTGTTATTTGTGGTGTGGGTGCTGCAAATCGCTAGTAATACTGTTTGCTGTTGTTGGCTTAGTTATAAACCACCATTGAAATATTTTATGAATAAAGCAGTTCCATAATTGTTAAGCTTGAATAATAATTAATGGTAAAAATTTGTTCTCGATAAGTTATCACATTCAATTTATTGTATGTATGTAGTACTGTGACTTTAGTAATAGAGCTGCTATAAAGTATTCTTTAAAGGAATCACATCCTATATAAATTATCTGTACATTACTAGAATGTAGTAGTATATACCAATACGCAAAATGTAGCATGTAGTGTAATAATATTAAGGAGTGCAATATTGTGTACCATGCAATGCAATGTCTGCCGTATATAATGCTGATAATAAAAAAGTAACATTTGCTGGAAATGTACACTGCTAACATAACAGTTCTGGTTATTATTCACTTAACACATGCATACATTCCAAATATATTTCCAATTCATTTTTCACAGTTAGTATGAAAATGCACTAACCAAAAATTGAATGTACATTGTTAGACATAATTTTAGTCTACTTTTTTCATATTATGGTGTACCATTACAGACTTAAATATTACTGACTTCTAAACCACAATTCAAGATGGGTAAATAATTAATTTGCTTATGAATATAAAATAGAAAATTGGACAAAATAAGTTACAAAACACATTTGGGATTATATTAGCATACTAAGGCTGATTTGAAGGGAGGTCCAGTTTGAAGTTAATTAGACTTTTTTAGCTTATACATTGCATTTGAGATAAATATTTGTGGAAAAATTAGATCCCGTCAAAAATGAAGCAGTATTCAGCAGAAGGAGATTTGTTGTGATAAAGCACAATAATTGTATAATTGTGCTAATGATTATGTAAACATAATAGTTTTTAAAGTTTAAGTTATTACATTGCTTAAGTTCCTTATTGCTTCTTCAAGAAAACGCTTAAATTTTTATCTGGTTATGACTGTTGATATCGACACCTGGAGTGGTGATTGATTACTGTATATTATTAAGTCAACTAATTATTTTCAAATACTAGATTATTCTGTTATCTCCATAGGATTCGCAATTGATAAGCAATGATTAAAGCTAGCATCAACTACTACAAAATATAATGACAAGTGTTAATGTATACACACAATCTACTGTAACAATGTCTTCTGCAATTAAATGAATTCGAACTACTGCAGTCGAATTTGATGCTCTATGCTTTGTAGAGAATTATACTGCCAAATTAATTTTAATTTGTATTACGATCTACTACAACGAAAAGGCGTTTTTTCATTTCGTTTCTCAAAAAATTGTGTCTTAAGTATATATGTGTTTTGCTTAAAAACCATTTCGTTCTTAAGGCAAAAACCAAACAAAACGGACGGATTCTACTTAAAATTTTTGCAGTATTCGACATTGGATCGCACACATCATTTGTTTACTAGATCAGTTCATTTAATGGTATCAACATCTTGTCATATATCAGTCAAACCTAAAAATTATGGTATCATAAATGCTTCCGTGAATAATTTGCTAACTTTCTGTTAAGTAAGCATTTCACGAATTCAATTTTTCTATAAAAATTGGCGTTAAGAAACTTGATGTAACAATTGCACATTTACTGGTCTTAAATACAGTACATTTTTATAAGTCTTAATGTACTGTATATTTAAATGCCAAAGAAAATAATAGTTACGATTTGTTTTATTGCAATCGGGTATGGGCAGTGTTGCTATGCTATCAATTATTTAAGTAGCTACTAGTAAAATATTCAACAAAAAGGACACGAAATTGTGTGAAGAAACCAATGCTAGTGAACATTACTAGTCAGTATTACTAGTAAGTGCCTTCTATTGCATTTGCACAAGTCAAAAGTTAGAATGTATTGCCCTTGTCATAAGGACGTATTAAATCGATATTTTAAAAGTAAAAAGTTTCTTGTTTGTAAAAGTCAATAAATCAATTTGTGCAGTGACGCGGCTTCCAGTTAAGTATTGTCAAGAGTAACCGCTTTGAGTAGTTTACCAGTAGCATGGTTTATCATTTGGTCATAAGGGAATAAAAATTGCTTTGCAAACACTCAGTATGTTTAAAAAAAATTATTCTGTTTGATATGCATTGCCCATAGCACAATGAATATTATCGGTTCTCTCAAGACCTGGCATTAGGTACTCGCATAGACCGGTCTTTGAGGTTTTTGGGCCAGACGCCTACCTACGGAGTTCATGGAACGGGTGTTTTAAGCGATGATGGTGACATTTACACATTTTATGTACGCGATATCTTAGATCATTGAATTTAGTAATAAGAGTAAAATTATTTGTAAATCAAATCCCAATACTTCTACCTTTGCCGACTTTCCTACTGTCGACAACACTCTTTATGACATTCTGTTTTAGCGGGTAAGTTTTGCTATAGCTTAATTTTATATGACCCACAATTATAGGAAAGGTTCTTCGATTCACAAAATGCTTTCGCGCGGAAATGTAGATCTTCGTTTTGAAAAAGGTGCCTTCTAATTCGAATTTTGTTGAATCGACTAAAAGAAATCATCTTCAATACCTTTTTCTTTCCAAAAAATAAAGGTATTTCTACTTTCCCATAAGTTTAGATTTAGTCATAATAACATGTTACAATTCAAAGTATAAAATTCGTGAATAGCAAAATCACTGTCATTAGGGAGCGTTCATATACTACGAGGACCACTTTAAGGGGGGTGGGGGTACCCAAAAAGTCTTCATCAAAGTCCTCACATAGGGAGGGGGGGTCTCACCAAGTCTTCGTTACATTATTTTTGTGCATATCACAAAGAATTAAATGGGGAAAAAATTCACCGTTATACCCGCTGGGTAGCCGATTTGTTTTTAATTCCTCCATTTCAAATATTAAATTATCAAATTCTTCCTTGATTTTTCTTTTCAATCTTTTACAGCAGTATTTTTTTGTGCTATTTTCATTTTGCAAAGGAGATGGTTTTTGAGTTTGCGGGGAAGAAGTTTCGCTTTTTAGAATACATTTTCTCTTCTAAGCTCCAATTCAATTTTTAAAAAATCTCCCCTGGTTGATGCTTTCTATTTCATTGTTGAAATTAATTTTTACGCACAACAGTTAGCCGTCAACAATTGCTTCTACTGTTCTACTACTTGTACAATTCCACTGAATTTAATAATACTTCAAGTGCACTCTTTCGGTACGGCCGTACTTCAATTGGTTATTCATAGATGGCGTTTTTTTTCATTTTGAGGTCTTCGAGGACAGGGAGGGGGGGGTCACGGATTGTCCTCAGTGTGCTCAAAGGGGGGGGGGTCAAAAATCGCCGAAAAAAAGTCCTCGTAGTATATGAACGCTCCCTTATAGGTTTTACGTTTACCTAGTCATAAAGCATATATTATTACAATGCAAACAGTTTTGCGAATTATTGTGATATTAACGGTCTCTTCCCTCCTTTTGGCCGACCACGTTTACTTTTCTGACGGTATATTACAAACAAAATCAGGAAAAACATACAAATTATTTAAGCTAGGAAAGCTGATGATGTGTTTACATAGAAGTTCCTATTAAATTGCTAAAAAATTTTCATAAGGGTGTGTTCACATTTTTTATGCATAAATGAATAGAAATTACAAAATGGTACTTAACATTTTCTTAGTACTAGTTTGTGCCCCCTACTTTGCAGTAATAATAGACAACCTCTCCTGAAAATTTATTAAACTTAGTGTACCTCTTAGGCCAGTGATTTGTATAAAGTGGTCAATTTCCATAAGTATACTAAAAGGCGCAGAGTATATGTACACTCGACGATCTTCACCTGCCGACCTAGGACATGCCATAGCTGTCACTGTAATAGTAATAAATGCAAATAGATTGAGCAAGTGAAGGCAAAGTAAGAAGTCAAAGTAAGCAAAGCAATTAATATAACTTACCTACATTCTCCATAAGGTTTCACTTATTTGACATATTTTACAAAAAATTTACCCTGTTAAATACAAATATTTCGCACAATACCTTGTAGTATATCATTACTTATTAATTAAAAACTATCTCCACTGGACCTTTATTCTACTACATTTAAGCTACTGCATTTTATTTGGAAGAAATTTCTCTTCCAAATTTTACCCTCATTCTTCAAAAAACGAGGCTTTAATTGAAGGACATGAATTCAAGAGAAGACATTTTCCCTTTATTCTCAACTACATTAATTTCTTTCTTTTGTTACAATATAACAAAACAGTGTCATAATATTATTTGTTGCTTCATTGCCACTAAAAGCGTATTGCTGTATTACTTTTGGCAATAACATTACTGACGTGTATTCTAGCAAAATACATCACTTGTATTTTAGCTAAACGATTTCAATGGTGAGATATGGATATTGTACTCCAATTGTAAATTGTAAGCTCCCTAATATACACAGTGTAACATATATTGTGTCTGTGGAAAAATTACCAAATGATTAATGCGCATTAGCGTCGGGGCTTAGCGCTTTACTAAGACAAGCATAGTTACTAAATGTTAATATGTAAATAACTCCATAATTATTTACATCATTGAATAGACCATTTCAATGTAATTTATGACCCTTAGTTCCATTAAAATCGGTTCAGATTTATGCATCAATCGTCAGGTCAGCTTCAAAATTTCTAATTTTTAGACCAAATTATAATTGTTTTCATATCATTCTTATCAGAATATTCCCCTTGGACAATATTCTCCACCTAATCTGGATTTGCCTTAGAAAACTACAGTAATATTAACTGTAAGCAACACTACTGTTTGTTGTTGTTGAAAATTTCACACAAACTGGTTACTAGAGTTGGCCTTTTTAGCACAATAACCACTTCATTGCGTTTATGGTATTCGGTATTATGGTTCTTGAGATGCAGAATTTATACAAAGTGGGCCACTCCATATGTTAGAACCATGTGCATAATACAATTGATTGAAATAAAAACAGGATAGTCCACTTAGCGCTTATTATGTGAGTTTATAAAAAATATATACGAGATATATTTTTTATATATTTTTATATATATTATTTTCTCCTATAAACTGCAAATTTGCGCCTGCAAAATTCCATTTAGAGTCTTTATGGTAGTAGTAGTCCTCACTTCACATTTTAAAATCGTAATAACCAAGAAGTTTGCATATTTGCAGTCATTTCTGCGTTAGCTAAAATACAAATATTTGGAAACAGCTTAAGTAGAAATGTTTAAAATTTATTTAAACTAAAAGGTTATGTTTTAAATTGCAATAGCGTTCTTTATACGATATTATAAATTAATATAGGCTAGTATAATCCAATTGTACAAAATAACCTAATGAGCTTCTAAAGTTTCTTAGTATATCTTCAGAATTAAAGGCAAGCAAATACGGAAAGCAAACCAACCACTGCAAAACTGGACATGACTCAGTATCATCAACTCCACTAAGACAGCTTTTGGAGCAACATTGAACCCAAATCAATTCCGTGCACTGTCACGGTTGGGTTCTGAAAATTTGATATGCTGTGTGAGGAAAAGTCAGTATATGAGAAATTCTAGTACCCTAATAAATTTGAGATAAACCATCGTTTATGTTGGAGTATGTCTTTCCAAATAAAGGTACAATATTCCTATTTCTGCATAAACATTAAAGCCGTAAATATTTTTCAGTTCGAAGAGTCCGAAATCCTGAAGAATAAAAGAAAACCAATAATTATGCTGGAAGAATACGCAAACATCCGTGGAGTATGATACGAGTACAGTAAAAAGCTCTGAAGCCCTTAATCATGATTTCAAAATTGACTTATAAAGGTATAAGTACGTCTATCGTACTATTCAGTGGATTGGCTATTACACCTTTTGAATGGAATAAGGAAACACAACGAATGACAGTATGTCAAAAGAAATGGAAACAAGCCTTTTGGTTGGCAGCAGCTTTGATAAACTTCATGGTCTGGATATCTTTAATAATGGCTCTTATAATAAGCATTTCACAAGAAACTCCATCAATTGAGAACTTGGTTCTCTTGATCTGCTGTCTTGGCATGTGGACATTATCTGTGAGCTTCAATTTGACATTTATTTTCCAAGGACCGAAAGTCGCAGCAGAAATCACCAATCAAATGTTCGAATTGGATGACAAATTAACAGGTAATCAGTTAAAGCAGTACCATTATTGGAGAATAAAATCAATACTGCATTACCACTAAAATCCTATTGTAAAATTCGGACAAAGCTGAACCCTAAATTTAACTAGCAAACGAATGGTAAATACACAATTATTATTTGTAGTGAATTGTAATTCAATTATCTTTTTATTGTATTTCTGAAACTTAATGTAGCGCTGGAAAGAGAATTCAAACCTAGAAAGAAAAAATCACATGAAGTGGACTGCATCGGATTTATCGTTTGGGCCAGTTTACCACTAGGAATAACTATGATGGCGTTGTTGTCAGTTTTCTTTGCGATGACTGATTTTCCATTTAATCTGAAACTGATTATTAGCCTGGGGAAACGGCCAACTTTTCGGGAAATACTCATTCTGATTATAAGAGGATTTTTTGCCTTTTTCAATGGCATGCTAATCATGCCAATACTTGTGGTTTTGCAAAATGGTGTCATTTACGTGCAATTCGCTAAGCAGTGGATAAAATTTGTAGATAATGTGAATTCGACTGCTGAAGCATTGCGAATATATTCCTGGCTGAAAATACATAATCAAAACGGGAATAGATATACGAGTATAATCATTGCGCCTGCAATGGCAATCATGTGTCAAGTCCTAACCGTAACGTCTATTTGCAGCACTGTCAAATTAAGGGACCGAATAGAACCAACGGCCTACATATTTATGTTGATGCTCTTTGCAATTATGATGACACTAAATGTCTTACTGGTGCAACAGACTTCTGTCATGTATTCTATGTCAAGCCTTTTTCTAAGCAAAAAACAGAAGAGTGCAAATAAGAACATACGGAAAATTGCCAAAGCAATGAAACCAATTCGCGTAAATTTTGGAGATCTCGGATACTGTGACAAAAGCTTCGTCCTTACGTATTGGGGATATACTACTGATAATACTGTCAATCTTCTTATGTCTCTGAACTAATTAGTAGGTAATCCCAAAGGAACTATTTTGCTTTACTTCTGCAAAAGTAAAACTTACGGCATACTTACCCAACTATATTTTATCGAGTATCATCTTAGAAATATTCAAAATGATCTAATTAACGATTTAACACTTATTAGTAGCTGGATGAAACGAAATGGCATGTAACCTAATCTAAGTAAAACTCAAATGTTAGTAATTGGAAATTCATCCACTATAAGTGAATTGGGTAGCTTTGAAATAGAAATTGAGAGCATAAGAATTGCAACCTCTGATACACTTAAAACTTTAGGATGTACATTTTACCCGTCACTCTCATGGAGAAACCATATTAATAGAATATCAGAGTATGTCACGCACTCATAAAATCTTTGTATCCTCTGAGCTGAATCCTACTTCAAAACACTTTACGTCTGCTATGTAATGCATTAATATTATCTAAAAGTTATTACTTAATTTTAATTAGCCATTATATGGGAATCAGCAAATAAAACAGATATAAAGATTCTTGAAGACTTTATCAGAAAAATTGAGAGATTGGATCTGGGTAAAGGATATCACGAAAATATAAAGGAAAATATGCACTAATGTGGCTGTTGCCAAAATCAATACATAAAAAATGTGAACTTAATTTTTGTCATTCAATTGTATACTATAATTTTTGCCCCAGCGACTTTAAGAATTACACAATAAAAAAGATTAGTTAACCACGTACGCTTTAAGAAATAAAAACTGTGTATCTGCAAACACAATGCCAAAAAATAAGTATAGTGGTAGATCCTTCTTTGAAAGTGCACATATTGGAATGAACTTCCAGAACCTCTACAAACAATAAAAGAGAAACCAAAACACTTTCAAGAAAGAGATAAAAGCATGGTTAATTTTTGAACAACTACAGGAATCAATACTTGCTAAGGAAAAAGAATACCAGAAAGATATGTAATCTGTCATGTATAGAATAACTGCTACACCTACAGAAACCAGAATAAAATATTCAACCATGACTAATTAAGATATCTTCTGAAAAACTCATTCAAATTGTTCAGTTTCTTCTAATTGATTGATTGATTGATTGATTTTATTAACGTGACCACACATTAACCGTTACAACAACAAAGTTAACTTCCATACATAGTCACACTCATAGCCCGGCGCCTACCTACTCAATAGTAGGCAAGTAGGCAATTGGGTTGGCCAACTCTACTTATAAATAAGGCTGAGTTGGTAAGGAGTAGGGTAGGGTACCCAACAAAATATTTTAGTAGGTACAGAATAGGGTAGTGTACTCACCATTGCTTGTAAAGTAGGTAGGTAGTAGGGTAGTGTATTCGTCTCTGCAAATAAAGTAGGCAGTCAATAGGGAAGGCTATTTAACAAAGTACAAATTGTAGGCTCCGTGTAGGGTAGGCTACCTTACATGCCGGCTTACAATTTCTTATACAGAATACAGTAGCAATGCACTAGCTTTCTTCATTTGGTTTGACTACTAATCCTCTCCATTCGAGAAATCATAATCCTTTTTCTAGGAACCATATTGTACGTACGAACGGACGCCTCTGTTTAGCATAAAACAAAAGAATGGAAATACTATATATTTACTTAAAAATGCTCATTAAAGTAAGTATTGTTCTTTGAAATTCAATGTAATCTAATAATATTTAAATAAAAGGGCACTTAGGTGCTAGGTGTGGATAGCAGGCTTGATAGGCTGACTGTATAACACTATCGGTTTCTTCAGCACTTTCTTCCCACAAAATCTTTTTCGTATTGCCAAAAATAGGTATCTGGTTTCAGTATTAGTGTGTATGGCATGGCTTGTAAGAAAATATTTTTAGTAGGCATAAGGCACAAAGTTGGGCAGGGTAGCCTACTCAAAGCCTTTAGAAGGCATAGAGTTGGTTAGGGTAGTCTGCTCAATAGCTTTAGTAGGCAGAGAGTTGGGTTGGGTACCCTTCTCAATAACTCTAGTAGGCACAGAGTAGGGTTGGGTGGCCTTCTCAATAGCTTTAGTAGGTAGAGAGTAGGGTAGTGTAGTCAACACTGAATGTAAAGTAGGCAGTGGGTAGGGTAGGGTAGTCTACACAAAAGGTGAGTAGGCAAAAAGTAGGGTAGGCTACCTCACATGCCGGGCTATGGTCACACTATCTAATAAAAAGAGAAAGAAATAATATAAAATATTGTGTAGAGAATTTCTTAATTGATAAGATCGTTATAATTAGTTGTCAAATTTATGGATTAAACCGCATATCAATCGTTACGTAACTGTATGAAAAATTCTCGAATTTGTTTATCAAAGGTCGTGTAGCAATCTAATTCTTGTATAGCAGTGGGAATTGAGTTCCAAAGCTTTGCACTTCTGTAAGAAAAGGCCGATCTAGCAAAGGAGGTAAAAACATTTGGTATTAATAAATCCTTTTTCCTTCTCGAGGCCCTTTCCGATATTGGTTTAAGTACATAGTCATGGCCTACTAGATATTCATGCATAAGAGACAAAGAATTCATTACATTTGAGTGGATAAATGATAGAGAGTAAATATCTCTCCTTTCATGCATCGTAAGTAAATTAGTGTTCTCTAAGAATATATATTTTTTGCACTTTTTAACTCGTTTCTTCCAAAGTATTCTCTCGCACATTCGAGTAATCAGTTTATTGATTTTATCGGTTCTTCCTTGGGAGATATTTCCCCATATCGGTAGGCCATAGTCGAGAACCGATAACACCAATGAGTTGCATATGATCTGTAATTTGTCACTACTGAAGAATCGTTTGTATTTACTGATCATATTTATTCTTGCCTTCATTGTGCACATAACTTTGTCCGAGTGATTTGACCATTTCAGATTTTCGTCTAAGATGAGTCCAAGATAGGTGAAATGAGGTACTTGTTCGATGAGTTCATTCTCCGAGTAGATTGTTACTTCAGCACGTTTCATGTTAACTGGTCGAAATGACATCACCTTTGTCTTAGTCACATTTAGGTCAAGTCCATTTTGCTCTCCCCAAATAATTAGGGCGTTCAGATCCATTTGTATAAAGGCTTCAGCTTTCTTTACATTTGGAGAAGAAAAATAAAGACAATAGTCGTCGGCGTAAAGTACGCTCTTGCAGAAAATTGGCACATTTGGGGCATTATTGATGTAGATAGTAAATAACAATGCCGATAGGGAGCTGCCTTGAGCACAGCCTCTTTTAAGCATTTGTTGATCTGATAAATTATTGTCGCATCCAATTTTCACCCGAATGGTCCGATTTGTCATAAATGACATGAGCCACGATTGAGCATTTTCCCGAATACCTACATCATCAAATTTTTCGCCGAATTTTTCCCATAAGACATTCTCAAATGCACGTTTGTAGTCGATAAAAACTGCGATTGTGTATTGCCGGGTTTCACCCGCAGCGTAAATGTCGTTTGTGAGCCTGGCAATTGCAGTAAAAGTTGAGAAACCAGCTCTAAATCCGTGTTGTGATGGAGAAAGCACTTTCTCTTTTTCTACATAGGCTTTCAGTTTCTGGTAGACTAACCGTTCAAAAATTTTAGACGTTGAGCATAGTATCGAGATGGGACGATAATTTAAAGTGTCACTTTTTGCTCCCCTTCCTTTATATAGTGGAAGTACAATTGCTTGTTTGTATAAGTCGGGGAAGATTTTTTGTTCTAGTGACAGATTGAAAAGTTTCGTTAATATGGGAGTGATTTCGTCACTTATTAAGTTGAGAAAGATCGCCGATATTCCATCTATACCCGGCGGTTTATTTTTTGGGTTGTGTACAATAGCTTTTTTAACTTCTTCTTCTGTAACTGAAATTTTCTCCAGCTGATTATACTTTTTTTGAGGCATTCGATCTTCATTGAAATCTTGGTTTATAAGTGTTTGTTTTGGAATTACAAATGATTGACATAAGGCGTTTGCAATTTCGTTTTCATCCGTTAATTCCACATTTCCAAAAATCAGTTTATCAATTTTTGATTTTTGATTTATTCTTCCCGTTTCAGTGTTAAAGATGTTCCAGGATTGTTTGACTGGGTTTAAGTTGTTTTCTACATTCACGTGAATTTCCTTAGCTTTCAATTGATCTTTTTTCCTATTGAGTTCATTTCTAATTTTGTTGAATTCTTTCCATTTGGCTGGGTCGTTGTATTTGCTGGCTGATTGCTTTAATTTGTCTCTTTTCTTACATAAAGATACATATTCATCAATCATCCACAGTGGCTTTTTATGTTTGACTTGTAAGGCTTTTTCTGGTATTAGTGTATTTAAAATAAAGGTGAGGATGTAATTGTAGAACGCAAAGGCGCTTTCTACATTTGGGCAGTATTCCAACATCCACCATGGGGCAGTTCTGACCATTTGACATAGTTTAGATTTATCCACTTTGTTGTAAACTCGAATTTTTATTGATCTGGGTTCTCCTTTAAGGTTTTTCAGTTTTCTAACAACAAAAATAATGGAGTGGTCTGCAATTCCTGATATCAGAACGCCACTATGTGACACATTGTCATGTTTATTTGTTAATATGACATCTAATAGGGATTTTGAGTTTGCAGTGATACGTGTTGGTTTGGAAATTAGTTGATGTAAATTTTGTTGTATAATCAAAGATTTCAGCTTACGTGAGTTATTGTCGTTTATCAACAGATCTATGTTTAGGTCTCCTATGATGTAGAATTCGCTTTTCTGCTTGTGAATTTCGTCTTCTAGTTGAGTGAAGAATGATTTAGCCGGTGATTTAGGGTTGTAAACGGCAATAATAGTTATCGGTTTAAAGAAGGATTTTCTTAGTTCCACATTTATAGCTTCATTGGGATATTTTATGCACGATTCGTATATGTTGACATCCCAGCCCTCTTTGATATACAAAAGAAGTCCGCCACCAGTTTTCTTGATGCTGCACATCCTGTCCTTTCTGAAAATTTGGTAACCGTTAATTTCATATTCAGTATCAGGAATTTTATAGTTTAGCCATGATTCTGAAATTACACATATATCTAAATTATGTTCGAGAATTAAAACTTTTACGTCATCCTTTTTGCTCAGTGATGTAATGTCTCTGACGTTTACGTGTGCTATTTTAATGCCTTTATATCTTCCGATTTCCGAGAGAAATTTCGATGAGGGCTTACTTTGAATCGAGCTCTTAGAGCAGTTCTTACACGTCCATCCGCATCTTGAAGGCTTTGTAAAAATTGCTTGTTTTTTTAGGCAGGATCGGTGACATACTATTTCACAAGAAATGCAAATGTAGGATATCATGAGCTTATTTTGAGATTGACATAATGAACATTCTGGGTGCTGTTCTGTTACGCAGTTGTTACATTTCCACATATGTGAGTTCTTCATTTCATGAAAAGTTTTGTAGTTTACTGCTAGACAGGTTCGGTGAAATGATTTGTGACATTCTTTGCATTTAATGATGAGTTGGTTTTTTCTTACTTTATTACCGCTGATGCATAGCGAGCAGGTAGGGCCAGGATTTAGTATATTTACACCAGATTGTAGAAAGAGGAGCAGAAGGGATATTCTTTGTCGAGGTGTATTTTTTCCAAAGAATAGTACTACTAAGCAAGCGATTAGCGTTATCTTCTTTTGCCACGAGTTCATTTGCTTGTAAGTTTGGTGAAATAGGCTGTAGGAGGGCATAGATATTGACTTGGAGTATGGTGTTATTTTATAGGCTAATACATAGCTTAGTATTAGTATTGTGAGATGTTGACTAATGAATTATTTTTATTATCATATTGTTCTCGGCAAGTATGACATTCAATTTATTGTTTGTACTGCGACTTTAGTGGTAGATCTCCTCTAACAGTATTTAAGAATCACATCCTGGTTAAATTATCTGTACTGTACGTTACTAGAATGTAGTATAGCAATACGCAAAATGTAGTATAAAAATATTATGCAGTGCAATATGCGTGTACCATGCAATGCAAAAGAGTAAGTCTGCTATATATAATGCTAGTAATAAAAAAGTAACATTCGCTGAAAATCTACACTAACTGTCCTGTTATTATTCACTTATCATTTACTTTCTAAATACATTCTAAATCAATTTTTCACAGTTAATATGAAAAAAATGAAAATGTACTATTTAAAAATTTATTTATGTATATTGCCTGACATAATTTTAGTCTACTTTTTTCATTTTATGGTGTATTACAGATTTAAATATTATTGACTTGTAAACCACAAATAAAGATAAGTAAACAATTAATTTGCTTAGGAATATAAATTAGAGAATTGGGAAAATAAATTGCAGAACCCATTTGGGACCGTACCAATTAACATACTAAGGTCTATTGAAGTTAATTTGATTTACACATTTTGATCAATTTTTGAGATAAAAATTTGTGGAAAAATTATACCCTTTTGAAACTGAAGCAATATTTCAAAGATTTTTTGTGATAAATCACAATTGTATAGGTGTGCTAAAGGTTACGTAAATTTCGTAATGGCTTTTAAGGCTTGAGTTTACATTGATTTAAGTTCAATGGTTTTGCAAGAAAAGCTGTTCATCCTACACGGTTATATTTCCATCTATTATAATGAACCTCAAATAACTTATTTATTTATTTCGAAAAATTATTGAAAATATTGTGGACATTGTTATATTACCAGTAGTACCGGTATTTAATATTTCCAGATTAAAACATGTCGTTGATATCTACATTGAAATACAACTTTTATACAATAGAATGGTGGCATCCGTTTTACTGTTTTGAGAGTGAAGTCTTTTCTGTCATTGCTTGTTTTAGTGAATTTAATTTATAACAACGTCAATTTCGTGAGTAAACCGCTTTATTGACATTGGGTTCGAACGGATAGAAGTTTGTTGGAGACTCCCTATGTTTGGTCAAGGCAGATTAATAATTCATTAATCCGTTAAGCCATATGCATGCAAGTATTTTGTATTAGTGATTGTCTTATAGCTTAAATACATTCTTTTACCGATTAAAAATACACATGTATGCTTCGAGGATAAATGTAATATATATTATGTCTTTATCGTAGTATGGTTCAATTTTGTAGTGCACACAGAAATCTTTGTGTAAGTAAACTTTGTTACTTTGTTCTTGATGCTCTTTAAAAGGTAACTAATAAGAAAACCATACGGTACTTATGAAACATCCATCAGTCTTTCCGACCACTAGTTTTTACAGTTTAACGTGATTAGTTTATATTTTTCCATTAAATTAATGAATATCACCTTAAAATAATCCAACTCTTGGTCCTAATTTTGCTGAATCTTAGGGTTACGCTATTGTATAAAAATTGCTTGTACTAAAGAAGGTGGTGGATCCGGTGGTTAATTATTGATTAAAGTTCTACATTCGTTTTCATGGACACAGAACAATAACAAACCCTTTTGGCATCAGCGACGATTTCTCTAACATGCACAACCAACACATAAGACAAAACTTACATTCACATCGCGAAGAAAACTGACCTATAATTCTTTTACCGGTAGAGTATGCCCAAAATAATCAAGGGCTGCAAAATATGTGAATTCAAAATTCATTTGTGTACAAGAAAGACAAAGAGCCAAGATTTGCTAGCATATAATTTTCAGTTTTAATCAAT
>CM036940.2:75870758-76061074 GCA_020352615.2 Yoshiicerus persimilis
GGTCCATTCCTCCGTTACAGGCGGGTAATTTACTAGCTAGTTATTTAAAGGACCATGTTCCCCAAATATTTATTTCGTTCAACTGCACCACGCTTTATTACTACTACAGGCGTGTAGTACAGATAGTCAACATTCGTATGCAGGGATTACATTGTAAAATGCAAGGAAACAAACACGCCGAGTTGGCGATTGAAATAATGCCAAGGTATTAAATATAGAACTCGAATCTCTCTGCAAAAAATCTGATACGAAGAAGACGACTGCATTTTACGCATTTGATAAGTTTCACTCTCACTGCGATCTTCTCACTCTCAGTTATTACTACTTCACCATTTCCTCATTTTATAATTAGTACATAAATTCTAATTAGGTCTCAGACGTGTTTTTCGGTGTAATTTCGCCTTCTTCCATTCTACCTATATATTAAGCAATATTACAATATATCACGTAGAGTAAACAATTAGTAGTGCTCTAGAAAATATAAAGTGCAGTTACTTCTATGCATTTAGGATTAAGTCACCTGTTTATATAGGTAAGTACCTAAATTTTTATTTTTTCCATTACCTTTCTAAAAAAATTCCTTAATTTTGAAATAAATAATTCAAGTAATGTAGAATTTTATATTTCTTGTAGTCTATTGCATGTTAACGGATATAAAATTTTGAGGAAATCTGAGAATTCCGGTTTAATTTACCTTAAATTGTACAAAGCTTTTAATTAAAGTTATATATCTTCTCGATCCTCGTTTTTTTGTAAACCATTTATTTTAGGAAATAGCTGGAATGAGAATTATATAGTTAGGAAGATTTATTGATTCCAATTTCTGCTAATTCTACCATTTCCCGTTCAGCCCGTGGGTAGTAAAAAGGCGGAATGCGTGGGGAAAGAACGATGTATAATGATTTCTCGTCTTTGCTATCTATTTATACACGTTAAACAGAAGTGACAAATAAAATAGCTACCTATATACCATAATGTTCCTGGTGCATTTAAATGTGTGTACTACTATGTTAAGTATTTGTAATGTACCTAATGTACTAAATGTTAAATCATGATTTAAGCTTAGTATCTAGTATCACTACATTCAATTCCTTTTTCTTTTTAGGCCAATGTTCCCTTGAAATTCCTTTAAACATCATAGTTAAAAGTTCAAAAAGTAAACCTGCAGAGCTACATACTACAGTAGCTTTTAATTTCCGCTTTAGTTTATGAGTGTAGAGCTACTACAAATATCCTGTAGAAGACATAATAAAATGTAATGATAACTTAATCTGTTGTATTCAAAGAAACACTTGCACTTCTTTAAATGAAAATATACAGACACCATATAAAATTTTAATTTGTCATTTACTTTACCCATTGGAGAATTTGCGCTTATATTTTTGAGTGCTTGAATTTTAAATTTTAATTAACATAGAATCACCAGAGTTGAAAAAATATTTCCGCCAATTGTCATCCAACTACAGAATTGCTACTTGAAAATACTTTCAGATGCAAATTCTACGTAGAACTTTGTTAATGGAATACAAAAGCTCATTTTAGGGACATTATTTACTTAGTCACTGGAATTAATTGATTGCATGCATTATTACACTTGGATCTTTCGTAGTTTGTTTAACTTTCTATTCAAATTAATAGTTCAGTTCTGTTTTAATTGCAACATCAACTACAATCAGTAATGTAGACCGCGTATACAAATTTTTACCTAAATTGTGTTAATAAATAATAGCTGTGAATACCAAGATAAATGAAAAAGATTTGATTTAGGTTTTAAGTAATTTTTTTCTTCACAGATATAATAGTCACTATTGAAAAAAACACAAGATATTGAAATGACGGATTTGAAAAAGGAAATAAAAACATTAATGACGGACTCTTATAAAAGTGAGGGACTTCCGCTTCCAGCCATTGAAAAAATAATTGATCCTATTTGGGACAAGTTCAGGAAGTCGGAACCCCTTAAGCTAGCTGCAGATAATGCCTTAGATGCTGGATGGAGTAAGTTAAAAATAATTTCATAAAGAATGAATATTTCTCGTCATTTATTTTCCGTAAAGTTGTGTTTATTTAGTATGCAGTTTAATTAGAGAGTAGAGAGGTACGTCGGCTATTATTTCTGCTCCCCAAACCGATTGCATCCGTTTATATTGTTTATTGTTGTTTTCGTAGACAAACACTGCCTATTTAATTAAATTAACAATGGTAGTTTGTGTCTGTCTCAAAAGTATTTTTAGTTTAAATTGTTTTCAACCCACGACTAACTGCTGGCATTTCAATATACAAACATTTACTAAATCCCTTTCCAGAATTCTTGTAGATCTATGATATTAAGCGTTGTTGCAACATGCCCATTCAATTATAGTTTTACAAATTTGTTATTACAACTTCTAAATTATATGCTGGTTTACAGAAGTATGGTCTACTTTACAACGAATTTTAGAAAAATACGGGGTGCATAAAAATGTTGTCGAAATTGTAATGAGAAAGTTGAAAAAGAAATACGGTGACAATCCTACCGAACAAGAGATCCTGGCTATGACTGCTAATACGTAAGATTTTCTTTGTAAAACGTTGAGAAAAGAAGACAAAGTGTAGTTTGACTTAATTATTCTATTTACTTTTGTAGAATTGCTGGCCCTACGTTAATTGGTCGCCTATGAAAACTCAACTAATTGGTGTCAAACTTTAACTTCAGCATTTTTTAATTAGATAACTTAGGACTTTCTGATTTAATAACGTGATTTAATAAAACATCAATATTTATTTAATTGATGGATAAAAATGCTTATTTCAATCGTTTGAAATTATTTTTTTGCAATGGTACAGTGAATGAATGATAAAAAATGATAGGATTATGTACTAGTCGCCAAAATGTATTTATTATTATCAGTTGCTTTGAACAAAAGTCATTTTACACAAACACAACAGTACATATTTTTGTACAGCGAAAAGGGTGGTAAACATTTTGTACCCTTTGAGAGACCTCTTTTAAAATTCCAAAATGTGATAACTCAGAAAAAACATTTCTTTATCATTAGCTTAAAAGCCAGTGTAATTGAACTCATCATGTTGTTCATCCATTGAAAACAATTCATTATTTCCTCATTCAGCTTTTAGTACAGAAATATATCAAGCCCCTTGCCGTTTTGAATTTCTTCCAATAAAATATCAATATAAATGTTAATAAATGCCTTGCATCTCATGTTCCATATTATTTTTAAGCCTGGCATCCTGTATCCCTGATGGGGTTCGAATTCTCTCTGACTGATATATCTCGGTTTTTTCGGTGAGTGCGGTTTCAAAAGTTATATTTTGCGTTGAAGGATTCTTTTATTTCTGAAGTTGACTAGTTGACCTTGCTGACTTGGTTGAAAAAGTGTATATTCTCATATATAAAGGCAAGTTGATAAGCGCCTAATTTGCTTAAAAGCAACTTCATGTATTACATATACGCATTGCTTATATATGCTTAACTTGTATGAAAGACGACTAAGGCTTCTACACAAAAGAATATTACGAATTAGCACTAAGTCCAATAACAATAGCCACCTTAACAACGGTATCTAATTTTTTTGCGACTCGAGAATACTGCATTGCTGTGCTCAAGCTATAGTAGGTGTGTGAGTGATACTTTTGCTTTGACTTTTTCTAGTAGTATATACATTTATATATATTTCCCTATATATACAACAACTATATAACCATACATAGTTATAAATTTATTTCCTAGTAATATTCCAATTTATTAGTACGAAATACAACGGCAGACTTTCACCATGACTATAAGAAGTTTCTTCTTTAGGTGTGTAGCAGGGAATAAAAAGGTAGTTTTTTACCTTCTTTGCTTTTTTTGCTCTAATTGGATTTCCAATACCTTCTTTAAACCTTTTTTATGCAGCTAAATAGCTCGCCAAAAACTCCCAAAATTTGATTTTTCCCTAACTCCATTATAAACATTACCTTTTTCTTTTTTATTTAAGGCAAATTAAAAAAGGTAACATATTTACCTTTTATCTAAAAAAGAAAAATCTTTTTTATTCCCTGGTGTGTAGCAAGGTGAAAAGCAATCGATAAATACATTTACGAAAGGATGAAAAATATATAAGAGACATTGAGTGTTGAGTGATTTATACAACCCAGTACATAGTATCACATTTCACTGTACACGATTTGAAAATCAAATTTATTGGTTAATAGTGATCATATAGGTATGTATTATTGATGTGAATATGTATGGAATACAAAAACACATTATTATTAAATAAAGCAGGCACTTTAATAAATGCTTATGTCAGTGAATCTGTCAAGTGTAATAACTAAAGAGGATTCACTACTGGTTTGGCAAATAAATTTTTTTGGAAAAGATCGCTTTGAATGGGAAACTTTAATTTTTGCCAAATTGTCTATCAAGAAGTCCTTTTTGGCAAATTAAAAATTGTGCGTGAGGTGTAATAAGTTATAAACTGCTGTCGTTGTTTCCTAGCCCATAATAAATGAAATGGGTTGTGTATGTAGACAATTGGCTGCGAAACACAATAAAGTCATGATAAAAAATATAAAGCCCTAAGCCAAAATAAATAAAAAATGTTTGCCAAACTGGTCTTCCTAGTGTGTGCATGACTTTGCGAATAGGGCCTTTGCCCCTACAATATATATGCACTGTAATGAAAGCTTTCATCCATTTGTTAACCCTTTTGCTTTTCCAAATTTGAATTTTAATAAGCCTTTTAACATAAAATCTCCCATCACTATTCTAGTACCGATACTTATTTATACCCAGTGTTCTATTGCCTTATTTTATTTTTACAACGTACGACATAGACAGAAAGAAAAGTAACTGTACTACCTTTGAAGAGCTTTAAATCATAGTAGGTTGCAGAATGGTAACATCACTTTCTGTCAACATATTTTCTTGGTATTTTAAATGGGGAAACTTTTGTGGAGGAGTTCCGTTTATTTGGTGCCCCCAAAAAACGGGAAAACATGTTGAAATCGCCACTAGCAAACTTATTTTGTCAAAGTGGTATCTTTTCGTTGCATATACATATTTATTTTGGTTTTATAATATAGTGAGGGCTATGTATGAAACAATTTATGGAGACATAGTTTCCTGTTGCTCGTGCTATGTCTACGTATTAGGAATGTGTATTCCTATTATAATTATTAATGTTACCATTAGTAAGGAGAAAGAAATCTGCACTTTGCTCAATTCAACTTTGTCAAGTCTTCGGAAATGGAAAAGTAAGTTTTGCCACCATTATGTAACTCTACTTTTTATAAGGTATTATAGGTATAATTAAACGCACTTGGACAGCAATTAGTAATTTCATTAATACATAATTAAAACTATTGTTGCTTTAGGGCTATACTTCAAAAAGAAATATCAGAACAAGCCGTCTGCTGTGGATGCCATGATTTTCTTGGCTTATTTAATTGCTGTGTCACTTCCAGTTGCGCTTGGAAGTATAATATTTCTACTTCCTTCAGATCCGCTTTTCATCACCTCAACATTAAATACATCTCATGATTATTACTGGTATTATTTTGCTCCCCTGGCTCTGATTCACATTTGGTGGTCATTCTGTGGAATAGCCAATGGCTTTTTTCACTTGGCTGAGGCACTACTTGTCTGTACTTCTTTAAAAGAGTTCTTTGATGAATTAAGGCAAGTTATATTTAAGAATAGCCATAATTATGGCCTAACATTCAATTCTGAATAATATTTTATTTACATTAAGAAAATATTCATACAATGTTGTCTTCGTCTGTTTTGAGCCAAATTATTTAAAGCGAAAAAATATTTTTCCTCACTTTATTAATTTTGAATTGTCAGTAATGTTTATTAAAGTTTGCAATAAATTTGTATACAGTTTTGGGAGGAGCAAATACCGTACCCACGATATGCTTCGCAAACCGTCGTCTTTGCCAAAAGTCTACAGATATATTCAAATAATGTTTGGTGAAGCAAACAATATATGCAATGTTATGCTTATGCTTTTTCAGTTTTTATTTAAAAGACAAATATACGTTGCCAATTTTTTGCTTATTGTCCACATCAGAAAAATGCACATTTTCAAAACAACATTTATGATTTTATGGGTTGTGGTAGTGAGTGCAGTTTGGATTGTCGCCATTTTTACATTTTCACTTTCCTACGAACACAGCTCTACATGTATCGACTCTTGGAGGCGAAATATCTCAAATGCAAGTTGGTCAACCAATGAAAAGAAAATCTTTCAAAAGTTCACAAGTTCATGTATGCCTTGCAAGATCTACTTTGGCCGATTCTCAATTGTAAGGCGAAACAAAATTCCAAGATTTATATTATCTATCAGTCTTGGAACATTGCAAGCTATTTTAACATTTCGCAATTACAAAGCCTAACTGATTTAATATAAATATTTTCACAATTAAGGTTGGTCTTTAAGGGTGAAGCCCAAATGTATAGGTACTACTATTGCAATAAATGTATTTCTAAAGCACCTCCCACTATTCACTGCCTTGACTCTAGCATATAAAAGATTTATATTTGTCTGCTTTGCTTTTCAGCAAAGCCTGCTTGCATCTTCGATGTAAACAACAAGTCAACAATTTTAAATACAAACTTTTAGAAATTCCATTACCGTTTTCTGAAAATACAACCAACTTAATTTTTTTCAATAGCTTTCAATTCCCGGCCGAAATATCTGGGCCAAACTTTCCCATTATTATATATTATAATTGTACTACATGTTATTATATCCGGCAAAATGAATTCCCGCCATCATTTTGGATATTTTCAATATTCCAAAATTTTCCACAACTAATGGGGTTAATATTTTCACGATATGGGAGAAGTGTGGCCGAGACAATAAGATGATCATTGATTACCAATTTATTTTTTCTCTCAAAATTGACATAGTTATATATATATATTAATCTAGTAGATAAATAGCAACAATCCACTCTGTTAGTACAAAATGCGATTGTGTAAGGCTATAATTCTATCTATTAGTACGAAATACATTTGTATAAGGCTATATAATCCATTCTGTTAGTACGAAATGCAACTATATACAAATAAGACTATAATGCACTCTATTAGTACGAATGTAGTTAATTTGTTATTATTCGTACATATTATATTACTGAGAGCCTTAAATGTGGCACGTATGATGAATGCCAAAAATTGTACATTTTTGCGATAGTAATAGCATATTTAAGCAATCAAAACCTTATATTACTATTCTATAAATCTTTGTTGATCAATTCTTGCAAAAACGTTTTTAACATATTTCGAAAAATTGTTTGCTCAACGTTTATGCATAAATAGCAAAGGTTTTTTTGACTGGACATTTGTGAATAATGTTAAAATATTTAATTAGAAAGCATGTAAAATGTAACGTGCAGTGTTATTAAAAAAAGTTAATTTGTAAAGGTTTTATTGTCAATGCATTATTGTCTAACAATATTCAAAAGTACATACATAATTCTGATTTACTTCATAACAGCAGTAGATCTTTTCCAATACAATTTATAGCCCTTAGGAAATATTCTGTCAAAAAGTAGCGCATTGTTTTGCGAAAAAGAGCTGTGGCATACGGAAATAGTAATTAAACTGCCAGGCACTATATGTACTATTGTATAATACTTTTGATCATGCGAAGCGCTATTGTATATCTATGGAATACATTGTGAGAGGCTTTGTCTGCTTTTGAAGACTAAATGACAAAGATTTTTGTAAATGGAACTTGACACCTCAATGTTAATGCGTTAATTAAAATTAATGTACCATTAATAATTTAAGAATTACATATTCACTGTAACTTCCGTTGACTTTCTAATTAATTTTAACAATGGTCACACACATCATATAACTTGATCACCACCTGTGTTGAATAAATAAAAATAACTACTTGTCATATCAAATAACGTTATATAGCACAATTTCAATTCAAACTTTATATCTTCATGTTTCCGTGGTCTTTTTAAAATCCGCTGTGTAGCCTATGACAGATAATGACAGATCGCTATCATGCAATAAGTATTATATCCAATATTGTCCCACCCCTCCTCTTAGAACAAGCCACTTATCCGTATTCCGTAATGCCAACTACTATACTAATGTACCACTACAGCATTCAGCTTTCGTCTTTTCAGTGTTGAGAACCAACAAGCACAATGAACACATTTTCTTCGATTGTTCTTGTGTCTGTGTGTTTTCTATTTCTTTCATTTACTCAAGCACTACATTTGTCTACAGAATACAAATGGACGCACAATGTAAAATTGCCTTCCGGAATGGAAGTTTATTGGGTCGCCTCGGATCCAGAATGGATTACTTTCAAAATGACTGGACCCTCAAAAGGCTACTTGGCCATAGGCTTCTCTCCCAGTGGTGGGATGGCTGGCAGTGATATTATGTTGGGTTGGGTTGACAGTAAAGGGATTCCTCGTATAATGGTAAAAATGTTTGGTTTGTAATTAATTAAACAACAAAATTATTACAGCTAAGCTAAATTACAGGATTTTTACGGTACTCACAATGGAGAACCTATTGAAGATCCTCAACAAGATTTGGAATTACTCGGTGGCTCAGAAAACGAAAACGGTACCACAATCATTTTCCGCAGAAAATGGAGCACTTGTGACGAAAAAGATATGGAAATTGGGGTAATACTATTTCTTCATTATTTATTAAACTATGTATTAAGAATTGCTATTTTACTGAGTTTATTACTTTCTTTAATATTTACTACATTTTCTGCTTTATTACAGGAAGATACAATGAGATTAATTTGGGCAACTAGTCCACAAGACCCGACTATATTTCACCATGGAGTTAAAGTTTCTTATCATGGAAGGGATGTTCTACTGAGGGGAGTTCGCAGCACATTCATGAAAGCTCCACGCCAGCAGAAAAGATTCCCAGACGAAGAACAGGTCTACCCAAAGGATATGTTTCATCAGGACTTGACTGTGGAAAATGTATGGGAACTATTATTATTTGTGCTTGATATTTCACAGGCCTAGGCCTTAGAAAATTAATCAAATGTAGTCGGATATAGAAATTTAAATTTTCAAACTTTTCCATTAGTTCCAGTTCCTAAAAATTCATATTTTTATTCGTCATGTATGTAGAATAGCTTTGTTTGGACTTTTATGGAAAATGAAAACTGAATAAAATAAAATACATTACACAAATAGACTAACTATGCAAATATTTCTTTGAAATCAAAAAAATAGTAATAATAAATATATTTTCAGGTGGTCATTCCGAAAACTGAAACCTATTATCACTGCAAAATAGTGAAATTTCCCAAACTAGACAAACCGCACCACATCATTGCTGTAAGACTTTTAATTTTCTTGGTAGAATAGTTAATTTATACTACTGCGAATGAAAGAAGGGTTTTATGAGTCATGATTTGTATTTACACAGAATAAACCTCTCATTGCTCCTGATAGCGTGCCGCATGTTCACCATATCAATATTTTCAAGTGCCACGTTCCTGAATATTTTGGAAAGAGTGCCAGTGATATCTTTGAAAAGTATTTGGGACACCCAGGTTCCGACTGCTATACATCAGACGCTCCTATTGAATGGACTGAATATTGTTTTGAATTTCGCATTGCTATTGCAGTTGGTTCTGAGGGTGAGGGAACTATAATTCTAAACCCGGGTAACCATCACAGTACATTTTAAAGACAGTATTTTGCTAGGTGACATTCTGCCAGACCATTTAGGAGATGCTGTTGGAGACACAAGTGGACCGACCTATTATCGCTTGGAAGTTCATTACGAAAATCCTACTGGAAAACATAGTACATTTAAAATCATATTTTTACAGTGAAGATATTGCAGAATAGCATATTCTTATAGTAAATTGTATTAATTATTGCAGTCGTTGATAGCTCTGGCATTCGTATTTTTTACACACCAAAGCTTCGTAAATATGAAACTGCTGTTTTGTTCACCGGACATCGTCGTACACCATTTTTAACAATTCCTCGCCACCAAGAGGAATTTAAAATTTATGGTTTCTGTGCTGCTGAATGCACTCGAAATGTAAGAAAATACACATTTCTGTCAGTGACGTCTTATTAATGTTGCCTAATTTTATGTTTAAGGGAATTCCACCCGAAGGTATAAAATTGACTTCAGTGTTGCTTCACGCTCACATAACTGCAAGAAAAATTATCTTGAGACATATTCGCAACGGGGTTGAATTGAAACCGATAGCTTTCGTAAGTTAATTGAGGATCTTAATGTAAATGTTCTATTTACCTATTCAATGATATTAATGAAGTATTTTTATTTTGTAGGACAATCACATTGACTTTTCGTACCAACATTACAGAACATTAGAAAAAGAAGTGACGCTTTTGCCGGGAGACGAACTTATTACGGAATGCACTTTTGATACTGTTGCAAACGAGACATTTGTTTTTGTAAGAAATACTTATATATCTTCAATAATTGGAAATGAATGAATATTTGCTTCCTATTGTTATTTTCGATGTGTTTTAGGGTGGACTTTCAACTCGTCGTGAAATGTGTGAATCCTTCATCGTGTATTACCCCAAGGCCACTTTAATAGATTGCCGCAGTCAACCAGAGTTCTATTCTTACTTCGATGCTGTCAACATTAAAAATGCATCAGGAGACATTCTTACAAAGTTTAACTTGCCATTTGACCCAAATAATATTCCAGAGTCAGTGTCAATATATAAAAAATCTGTCATTACTTATTCAAGGAAAATGTTATTTATTGGTTTCTTATTACGTGTGTGATGTCTACTTTAGATCAAAGAGAAATGTTGCGTTAGCAGACGATTCTATGATATTGGAGTTTGGAAGAATGGACGAAGTCAACCCAGACATTTTTAAAGACGTCCTCATCACAAGTCCTAGTGACTTGCGAAATCGCAATGTTCACGAGTACGTTGAGAAACTAGATTGGGAAAACAAACAATTTTCTAAAGGAGTTTCAGACAAATGGAAAAATGGACTGCACTATATGCATTGCTGTGCTTCTGGAGGAAGAAAAGTTCCAAGTGTAAGTTTAGTAATTTACAAATAAGCGTTACGTAATACAAATTACTTCGTGAATTTAATTTTCAACCTTTGTTGCAGAATCACATTGTACCCTACCCAAAATACATCAAGTTAGCAGATAGCAATTTGCCACAATGTCGCAAGTGACTTCATAATAGATAATGACTAATGACATGAGATTTCCATTCATATTCATGCTATCTGTGTATCTCCAGTAGTTTTCATGTATGATGGTGATGATGCTCAATATAATTTCATTTCCCAATGGCCAACTTCTTTTTTGATGCTTTTTATCAATTGTTATGCTCTTGCATGGCATTTCGTGCATTGTATCTTTGTAATGTAGCTCTTTTTATGAATGATCCTAAATTAGTAAACGTAATTAGGACTGTTACGCTTCAGTTATACTGCCCGACGTGTGGTCGTATTTCTGTAATACATTAATTCTAGCCTTTCTAGCACAACACAGTGGTTAAAGTTACTTGTTTGGTGGTACGTACTCCTTGTTTTCTCCTATTACATGACACTTAATGTTTCATTCATTAAAATTTCAATTCCCGTTCTTTTATGACAATTATTATTTTCCTGTATTATCTCACAAGTCGTAATGTACGTAAATGCACATCCAATAGCGTAACAATATAGATCATATTTTTTACTCATTGCTCAATCATTGCATAGCACTTTGCCATTTTTATCTGAATTCTTCTACATCAAGGATGCAAAATCGTTAAATATCTTTTGGGAGAAGAAAACCGTATGATGAGATTGAAAGACCATTGTGTGGCGAAAAATAATATTTAAATAATACTGTCAGATTAAAAAGAACACGAATTCCAACTTTGACGACTTAGTAGATTTAGTAGTAGAGTGATTGTAGTGGTTAGGGATATATTTATTTAATATTAGCATATGAATATATCCAGCAGACAATGCTGGATAATAAAATATCATTCTTCTCGCAATACTAAATTTCCATAAGGAGAAGGTCATTAAACGAATATTATAAGGTCTCGTGGAGCAATATGAAGATAATCATATATTATAATATCATATAATGGATTACTAATAGCATATTATATCATACTGGATAAATACCAAATACTATATCATTATTAGGCACAGAGCATCAATCGTAAAGTCTATGAATAATTTAGATCAGAAGCAAAACATTTTAAAAGCAAAATAAAACAATTAAATAAGTACTGGGGATAGAATATTACCATCGACAATAGTGTATGATAGACAGGGATTTGATTGTATAAATTGGAAAACCAAATATACAAGGCAGCCACAATAAACAATACGATTTTGATAGGTGACTTCAACTATGTACATGAATAAAATTCTACTACGTACAAAGCGAAAGCATTTTCCTCCAGTAGTAAGCAAAAAGATGGCTACAAAATCCAAAAAGTTTTATCACTTCTATCACAAGGCATTATGTATATATTTTGGAATAACGGAATTGTTTTGCCTCAGCCCGTATTGCTACAACAGAAAAACCTACCGCATTAGGTTCACTAAGCGATGGTTTGAATACCAATTCTTCGTTTGGTTCATGACCTTTTGGTTAATAGCACTTGGAACTGGTTACATGTCGTTTCGACTCCTAAAAGAAGTTTTTTCTCCTGATCCAGCATTTAAGTCCTATAAAGTGGTCCACTATATGGTGTATTACATCACAGCATTAGCTACAATATTTTCAGACATTTTTTTGTTATACAAAGCTGATGACATCTTTAAAATATACAAAGCGGTATTTATAATTGTGAAGAAATTTGAAGGTAAGGTTGGTTTTCTTAAGTTTCTGTACTTAAATTGAATTTGAATACACTTTTCAAATGCAAAGCAAAAGGTATCACGATTTTCTTGACTTAAGATTCGGAGATCAGAAGCAATTTGGACACAAAAGCTCAATACAAAATGGCAAGAAATGATTTCATAACGAGTGTTTCCATTGGAATTGTCGCCATGTCTGTTGCAATCTTCGCAGCTTTTAAATCAATTTCTGGAGAGGATTTGGACCCTTATCGGAAATTCCTGTTTGAAAATTTCCCTGAAGATGTTTATACCTCAGACATTACAAATATTATTGTGTTTTTAGGAGTTTTGTATGTCTCATCTCACTTAGTCACAACATTACTCCTTTGTGCAGTGGCAGTCGGTTTCTATGCAAAAAACATGAGTTTTTATATTCAGGCGATTTTTCCCAATGAGAAATTAGTGCGTTGCAAAATTATTAAGGAAGCCATGCATTTCTACGAATCAATAATGCTGCTAAATCGCGCAGTGAATAAATTGGCCTCATTCATGTTCGCATTCTGTTTATGCATCACCAATATCATACATATGACATCAGCCTTTTCTACAATTAAACTGTTCAAATCTATTCCCATGCCAATTTATTTACTCATGCCTCTCTATTCTTTATTGTGTTGTGTTTTTGAAAAAGTAGCAATTGAAACTCAGGGAAATATTTATGAAAAGTCGACACTTTTCCAACTGAAATGGAGAAAAGTCATCCGAAGTAAGTATGCACTGAAACGCCTTAAAGTTTATAAGCCATTTGGAGCGGAATTTATTGATTGGTTTCAAATCAAAGGAAAAACTGTAGTTACATTTTTACAACTCACCTTTAACAACACAATTAATTTACTTTTGGCAATAAAAATTGAATAAGATCAGTAATTTACGAAAGTAAGTATTTAGTAATAAGAATATTTTGTTAAAAGTGTTACACACGTGTAATAAAAGTTAGCACATTGTCCGAAGGCTATTGTGGTGACCTCAGAGTTATTTGTATGCTCATAATACCGGTTTTTCCTAAACGTCCATTTTATGTAGTAATATAAATTCGTGAAACTTTGCTAAACAACATTAAAATTTAAAATAGATTATTACTTTGTGTACTAAATTAGTCCCCTATAGTTAGGATTCCGGAGAAAATCGTATTGCATATCACTATAATTCAATAGTTCACAGTTAGTATTATTTGGCGTTGTCAGTCTGTATGACAACTGCATAATGTAAATCCAAAATATGTACTCTACAATTTCTTGTGTCTATGGAGTCAGGCTGCATTTGCTTGCTACAAACTAACGATGGAAAAACGAGATTTTTGTGTACTAATTATGGATTGTCAATTTAATAAAACCTACCTTTGAATTTTATTACATACTAGTAAATTGCCCGTTCTACGAACGGGAGAATAACAGTAAATTAAGCATCCGAAAAAGTTAGAAAAACCATAATTAGTGATCAGAAAATATTGAAATAATTACATTTATTGTTTGGATAGATCAGGGAGTGAAACGACACATTCACTTCCTAATTAGTCCAATTTAAAAAATGAATTGTAAACCAGCACAGAATTTGAATTGGTGCTTAAGTATTTAGATATTCCATTTGATTCCATTTCCTCCACCTAACTCCATCTACTCCATCTGACTCCATCTACTCCATCTGACTCCATCTGACTCCATCTGACTCCATCTACTCCATCTACTCCATCTGACTCCATCTACTCCATCTACTCCATCTGACTCCATCTACTCCATCTGACTCCATCTGACTCCCTCTACTCCATCTGACTCCATCTGACTCCATCTACTCCATCTGACTCCATCTGACTCCATCTACTCCATCTGACTCCATCTACTCCATCTGACTCCTTCTGACTCCATCGACTCCATCTGACTCCATCTGACTCCATCTGACTCCACCTGACTCCATCTACTCCATCTGACTCCATCTGACTCCATCTGACTCCATCTACTCCATCTACTCCATCTGACTCCATCTGACTCCATCTACTCCATCTGACTCCATCTGACTCCATCTGACTCCATCTGACTCCATCTGACTCCATCTACTCCATCTGACTCCATCTACTCCATCTGACTCCATCTGACTCCATCTACTCCATCTGACTCTATCTGACTCCATCTACTCCATCTGACTCCATGTACTCCATCTGACTCCATCTACTCCATCTGACTCCATCTACTCCATCTGACTCCAACTGAATCCATCTATGGGGACGATGTCGCTAAGTGTCGGGTGCGTTGTTGCTAAGTGTCGGGTACGGTAGGCTAAGTGTCGGATGCGTTGTTGCTAAGTGTCGGGTACGGTAGGCTGTGTGTCAGATGCGTTGTGGCTAAGTGTCGGGTGCGTTGTGATTAAGTGTCGGGTGCGTTGTAACTAAGTGTCGGCTACGGTGTAACTTAATGCCGGCTATGGTGTAGCTAAGTGTCGGCTATGGTGTAGCTAAGTGTCGGCTATGTCGTAGCTAAGTGTCGGCTATGGTGTAGCTAAGTGTCGGCTATGTCGTAGCTAAATGTCGGCTATGTCGTAGCTAAGTGTCTCGGCGATGTCGTAGCTAAGTGTCGGCTATGTCGTAGCTAAGTGTCGGCTATGTCGTAGCTTAGTGCCGGCTGTAGTGTGCTAAGTGTCGGGTATGTTGTAGCTACGTGTCGGCTATATTGTGGCTAACAGTCGGGTATGGTGTGGCTAGGGAAGATGTCTGATGCATGCGACATGGAAGGCACTGTCTATACAGCACAGATTTTCCATACCCCCCATTGCTTTCCAGTCAGCTGTATCAGTTCTCTCTTCCATGTACCCTTCTGTCAGCTCTATCAGCTCTCTTGCCTGTGCCCTGCAGTCAACTTTATCAGTTCTCTCTTCCCGGTGCCCTCCAGTATGTTCTATCAGTGCTCTCTTTTCGGTGCCTCCCAGTCACATGCGTCAGTACTCTCTTAAAAGTGTCACTGTCAAGAGATCACTGATACAGCTGACTGGAAAAAGCACATGGGATTTGTATTGTAGTGTGTACCCACAGAGATAGATAGAAAAGGATAGAAGGGAACCCTGGATTGCAGTACAATATCCAAGGCAACTCAACTCTGATTGTTAACTCAACTCAAGTCAATTGTTGCTGCAGAGTTGAATTCTTAGCAATAGGAGGAGGGGCATAGGCAATCCAGCCAATCAACCCAATTATAAACGGCTTCAAGGCGTGGTCCTATGTGCTATAGTATATAGATAATGCAAAGCACGAAATGTGTATCCTTGTAAAATGTACCCCTCTACCTAACTGGTAGAGGTATATACAGTGCACGAAATTAAATCCCCATGAGAATACATAAATTGATGTACATGTGTAATGTGTATCTTCTCGCATTTCGAGTTTTTTCTATATTTTACATTTCCTGTACCTCATGTAAGTGCACATGTAATTTCATACGTACAAATTAGAGCAAACGCCTAATTTGCTTAATTATATCATAAGCACCTGTTACCAAAATTTGTTCTAAAGTATTTTCCTATATGTGACTGCGCCCAAAGAAAGAAGCCATTTGTACTAAACTTATGTATAGAGATAAATCCACCTAAAGCAAGCGACAGCATTTTAACCTTTTAGATAAACTGTGCCAAACTGCTATTTTTGCAAAAGTGCTTTTACCAAACATCCAGCAAACTACTTACCGAAATCAAACAATGTACTAATTTAACATTCGAAAACTTTACATAAGCATGCTCTTTCTTCTGGGGTAATCGATAGCATAGAATTCAAATTTGGCAACCGCTATGTCGTATTTTTAAACCCCGCGATATGGGTGTTATACCGCATATGTTGGAAATACAGGAATTCATTTATTTGAAATAGGGTTCCACTCTATGGGGTAATCAATAGCGTAGAATTCAAATCTGGTAACCGCTATGTCGTATTTTTAAAACCCCGCGATATAGGAGGTATACTGTACATATCGGAAATATAGGAATTCATTTATTTGAAATTGGGTCCCACTCTATGAGGTAATCGATAGCGTAGAATTCAAATCTGGTAACGCCTATGTCGTATTTTTAAAACCCCGCGATATAGGGGGTATACCTCTCATATCGGAAATATAGGAATTCATTTATTTGAAATAAGGTTTCACTCTGTGGGGTAATCGATAGCGTAGAATTCAAATCTGGTAACCGCTATGTCGTATTTTTAAAACCCCGCGATATAAGGGGTATACCACATTTATCATAAATATAAGAATTCATTTATTTAAAATGATATATATCTCGGGTTGTTAAAGATACGACATAGGGGTTGTTAGATTTGAATTCTACGCTATCGATTACTCCAGGAAGTGAAATATTACTTCAAATGAATGTATTCCTATGTTTCCGATATATGAGGTATACCCCCTATACCGCGGAGTTTTAAAAACACGACATAGCGGTTACCAGATTTGAATTCTACGCTATTGATTACCCCATAGAGTGAAACCCTATTTCAAATAAATGAATTCCTATATTTCCGATATGTGCAGTATACCCCCTATATCGCGGGGTTTTAAAAATACGACATAGCGGTTACCAGATTTGAATTCTGCGCTATCGGTTACCCCATAAAGTGGAACCTTATTTCAAATAGATGAATTCCTATATTTCCGATATAAGTGGTATACCCGCTATATCGTGGGGTGCCAAAGATATGACATAGCGGTAGCCATATTTGAATTCTACGCTATCGATTACCCAGAGGAGTCTGAGGAAGTTCTGTTATTTCTATGCCGGTTAAGTAATAAAAATGTCAGTTTTCGAATTAATTCAGGCGGACTTTCGGAATCCAACTCAAGCTGAATTACAGTAGAAGAACTGCTATGCCAAAAGAAAAGCAGCAACTTCAAAGATATATTAAAAATCATGGGAAGTTTTTAAAAATATGGGGCCAGTGCCATTTTATAGAACAAGAAATGCTGCATTTAATGACTATTTAATCTCATTTTTCGGATTTCAGACAATGGCTTCTTTTCTTAGACTTGGTCACATATAGGTACTAGTTCACAAAATTGACATTCTTGGCATATCAAATATTGTACTCAATACATAAGGCTTAATCACTATTCAGGGTACGTATTACTTCAATATTGATGGTTATTTTATTCATATATACCATATTTAATGTGTAATATTTATTAATATTTAATATTTAATTATTAATTATTATATTATATTTAATTATTATTATTTAATTATTTAAGTTACTAATCTCATTAATACTATTTTCTTAGAAAGTGGGGCGATATATCAGTAATTAAACGTCAGTGCTCTTTCTGTTTGAAGACCGCTGTAAAGGGTTGAATGCTATAATTGGGGCAAAATCGACGAAGGATTTTAGAAAAAGGTGGTAGTTCAATGTATAGGTATAGTAGAACTGAAATTATGTGGCAATTTATCAAAGGATGAAAATGAAGTTCTTAAGGATATTCTAGTTCGTATTTCGAAAACAATTACCAAAGCAGACAGGAACACTATGGAATATTATGGCGAATTATTAATGCGTCAAAAAGTAAAAAAAAAATGTAAGTATGGGTGTATCTTGAGAACGGTAGTGGCGATGATGTTCATATTCACACTGAATCGCACACATTAATTGAACGGCGCATTTTCCCAGAATTGAAGGTAATAGTATTAAGGCAGCAGTGATGCATCTTTTTATTGATATGTGGTTTAAGGAGGGGTGAACGAGCAGAACAAAGATTAAAAAACGGGTTCAACTTGACAGGTCGTGGATGTAATATGTATGAATGTATTACGAATGTATATTATTATACAATGTATTATGAACGTTCAAACTTTTCACAAGAGCACTTTTGGATGATATTTTTAATTTTTTATATTTCAATATTTATAATCATGTTTAGAATAAAACTAGTTTTGAGTAGGAACATACACGGGATTAGTGAAAATGGTATTTTTAAGTACTAAGACATCATTAAATGCAAAAATCGGTCTCATGCCCCTTGTGGAATTTTTCCCTCTTGTATAATGTTTAATACCGTATATTCCGAATTATAACCCCAGGGATCATTTTGTTTCAAGTAAATTTTTTTTCATGTAAAGTTCGCATTAAAAGCCCCATGGGGGCTGTATTACGGTCGAGGGTTGTATTGTTTCAACGCATTTATTTAACAGTCAAAATGAATTAGGTATACAAGTAAAAACTAGCCAATAAGTAAGAATGTATTAATGTAAAATAGTATAAGTGGTATAAAATGGTATAAAGTGGTATAAAGTTATTGCACACAATTCTTCTACGATAACCTTTATCTTAATTAATAAGAATACTTACCATTTGCCTAATCTCTACTGTGAGATAACAGCGTTATACCTAGGTATACAGGCACGATAAGTACACCTAACGGTACTACTATTCCTATGCATTCTTGATTCATTTGGGTAGGGGGTTTCATTTCGAACCGGGGCTTTTATTGTTTGGTGAGCCTTTTTAGGCATGTTTGGTCGTAAAAAAGCCCCCTTGGGGGCTTTATTACGGTAGGGGGTTTTTATTCGGAATATACGGTATTTATTTAGTATCCAATATTCTAATATTTTAATATTTAATGACCTGATTTTGGGAAAATGCGCCGTTCAATTAACGTATGCGATTTATGTGTGACTTTGGAGGCTACAAGGAGTGTTCGGTGTGAATGTGAACATCATCATGACACTTTGGGTGGGGAGGGGTGGAACCCCAAAATGGAGGGTAGTCAAGTTTCGAATATTCAGCATTATTCTACATACGAATAGCGGTCGAATGGCACTAATCTTTTCTCTCTGGCCACTACCGTTCACATGATACACTCATATTTACATCAAAAAGTGACCAAAAATGCCCCCTTTGGTGGGCTCTGGAGGTCATCCAAATGATTATTTTGGAAAAACGTCAACCAAACTAATAGGGGACCATATAGTTTTTAAAGGGTAAATTTCCATATTAATTGGGGAGTAAAAAGAGAAAATAGGGAAAAACATTAGTATTTTTGAGAAGTACTATTTTTTGGGGTGAAATTAAGTATATTAGGGGTACCGATAATTACAGTCCAAAAGCATTTACGGAAGAACAAAAATTAAGAAAGTCTTAGAACAAAAATAAACTATGAAATCATATTCCAAAATATTCTCATAAAAGTAATGCTTCTAAATCATTACCTAAATTAACCACTTAATTAACTTACTTACAATTTATAGGAAATGACAAGGCAAGTAAAGACAATTAACATAGTCACTTCATAATCATACATAAAGGAATAAATTGTTTTACGGTTTGAAGCATAAATTCATTCCTTACGTTTTAAGTATATCTTTCTCATAAAAGCCGTTTATATGTAAAAAAATTAATTTGAAATTTGTATTCAATACTATGTGGCTCTTGAGCTCGTGCATGGCTCATCACTATTCAGGGAACGCATTACTTCAATATTTGTATATGTTAGCGGCAATAAGGAAAATTAGGCATTTTGGAAAATGCCTAGGCATTTTCGGAAATGCCTGAAGAAAGCCCGGCTATTTCTTCTTAGCCGAGGCATTTAGGAAAATGCCTAGGCATTTTTCTAAATGCCTAAACTTCACTCGGCATTAAGCGAAATGTTTTTCCTTATTGCCGAGTAATCGTTTTTACTTTGCTTAATGACTGAATTTTACCAGGCAGAAAGGAAAATGTCTCACATTTGTGCTATAACAGTGTGTTAAAGAAGTCAGAAAGGAAAATGTGAATCTACTCTGGCATCGGTATCCAACTTTTTATGCTAATGTACTGATATGCAAAAGTAAAGTGCTCCACAAGTTGCTTGTGGAGCATGCAACCTTGACATGTATGGTTCAAAAGTTATGTTTGACGAATTAATGTCTGATAAAATTAAGGTTCCTGGCTATACGATTTACATGGTGACCTTTACTATCATAGATAAATCTAAAATCACTTTGGAGGTATGAAATGTAAATAAAAGTTCATGAATTTTCCTTAAATGTCGAAAAATGTTGCTTCACAATTATCACTTTCTGCCATTTTCTCATACTTTTTTTCTAACTGAGCCTAAAATATGATTTTTTTCTATTCTGAAAATCATTTTAAAAATACAGAGATATTGTATTTTACAAATAAGATTTAATTTTTGTATTTTTTAAATGTTTTTTTATTGGTATTTTTAAGGTATTTTTAAAATGATAATAGGTTTAAGTCGTGGCATACAGCTACAAATAGCTTTCCGCCTAAGTAGAATTATCTCTAAATCGAGGTGGAAAATCACAAAAAAAATTCCTTCACCATGTAAGTGATATACTTGGCTTTCAGAATACAGCAAATTCATATTTTTAAGCTCAGCTGAAAAGAAGTATGGAAAAATGGCAGAAAATGATAATTGCGAAGCAACATTTTTCGACACAGGACAAAAGTCATGAACTTTTATTTACATTTCATACTTCCATAGTGATTTTAGATTTATCTCTGACAATAAAGGTCACACCATGTAAATTGTACAGCCAGGAACCTTAATTTTATCAGACATTAATTCGTCAAACATGGCTTTTGAACCATTCATGTCTTTACTTGTGTTTGCTAATAAAAAGCTACAAGTACAAGCATAGACTCACATTTTCCTTTCTGACTTCTTTAACACACTGTTATAGCACAAATGTGAGACATTTTCCTTTCTGCCTGGTAAAATTCAGTCATTAAGCAAAGTGAAAACGATTACTCGGCAATAAGGAAAAACATTTCGCTTAATGCCGAGTGAAGTTTAGGCATTTAGAAAAATGCCTAGGCATTTTCCTAAATGCCTCGGCTAAGAAGAAATAGCCGGGCTTTCTTCAGGCATTTCCGAAAATGCCTAGGCATTTTCCAAAATGCCTAATTTTCCTTATTGCCGCTAACATATATAGTTATCTTACTCATATATGTCATATTTAATGCTAACGTTCTTAATATGTCTATATATTCAAAATATTCTCACGAATTTATACTTTTCCGTCTGTATAGTACTATTATCATAGTTAATTCTAATTTCTAACAATCGTGGATGATTAATTCGCGAATGTCGAAACATCTGCACATTCAAACTGAACATTTGTAAAGATTATTCACCTTTGTGGTATGATTTTATCTTATCTTGGTGGATTTTCGTAGGCGTCAATGACATATGCAAAATCCTATCCGTCGTTTAGAGACTCTTGTGATTTCGTTGCGTCGAAGCGCTAAAAGCTATATAGCTAGATAGAGTGTAAAAGCACTCAGGTAGGGAATTTTACCAACATTTAAAAAATATTTTCCAACTACATAATTATTTGTTGAAGAATTTGCTTAGTTAAGTAAAATACATTTTTCGTCACACTTCACTTTCGTCATTAAAGCAGAAGACTAGCTTTGCTAAATTATCAAAGGTAATTGTGTTTCACAAAATAATTTTTATGTTACGTAACCATTAATAGTGACATTTGTGAAGACCGTTTGTTTTTCTCTATTACAATACTGTTAATTATCAAATATTAAAAAAAAATATTTAAAAGTCAAGATCCTGAAATGGAAATGTTTACACACTTCCACAAACAAACACGAGTATTCAAACTTTTCTAATAGTGCAAAATAGATTACCTGTGTCACGCACAGAACATAAATATAGCACGTCCCTTAAATGTTGTATTCATTAAGAACAAAGATATGTAGTAAAATATTTTTGAATTTAAATTTAAGAGATCTGGCAATGAATATCTTCTAAAATGATTTATAGAACTTTAGAAAAATTTGGTGAACCATTTATTCTTTTTAATATTCGGTTCTTAAATAACAGAAAACAATGGGCGGAAGGAAAAAGGATGAAAGATTTTGGGAGAGTTTTTATACTACAACCTGTATAATAAGAAGCATAAATCCCAACGTAAAATTGAATATCAAAGAGTTTTATATCAAACTAGAAGGTATAAAGTTTCAAAAAGAAGCTCATCCAAAAAACTTTAAAAATGGGATAAGGAAAACCAATTTCAGTAGAAGAGACGACCAATTTTTTGGAAGGCACTTAAAAAATTCCGCAGTTTCAATTAATCCTGAAGAAATATTTTTGCATTACAACCAGAAAGAAGGGAAAAGGGTACTTATCTATGGAAGTCCAGGAACAGGTAAAACTACAATTTGTAAGAAGATAGTATATGAATTCTACCAAAATGAAATGTGGAATACTATTTTCGATAATATAATTTGGATTCAATTGAGAGCATTAAAACAACCGAAGAATTTGAGTATTTTAAAGGACGAAATGGGCAAATTAAGTATAGCTGAAAGACAAACACTTTTGCTAAAAAATATCTTCGAAACAACCTGCATTGAGTATGAGGACTGGGAAACATTAGTGAAAAACAAAGAACACAACACCCTGTACATTCTTGACGGTTGGGACGAAATTCAAAGATTATTGGACTCTGAGAGCATTAAAAATGTCATCAATGTATTTTACAAGCACAAAAATGTAATCTTGACCACACGTCCATTTGCCTACGTTGACTTTGAGGATTTTGACCAAGTCTTTGAAGTAACTGGATTCAACCCCTCTAATGTAAATAAATACACTCGGGCCGTTTTGAAACAAACCAATGAACTGGATTCGTATGAAAGCATTATAGACTATTTTGAAACAACTGTTGTAAATGACATGGCTTCAATCCCTGTACTTCTGGACATATTCTTGTACTGTTGGAAAGAAATAAAGGAAATGGGAGAAAGAAAAACGTTCACGATGTCAAATTTGTATCAGACTTTGTTTTGCAAATTGTGGACTGTGTATCTTGCAACCCTAGGCGACAGAAGGGCAAAAATTTATAATTTGTGGGACTTGAGAGAAAACGGAAATGTTCGGGAAATGGATGACAAATTATCTGGATTGGCTCTAAAGATGCTAAAATCAAGAGATGTGGAATTTAGTATGGCAGACATCAATCTGGAAATGTGTTCCTGGGAAAAAGTAAATAACCTATTTGTCAACCAAACTTCAGTTGGAAATGCTGACAAATCAAATTTCACCTTTGAATTCTGCCATTTAACTATTTGCGAATTTTTTGCTGCTTGGGATATTGTGAAACGGTCAGAACTCAACGAAAATGTTCTTGAAGAATTCATTATCACTAACAAATACAATCCAGAGTTTATTGTTGTGTTGCCTTTTATTACTGGACTTTTGGAAATTGCCAATAAAAATGAAAACCACGGATTACTTACTAAATTCTTTGACTATTTCGAAACTGAACCAGTCGATTATATCGGAAATTATTATTACCCTTTACTAGTAAACTGTATTGAAGAATGCAACTTAAATCCCAAAAGAGTCCTTGAAATATGCCAGGAAATTTTCGAATTCGTTGAACATGAACCACATAATTTCCATCTATTTCAAAAGATTCCAATTGAGCTTGTTGAAATGATAATTGACAAAGGCTCTGCTGAAATATTTTTACAGCTACCCCATAATGCAACTATATCACTTTCTGTGAACCCTCAACGGCTGGTACGAAAGCTAAAACTTACAAGTTCGTTTTATATTTCAAACGGAATAAAGTTAATACTTCTAACTAAGCAGCTACAATATTGCGAAGAAAGTATTGCATACATAGAGGAACTTCAAACTAGTATTGATGAGGATGAATTACTCTCAATAATCCGATTGTACAATTTACCACCTGCTTTGAAGAAACGCATAGTATTTGAAGTATTAGATTCTGCAGTAGCCAAAAGAAATACTTGTGCAGACTTGTATTTTACAGAACTAACAGAAAAAGAGGTTCTTATGTTCTGCCAATTATTCAGAACTGATATAACATTAGAAATGGATATTTGTTCCGCAGCAAAAATTTTGGTGAGTTGCAAGAAAATTCAAGAACAGCATATTTTATTTATAAATTTTCTGAATGTAAACCATGAATTCGTTTCTTCAATTGCAAAAAGCATTTGCGAAATACTGCAAAACGAACATTTAGAGGTTGACGATTATCTCAGATTATGTCACTGGATATTCGTTTTTCAAATCAGCGAACAAGATGTGTCTAAATGTCTATTCGACAAATTAGCAACAAAGGAAAATGATAACATTAACAAACAAATTATTTTTACATTGTTCCAAATGTACTATGGGAAAGACATTCCTCAAGAAATATCAAAATACATAATTTACCATTTAAATAAGGATGCAGAACACAGCGATAAATTGGAAGAGTGGATAGTAGAACTGAAATTATGTGGCAATCTATCAAAGGATGAAAATGAAGTTTTTAAGGACATTCTTGTTCGTATTTCGAAAACAATTACCAAAGCAGACAGGAACACTATGGAGTATTATGGAGAATTATTAATGCGTCAAAAAGCATTTACGGAAGAACAGGTTAAGAAAATCTTAGAGGAAATAAACCACGAAACCATATTTCAAAATATTCCCATAAAAGTGATGCTTCTAAATCATTACAAACTTTCGGTAGTAAAGAATTTTGTGCAATACCATTCAAAACCCTTTTTCATTGATGCAGTAGAGTTTTACATGATTTCCAACGATTTTAGTAACATCCCGTCTGATTTACGAGAAATTATGGAATTATATTCCACTGAAACAGTTTTCCATCAAGCCAATGAGACCCTTAAAAGGATGTGGCTCTCAGATGAATCAAAAAGACTTTTACATCAATGTAGACAATACTTGAAAAATCAATCTATTTTACCGCACCTGCCCCAACAGAAAACAGAAAAGGATTTTCAAAATATCTTAGTGGCAACAAGTCCAGGACTAAGTGATGCACAAAAGGGAACAAGTATTGCCCACAGATTATTTTATTCTGAAAGTACTGATGGAATTTCTCGGGATATCTATTATTCACTTATGCCATTAAATGGCGAAGAGTTAGCGAAGGCATTTAAATTACTCTGCGAGCATATTCACGAAGATGAGATGGGATACTACATTTATGAAGCAATTAACTCTTACTTTCAAAAAGGAAAACTTAATAGACCTCTCTTAGTGGCCAATATTACACCATCAAATTTTAGACAATTATTCCATGCTATCATGATTAAAAGTTTCTATGAAAATTCTCCATTTTACATAAAAGATGGCGTTTTACGTTACGGGTCTTTTTATAATCCAAATCCCAATGGAAGACTTTCAGACAAACAATTTAAGGAAATAAAGTTATGGAATACAGCTTCAAGTGTTGACCAAAGCTGTCGAAATATCAGATTGGATTTGGAGGGAAATTACAAAGCACTATCTCATAAAGTGCAAATACAAGATTTAAGGCAAATTAAGTGTCGTACACTAGTAATTGAAAGTTTGCTTGACAATCGACATCTGTCGCATCTTGGATGGATTCAACGACTGCAAATTGCTTGGGAGGAAAACCAAAGAAAAGGGGATTTGCAAAATGACCGAGAAAATTGCAATCCCACTATTGATGTTTTGTTATTGGGTTTTTTAGCATGCCAACAGAGCAATATGGGGTACAAATATTATTGCTTAGCAGAGGCCAAGCGAAAGTCAATTACAAATTTTATTGAGGACGTTTCACAAATCAGTATTCTGAATTCTCCACATCACTTAGATTTGAGTGGCAGTAGAATTACAGATGACGACATTCCTGCACTTCTTGATGTCATGAAACAAGTTACACTTAAAATTCACACAATTATTCTGACTGATAATCAAATTACAAAAAGAGGTTTCAGAAAATTACTTCCGTGTGTGTGTGCCCGTTTATTACGGCATTTGTTTATTAATAGAAATCGTATTTACTTCGATGAAGCTGAGTTTACAGATCTACTGGCGTCTCTTGAACAAACACAACTTGGAAATTTAGAAACTCTGGATATATCTGAAAACTTTAGTTCACTTAATGTTTTCGAAAAAATGGGAAATGCTACTACAGCAGAATTAATAAGTTGTTTTGGCTTTTTTGAGAGCAGTAACTGCAAAATAGTTTATAGTCGAAGAATAAATGAACCTTACTTTGCAGCAGTAGAAGAAATCTTTTCTGAAATACATTTAGAAGTCATTGTAAAAGATTTTAAGCAAAATCTTTTTAATGTAACCTGCAGCAATGATGAGAGGGCTAAACTTGAAATCTTGTGGCCAAAGAATATTAACGGATTTTCAAAAAATAGAGTAAACATTCGTAACTTTATTCACAGCAACCCAAATTATAAACATTTAGCAAAAGATTTTGAAGTCGTTCTTCATAAATTCAGCGAAGAACTCAAGAGAGAGAAAGTTAAAATAACGGATGGATTTGGTTGCGTTGCTGTGGCTGAGAAGAAAACGTGGCACAGTTATAGTGGACACCACCTCATCATCATCGAAAGAATTGTCAATGGACAAAGAGTGGTGCAAACGGCAGAATTATTCCAAGTACAAGCAGGGTGCACCGTGGTTCTTAAAGAAGTGGAGCCCTTTCAACATACTCTGGAGCAAGGATTTAAAACAAGAATGAAAGAGTATAGCATGAGGTGCGCAAAGTTTTCAAATGAAGATATAAGTATTTTATTTCGGAATGTTTTACGAAGTCAAGAGCATGAAAATTTTCTGCACTATAAGTTAAGTACGAACGGAATGAATTGTGTGAAATGGGTAAGTGACCTGATGGAGCCCATCGTAGGCTATGATGTTAATGACAAAAAAATTCCTCCGTCAAGTCTAATCAACACATTTTCAATTTTCCAGAGGGTAGTAAACAACGGAAAAATTGTCCCTATTTTAATATGTTTCGCTGTAGCTTTATCAGCCATTGCTATATCCAAGATGTACTCAGTTGTTAAGAAGGAATTCTTTTAGAGCCGGTCAAACGAATCTGAACTGAGAATAGGATTATAATTTACGTTTCCAATGTCGTCGATTTTGGCATGGGATTTTAGACATTAGAAATTTCAATCTTGGTTCGGAATGAATTTTTTTGCCATCTACAGGAGTACATAATTAAAATTACCTTTCAAATATTATAATTAAATAATTATCGAAAAATACTATCTGTTGTATTTTCATGTCCTTTGTTTAAAAATTACTTTCAGGTTCCTCGTTAATACGTGTCCTATGTAGGTCTTATTAATTAATTTACACAGTCCTCATTGATGTTAGAGCCACTGTTGAATAATTAGGATGTCCATTATACACTCAGAAAAATATTTGATAAATATTCCCATTTTACGATGTAGATTTGCCCCGTAGAATATACAAACTATGAACATTTGTGAACTAAGGGAAAAGTTCCATTTCTAAGGAGGTAAAAATCTTGCATTAAAAAAGGGAAAATATTCCCCTGTTACACTGCACACATTACCCATGCGCAGTTAAAATTTTAATCTGGTGAAGGGAAGAGTGTGCCTTGTTAAAGCATAAAGATTAGCCATATATGGTTAAAATTTTAACTCAGTGAAGGGAAAACTTTTCCTTTACAGAGCATAAGCATTACATTCTTATGAGTAAAACATAACACTTTGTAAGGGAACATCCAACTCCAATCTACCCCTATATGGGTAAAACTTTAGCTTAATATGCAATAAAAATTATTAGGCGCATTTTATGAATTAATTTAGTTTTGTTCAGAATTAAAATATTGGTATTTATTGATTACATTCCTATAGTAAACCTAAACGTGCTAAGCAGTACATCTGTTTATTACAAACTAACATTTTATTTTACCTAAGTATATATTAATCACGCTTAACAGTATTTTAATTTTAGTAGCATTTAATTTTACAAAAGAAAACTTTCAGTCTTAAAAATTGTACTTATTCGGCAGTTTTACACGGTAGAATATAATTGACTCAATTATAATTATAAAATGGTCATGCATAAATTAGATGCATTAATAATTGATGTAAAATATATAAAAATTATATTTAATTCATATTTAAAAGATTTAAAGTAAGCTATTTAATTCATCAAGCGATTAGATATTCCCCGACTTACAAAAATCTTTAAGGGCTTTTGCTGTGCAGGTCAGTTCTTTTTCATTAACAATATTGTAAACAGAATTCCCTAAAGAGTTCCATGCCTGTCTGCATTCCGTGGGGAACGAAATGTGACACAAGTTGTAAATCTTAAAACACAGATCTACAGCTTTAAGCAATGAACAAGCAAAAACACACCTTCTTTCAATTATAAATAAATATTGTTCGAACTGCAAATCCATTACATTTCCAATTGCAGCTATAAAAGGTTGCGAGGGAATGTTATCACTTGAACAGAACTCTTCTAAACTACATCCAATCTAAAACAGCAAAAATTTAGCAAAATTAATTAGGAGAATGTGATATCATTGTTATCATAAATGCGGTTCAAATTTCTACCTTGAGGAATTGAATGAAATGCTTTCTAGACTCTAAAGCCGATATTTTCTTGCTCCGTCCAGTAATCAATTTATAACCTCCTTGAATGATATGGGGAAGTAAGAGCAATGCAATGATTTGAATATCATCTACAATGTAAAAAAAGTTTTAAATAATAAAAGTATAGTTAAAATAAAAGAAAATTTAATTTGTGGATTTGGATAATTGTGGATGTGCATTGAGATGGGGAAACATTGACAATTACCTAAGCCGTTCACCGTAAAATCAAGTTTTATTCCAAGAAACTCCCTCCATTTAACTCCCTTTTGCTGTGCATACAAATAAATTTTTTGAGACATCTGAGGCCATTGTGTTTTGATATCAAACGCCTCTGGATACACTTGGTTAAAGTCAATGTCTATCTGCATAGAAAACAAAAGGAGGCCAGATTATAATGCCAGAAATTTCAATTAGAGGAAGAGAAATTTATGGTAAAATTACATACCATTCCATCACAATCCGTAAATCTTGGCCAATCTCTTAAAAATACTGCCAAATTTCCACAAATGTTCTCGGCTTCTTTTCGTCGCAATAAGAACGTCTTTTGCATCAAAGACTTCAATTCGCCATCTGAATATTGGCTAAACTTTAGTAGCTCCTTAATATTATGCTCTTCTTCGCCGGGAGCTGTGGCATTCAAGCACAAAACGATAATAAGGCTAAAATTCTAAATAAATTTTTGAAGTTCATTTCTTGAATAGCTTACATATGCTACTTTCGGGAGTATCTACTGCAATTTTTTTGGTTCTTCGTTTCTTCTTCAGATCTTCAGGTCGAATATATTTTAGTCCTAATATATCCTCCGATTAGTCTTCCCGGTATTCGATAAAAAAGCCGTGACTTCACAATTGTTGGCAAAGCTTCAGCAATGCTCTGCGCAAATTGATCCTGAACTTCAAAACTGGGACTGCAAAAATGTCATTACAAATTATAAAGTATAAAGTTGAATATTGTAACAGCATTATAATAGCATTGTTTCAGCTTACTAAAATCCACATTGCTCTACGAGACAGCCTACTAAATAACGCAGGATATTGTTTTGCACTGATGGAGTAAGACATTCGGGGTTCTCTGCAATTTCTGGGTATGTACGTTGCAACTCTGCTTTGACGTCTGGAATGTGAAGTTTACGCCTTTTATTTTGCTTGGGAATTTGAGAAATAATACCGCTTTGTATCACTGCAGGATCAACCTTGATACAAACATAACATGTATATGAAAATATTGCATATGCATGAAAATAATTTCTGATAAACAAAAATATAAAGAACTTTTTATTATTTCATAATTACAGTTATTATTTCGACTCCATTATTTCCGTTTAATTCCGCGTACACAAAATTCTTTGGATAGAAATCACAATTAAACAAGTTTAAATGGAAGCATTACGTATGTGTTACGATCATCGTTATCTAAACTAACAGATTCAGATAAAGGTTGTGTAAACTGAAAGTCTATCAATTTCTTAACACCATACGCATTGGTTCTCTCTACGTAATGACAAAAGAAATGACTGTGAAATCCTAAAGTTATGAGCTTCATAAAAATTGCTACAACATCATTGTTTTGCATAAAAATCTCTATGATTTTTACAAATGTTGGCCCAGAATCTGTGTATAAATCTATTAGGACATCTCCCTTTTTTATGGTACTACCTTTAAATTCTAATTTGGGTACACAAATAATTTTGTCATCTCCGCTGTACCCAAGGGAAGCCATAACATCTGCAGTCGCCTTTAAAAGAGAATTTATACGACAAACAAATGATTTCTGTATAATAATGTCAAAGTTGGCCGGAGATATTAAAAAGTTAGTAAAATTCAGTAACATTCGTTTAGTTACTGTTTGTGGCACATTGCAAAAATTATTTGAAGTGTGCATGATTGTTTTCGCAAGTTTATGCTTAGCTTCAAAGCGCATTGACCAATATTGTTTTAGAGGCCCTAAAGCGCGTATTGCGCTAGCATAATGCAGCAAATTGTGATGCTTAGGTTTCAAAGTTTGGCCACTCAGTTCTAAATACAAAAGATGATGTCTTTGAATAACATTGTCCAAATAACAGTGACCTTCTTTCGAAATAATAGGAGCAAGTACTATTTGCGTAATTTCTATTAAAAGGCAAATTAACTCTAACCATTTATCTTCATGAGGAAGTAAATGGCCAAAAATAAGTGGCATAGCGTATATTAAATAAAGAGCTTGAGAGGCTGTTAAGGCCGATGTTCCTCCATTAATAAAATTTTCTGAAATAACTGGTTTGCTATCATTTCCATATGGTAGTTTATAAGACAAAATGTATCTTTGAATTGTAGTGATACTAATATTAAAATTTTGAAGGTGAGTGAATAATAACCTGAAGTCATGTAGAGCTACTCCTTCAAAAATATTGTGCATTATATCCGGACATTTGTTGTCTGTTACGTGAAAATAACCCAATTCATTAAATATACTGTCAAATTGAACCCCAGTTTTAGAAAAATCGTTAATTATCAAATTATTTTTATAGCTTTCCCTTGTTCTTACTAATTCTAAATTTTCGTTAACTTCAGTATGTGTGGCACCCCTTTCCATTTCACACCATCTGCAAAACTTATTGGCAACAAAAACTTCAGAAAATCCTAACACTGACTGAATGCCCAAATTGTCACCAGTGAGTTGCGCCATTTTTACTTTAACGTTTCCTGAAGTCTTTGTAAGTTCAATTCCGTTTTTACCAACGTCAATCAATTCCTTAACTAAAGTTTTGTGAATTGCATTATGACCATACCTTTTTGCGTTTTCAGATTTGGTAATCGAAATTAAAAAAATGTTTTTAAGCTTTGAGTTCCAATAATTAGGAAACTCTAAGATTTGAAAATATGTCATATTAAGTTTATGAACGCCTTTACTTGATCCTAATGGATTGCATACTTCAAGATCATCATTAAAAACTAAAATATTTAAAAGGAACTCATCACATTTTTGCGATTTGTAGTACTCGCCATCTCTGAAATGCGACATAAATGCAATATCAGTATTAAGGTTCTGATTCTCTTTTAACAATTCATACAGTTCAGGTTTTTCAAAAAGTTTCGTGAGAGTACTTTTCAGGGATACATAGTATAAAATGTCATAGGTTTGCTTTTGCAAACCAGAAGGTCGGGTTTCCCAGATTTGGGACTCATTTAAAATTATTTCTTGATATCTCAGTAAAAAGCCTTGAGTTTTTAAATGCTTTTCTAATTTGTATTGCGTATCAACTCCTTTAAAGGGAACATTTAGCTCTTGGGATTTAATACTATCTTCTATTTTTACCAGAATTTCTTTGTCTGTAGTATTTTGCCTTACAATTTCTATGACTTTGTCGATTGTGCTTGACAAAAGTTTTGTGGTGTAACTAACAATTGAATTTGTAATATTAATTGGAATTTTTCCAGTTGCTTGCAAAGAGCATAAAAACTGAATGGCTGAACAGTTTTTATCCGAAATCGTTGTACATTCTTCACTAACATTATGATCTGAAGAATCATCATCAGAAATGTCATCTTCAGATATCTTGTCTGATAGTAAATCAATAGTTTTCAGTTGCGATGTGTTCTTCAAAGACATACATTTAACTATATGACGCTTATAAGACTGCAAAATTGAATATTCGGATTTACATTTTAGACAGATGAAGTGATGACATTTCTGAGTAATGGAATGTACATGCAATAAATGTTTCCACAACTTACGAATTGTGGAAAACATTTGAGTGCAGATAAAACATACTATGTCTTCCAATTGCTCAACTTGAAAACTATTTGATGGGGATTCTGATCGGACTTCTACTTTCTGTTCTCCTTGCAATTCTTTGATGTATTTGGCAAGTTTGATTTGAGGGCCTATTTTCTGAGGCAACAAGCGGTTTAAATTTTCTTCCGATAAACAAAGAAAAGTTTCTTCGTCAATTTCATGTTCTGTATAAATTACATGAAAGTGAAATATTAATAAATTACAGTTAATTCAATATACGAATATTTCAATATATATCTAGTAGGGTATGCAGGGATGCTAATATATATTGGACATACCTTCAAATGTAGATGAGTATTTTTGTAATCCTAGAGCTTCAAGGTGATTGTATACTATTGGATCCATTTCCTTATGACCTTGTTAAGAGAAAAATATAGTCTTCCTAATTCCGTAAAAGAAAGAATCTCTTTTTTAATCCGAATCGGAGTCAGTCTTGAATAATCTAGAATTCGTATAATTGCTTTCTCAGACATACCGCTATTGTGTGCATAGTAATTCAGGATTAATGTTATATTACATAATTACTTACTCTTTTAAGAATTTTTCACTCTTAGGACTTAGTTGCTTTCCTGTATTTGATGCCTCTTGGCGGCTACCCGACGATACCAACGGTTTACTAAGATTAGGTATTTAGTACATTAATTAAATAAAACATTCATGTTAAATCATTGTTATTCAAATTGAAGAGTATATAATGTTAATACCGTTTAGCTAATATTTGAAAAGTTTTTCGGAAATGAAACATTCGAGATTGTAATTCTTCAAACAAAATAGCATCCACAAGTTCTTCTGGGTCTGAGAAATTTACTTCATCTTCTGAAGCACACAATCTGTTAAAAATATCTAGCCAAATATTTTCTGCCGCTTTTCGAATTTCACTTTTAGCATTAGTAGCACTAGTGCTCTAAAGATATCACAAAAACAATAATTATGTAGTAAAACTCTATTGATGCATGTATTGATATAAAAAATATAGTATTGACAGTTCAAAATTATCATTCAACTTACCATATTGTGCAAACGAAGACTGCTCCTTGTTTTCTTACATACGTATTAAGATTTGTTTTGAGAATCTATTTGTACTGACGACAGTTCGCTTAACTGCATAATGAAGGACAATTTACTATAAAATACCACGAAATCACTGACGATCGAAAAATCTATACAGCCACACATTTATTAATTAGAAAAGACGCGCTATGACCGCTACAACACCTAAGGGAAATTAGCCACTTCCGCAATGGTAAATATGCCGCTACTAAATGGTATATACGTTTTCCACTTAAAAGTGTAGAACTTACCCTTGCATTTGTTAAATGTGTATTACACTTAGGCTAATGCAAATTTTTTCGTTCGAAAGGGAAAATGTTTTGCACGTTTCCCTCATTGAAGGGTGGTTATCATTTCCCTTTCAGCTTTTACCAATCTGTTTTCTGAGTGTACTAATGTACTTTATTTTATAAAGTTCTAAGATAAGTTAATTGTTTGTATGCAAAAATGTTTTTCGGGAGAACCAATTCCTTACAAAGGGTATTGAAATTGACTACTGTAAAGAAAAACCTGTTAGAATACTTAGAAGCAATCTTAACTTGGTCATTCCTAAATTTGAAAACTGAATTGGACGGAAAGCTTTTTTATACAGGACTGCACAAATGTGGAATCTACTTCCTCATAGAATCCAAATTGGCGAAAAATATTCAAATTTGAAAAACTCATCCGACTACATATCATTTCAAACCGGCAGACCTCTAAGACCAGTTATTATAATTTGTAACTTGTTAGAGACTAATGCTAGCCTAGCGTAATTATATGACTAAAGATATCTTTTATTATGCAAAATTAAAACAATGACTAATAACAATATTAATCAGCACATAACCAAATCTAAGGAAAGTAAATTAAGGATTTTCATTAATATAGCTCAAAATGACAATGCTGCGGAAGATAACATGCTTTAAATGCAACGGTTAAATTATAACAATAAAACCATATCTATATTCCATATTAAAATGAAGCCTAACTTTATTATTAGCGACATCATTGAAATGAATAATTTTATATAACTGCCTATATAGTGAATAATACATGCATGTATCGGCAATCACTTAATGGTGAACATTTCATTGTAGTAGTGCAATACAAACCCATGATCTTCAAATTGTTTTACTTAAATTCTCTACTGACATCGTGCATCATTTTTCAATTCATGTGTTTGGAACCGTCCTTTCTACTTACCGATCTAATTACCTGTATAAAAGCTGGGTGAAGAGCACACAGGTCTCGACTATCAAAGCTCCCACTGGGAAAACCAATTAAAGGATATGCAAAGAAAGAGATAAATGTTGGAACGCATTGCCAAGTCTACCACGACATAACTTACAGTGAAGGTGGATGAAAGACACGGCCATAATGTCTCTACGCACTATTAATTTCAATACCAACAAAGTAAATTAAAATTTGCCGATCAATTTGAAAAATTAAAGAGAATATTACTAAACTCACTTCGCAGCAAAGAAATGCTTTCATATAGATTACCAAAAATGAAAGTTTTGACACGCAATGGTGTACTCCTAGCACAACTTTGTACGACGTCTGCCCATTTGTGCCTATATTATGCTGTAATACTTCAAGAATTTGCTTTTATTAAACAATTACTAAATTACCAATTATTGATAAAGGTCAATGCTTGTAATAATTAGGTACACAATGATAAGTGTCAAACATTGAGTGGCCTATACAGTTTAAGCATGAAAAAGGACACAATAAAAAGCCAGCAAGCCGGAATGCTCCATTTTTAAACAGAAAGCAAAGTACAACATAAAATGTGCAATGTTACTAGATAGTTGAACTGTTAGAATAGGAAGAAGGACAAGCTAACTCATAAAAGGCCGAAAGATCTAGAGAAGGAGGGTAGAAAAATGGCAAGTTAGTACGAAGGAGGAGAGATAAGAAGAGATGCTGTATGGTGTGAAAGATAGGAAAATGAACACGAAGTGAGTGAATGACAATAATTGGTATCATGTATTGTTGGAATAAGGAAACAATCATAGGTGTAAGAAAGATTTTAAAACAAAGAGCGGAGCTTTAAGGGAAACAGTGAAAGCTGTATGACTGTCTCAAGGAGTTATGATGACTGAGTGGAAGTTATTTGGAATACACAGTTTATGTGAAAAAAGTGCAATGTCGTATAGATATCATTCATTAAGACGAAAGAATGCGATGGGATACGAAACAAAAGATGGCATAATAAAGTAAAAAAAACTTTTGGTTAACGACAGCAGAATGACACACACCAGAAAATGTTTTTCCTTGCAGATATTAAATTTCATTTGACAATTTCGGTGCATATGATTTATGATTCCTGCATAACACAGTAATTAAATCACAGAAAGATGTCTTTTAGTAACACATGACTTAAACGGAACTAGAAATTGTACAATGTTTGGCAATCAGTCAGGCATATAAATATGTCTGTCTGGCCAACAGAGGCAAGGGCTGGATTGCTAGGCAGGTACATTGTTCACGATTCAGCAAACGCAAACGCTGCAACATATGAAAGCAACCGATTTCATTATTCAAGTAATTGGCATTCTAAATTATTACTTATTTCTATCAAGATATTTCTTATAATGTAAAGGAAATGATAACATTATAACTGTTATCTCTTTAAATGTGCAACTTTTTCATCCAAAAGCTAAAAGGTTAGATTATGGTTTATAAATAAGACGTACTTTATCCATGCATTACATTACGCCAACGAGTATTAATCAATTCTTAAGTAAAATGATAAAATACATTGCCATCACAAGTAAATACGAATACTACACCTGGTAAATATAATTTTGGTATCAACTATGATTGCAGATATTTGCGTTAATGACCTTAACACAACATAAAATTTTTCAATTTCAACAGAGCCCTTCGTACCCGAAGGTTCAATGATACTCTGTGCAAAGCATATTCTGTAACAAGAGCGAATATGCAGATATTTGTTAACATCATAAAAATTAGGAATCCAGTAACAAGTTTTGTATTCAGAGAAAGAGGAATTACCGACACTTCAGTATTTCTAAAATACAGGCTCCTTTTTGACATTTTAAATTGCTTTGACATTTTCCTCCACCAATTAAAAATACCCGACTCAATTAACTTTTGTATTATCAAAGATGTTTTTCCTCCATCTTTTCTCCCAACAATAAGTGCATAATTGTCTGCTAAAGAATCGTGTTCTCCTTTCCTGAATTTTAAAGAACTTTTTGACGATGGTACAAAGTTGTATAGTTTGTCGCTTTCTTCTACAAACGCCGTGTGGCCACATTGTGAGACGATTTCAGCAGCAGTTTTATCTGGAAAATCTTGTTGAGGCAATCTTAGGCGTCTAGTAATGAATTCCAGTTCTTCTTTTAAGGCATCTGTGATGTTCGTTTGATTAGTTTGAGTTACTTCATTTGAAATGGTGTAATCAATTGCATTCTTAAGAAATATGAATTGATCTCCACTGGCTAAGCATCTTATGTCAAATGTTTTGTTGAAAAGTTTTCTATATTTTGGATTCGTTTTATTTGTGCAGAATTCAAATATTTCTTTTTTGGGTACTTTTCGAAGTAGATTGTCATACAAGTTTGTATAAAATTTGAATTGTTTTAATTGCTTAAATGAAGTTGGGTATACTTTTTCTCTTGGTGCAGTTATTTGAGTGGTGACAATTCCTATATAAGCATTCGATAGAACAACAACGGCCAATTGCCATCCAATAATTAATAATTTGTATTTCACGTTCTTGCTTTCTTCAACAGGATTATTTACATTGTACAGAAATGTAGAGAATACAATTAAAAATGATCGAAGCAAACCAACTCGAGGAAAAAAACTAAAAATACAAATGGTTAACAAAACAACTGAAGCAGCGATGGCGCACCAAGAATTCAATGCATAAGGTTTGTGGTAAACCGCGTAAGACGCCTCTTTTGTTAAGGAATGACAAGTGATAAAGTTAAATCCAATTCTCTTAGTTAACATCATTATAACGTCACCCTTAAGAAGGGTACCCGGACCTACAGACGTGTCGTCACATAAGAACGTATTATAAAGGGGAGACATTGCGACCGTACCTTCCATATACATATTCCGAATTGACGGATCGTGCTTGTAGTACACCTTCATAGACTCATTTCCTCTTTGATCAAATAATTCCTTGAAAAGCAAAGAGTATTCGTTAACAATTGAGTTTTTGAACATGTAATGATGGTCATTCTTAATGTCAAGGCTTTCTTTTGCAAATTTCAGATTTCTATTCTGGTCGTTGCACATTGCCATATTCACAATCCGACCATTTTGTTTTGTTTCGTTTCCTTCGATCCATTTTCGACAAAATTCAAATTGGATTTCTAGGGACACATTCTTCATTCGGCAATGAACAATAACCAAATTAGGGTTTAAGCAGTTTCCGCAAAACAAGTACACAATCTCTGAAGAATATTCCTGAGGTGTTTTCGTAACAACAATTCTCACATGTAACAGGTTTTGAAACTTTATCCAATTGTTGACGCCCATACCACGAAACATCGAAATTCGCTGACGCACAAGTACTGTGTAAAACTGCGTTGCAAAAGTTTCTTCCATAAAAATATCTACATACATTTTATTATATGCTCTTCTATCAGTATTCGTCAAAACTGCCAACTCGGTAAATATATGACGGTGTCGCTCTCCATTTTGAAGAGTCACGGAAATGCATTTTGATTTCCAATGAAGGGAGCTTTTTACATGAAGCCAATTTTTTTCGTTTTCCGGTTCAACGGAAAAAGACATCGATGTAGATGTTCTCTGAAATCCTAAGATTTTATTGTAAAATCCGTCCGTGCTGTATACGAACACGGGTCTGCTAACATATTCCAAAGTTTTTGTCCAATCCAAAATTATGTAAGAGTAACATTCTTCGTGCATATCCAACCAAAAGTTGAGAGAAGGTTTCGCTTCATTAAAATTTTTATTGAAAACTAGGCACAGTTCTAAAAGCAAAAAGAATGTTGGAATTTTGCAATTTGCCATCATTTCAGTTAAATGTGGATCCCCAAAACTTAGTATCTAATTACTTTTAAGAAACGAAGGAAATGATGACAAATTTGAAGGCAACGTGAGCTGGAGATTAACTGAAATCAATTTTGAACACAACAGTTCTGAAATACACTAAAAATATCGGTTTTCGTTTTACTTGCCATGAATCAGTTGAGTCGTAGAATAGAATACTTTAAATTTTTGATGTCCATTTGTTAATATCTTAAGTGGTAGAATACTCACATACTACTTCCTCTTAAAACGCAGTTATAAACCCAAGTAACCTATAAGTTATATTTTCGTCATCTGTAGCCCCTCAGGGCTTTTTCTTTTTCTTTTTTTTTTTTCTGCGTTGGCGCGGTCTCGCCAACAGCCGCCTGCTCGGGGCTCCGCAAATTTTCATTTCGTAATTTAATTTTCGAGTTATTTTCGAAATGTTTTCGTTACCAAAACTTATTCACTTAGTTGCTGACCTCTTTTACCATCTCTACACAGTCGAAAATTTGGCACTTTTTCATTATTTCTACTTTTCTTGTGTTTCAAATAAACTTCGGCTTCCAGAAGCTCTACATGTGCAGTAACATTACAATCTGACCACTTGTGCCTTTACTCCTGCTCAATGTTGTGCCCGTTAACTCCTCAATATTTTCTCTACGATTACTCAAGTCTTTTGCGCCATAAAATGTTGACGATGACCTGGAAACTGACCTTCGTTCTGCTGTTGCTGGCCCCTGGGATCATCTAGACGTCACCTCTTCTACAAAATGCATAATAGTGATGAGAGTGCCTCACTATAATGCTGCACTCTAGAAATTGTAATATCTTTACATTTTTATTCTACTTTTCCTCATGGAATTTTACTGGGCCGGCTCTTCATATATTATACTTTACAATGGATCAACATGTTTCGCAAATTAACTTGCTCCTGAATGCACAGATGTTAACTCTAAATCTTATTTTCAGATCATTTCTCAGCCTCAATCGGCTTAAGAACTATTGTTATTGACTCAAAAAACATCGGACTGGATTTTATTTTTTCACTCTATGGCGAAATCTACAAGCAAATCTCAAAAATGTTCAGATCCTGACTGCTCCGAAGGAGGAAAAATTCGCAAAACCCAACATAAACTTTCTTGTACAACCTGTCATCAAATTTTACATCGAATCTGTCAAGTAAAAGTCTCCAACTCGGATTTCAAATCTACAGCTACACATTGGGTATGTAAACAATGTTCACTTGCCAATTCGAGTAACCTTGTCAGTTGCCCGGATTGCAATGAGCCTCAAACTAAACCAAATTCTATATGTCAATCATGTATCCTACTGCCGTATAGTCTCGATGAAGATATTCTGTCGAATCTCTCCAAAGAGGCTTACAACAGTCTAGCAAGTCATTCAAATTTTTCTCCGGGTATCCAATCTTTAAAACTGCCTATTGCTCCACTTCAAAAAGGCTTCAAAATCGCCCATTTAAATATAAACTCTCTTCGAAATAAATTAATAGATGTTAAACTATCACTTATAGACCATTGTTTTGACGTTTTTGCTATATCTGAAACTAAACTAAATGTTTCCGACGAGGATAAATATTATATATTGCAAAATTATAATTTTATTAGAACTGATCGCACTCATAATGAGGGAGGAGGAATACTAATATATGTTAAAAACAATGTGAAATATCAGCTTATTGACCACAAGGTAGAGAAGTGCCACCCTGATCTTGAAATTTCCATTGTAAAAATACAACCTCCTAATAGAAAGTGCTTTCATTTGATGGTCATTTATAACCCACCTTATGTACCTAAAGAAGAATTCCTTACTCTGTTTAATAATCTGATTGCTTTGCCCTTTCTTCAAAACGATGTGGTGATTGTTGGAGATTTTAATATAAATCTCCTTAAAAAATCCACTGAATCTGATAAAATATTAAACATCAGTAAACAGTATTGTTATAAGCAATTTATTAATAAGCCCACCAGAGTCACACATAAAAGCAAATCCTTAATTGACCATATTTATTGCAACAATACTAGTCTTGTTGTTCAATCTGATGTATTTTCATTATCCGACTCTGATCATCGGTGTACTTTTGTTACCCTACGTAAAGCTAAATCTAAATGTAAATCCGAACCCATCCAGTATAGAAACTATAGTAAAGTAGACTGGAATAAATTCAACAATGATTTGTGTGAAGTTGATTGGGAGCAGTTGGTTTTGCTTAATGCTAATGACCAAATAAATTTTATCACGAATAAGATTCGCTCTATTCTTGACAATGCTGCTCCGCTAAAAAACGGGTTTTGTAAGCTAAAACTTTCACCCTGGCTTAATGAAACCAATGCTCCCGGTCTACGAGAATTGATATACCTAAAACATAAACTTAAAAATAAATTAGATAAACGCCCTGATAACGATACTTTACTAAAATATAAGAAAATTAAATGTCAAGTAATTAATTATACAATTCAAGCTAAGAAAAATTATTTTATTTCTGAACTAAGCAAAATTGGTGATTGCAGTAATCTATGGGCAAAGCTTAATGTTTTGCTTTGCAATAAGCTAAGACACAGCAATAACCTAATGCATTTAATAATTAATAATGTCGTAACATCTGATGAAGCTGTAATATGTGATAATCTAGCCGGTACATTTATTGTGCAAAGAGACTTAGCCGACACCAATGAAGCTAGATTAGACACGTTGAATCAAATATTGAGTACTGATGACATCAATATTAGTACTAATCCTAAACCCCCAATTAATAATAGTCTAACTAAAATATCAGATACTATCTTGGAAGTTGACTTATTAAAAGCGTCAAAAAAACTTAAATATAAATCTTCAGGAAATAGCTCTGACATTTCTGGTATTGCTATAAAAAACTGTGTGCCTAGCCTTATTAAGCCACTGTCAAATGTATTCAATCACATTTTACAATCTGGTGACTTTCCTATAACCTGGAAAAGTAGTATGGTTGTCCCATTATACAGGGTGTCCGCCCAATTGTGATCCACGCTTAGGACCAATTATCAGACGAACCAGTTGACCTACGATGTTGAAATTAGTTTCATTCGATTCCTAACAAAATTTCGCGCCTAATACCACTCTACAAATTATTATTATTTTGTCACATGACGGCTTTATTTCAGAAAAATTGTTTTCAATGAATTTTTGAATGCAGAAAATATGAATTAACTACCATTAGTATTACAAAATGGCTCTTGCACACAAACAGAAAATATTCATACTAAAGCAGCTTTGGAGTGGTTACTCATATCTCAAATCGCGAGGTAGTGAGACAGTTCAATCAAAGATTTAAATTTAAGCCATCTCCAGTAACTGTTTCCAGAACCGTAAAGACTTTTACCGAAAGAGGAAGCGTTTTTAGAAAAAAATACTCTAGAAAACCGACCGTCTGTGCTCCGGCCACCACAGCAGTTGTGCTAAACGCTTTCAAAGCTAGCCCTAAAAAGTCATTAAGAAAAGCATAAGCTGAACTAGGAATTCATAAAGAAAGTGTGCGTAGAATATTAAAGACAACGAAAATGACTTCCTACAAGCATCGAGCGATTCAAGGACTTTTGGAAGGTGATACTGGAAAGAGGTATTCTTTTTCAGAAGAAATAAAGAAAAACGAAAACATTGATATCGCGAACAAAGTTTTATGGACCGATGAGTGTAGAATCCTATTGGAACTGAAAGAACTGAAAGCTGATGTGGAACAAGTCATTCAAGATATTCCAATAGCACACTGTGTAAATGCATGCAAGTCAGTTACCGAGTTACCAAAAGATTGGATTTATGCATGATGAAAGGAGAAGCACAGATAACCAACAGTAGAAATTAAAGTTTATCGTCGTCTATTGTCGTTTATAATGCAGTATTTTCATTGGCTTTGGTAAAGAAATAAATTTAGAACTGATTTTATAATTCTTTAATATGCAAAAATTAATGTTTTTCCGAGACCTGCTCTGTTAACCAAAACACTCAACGTAAATGCATTGTGGGCATATAACAGAAGCGAAATTTTGTCAGGAATCGAATGAAACTAGTTTTAACATCGTAGGTCAACTGGTTCGTCTGATAATTGGTCCTAAGCGTGGATCACAATTGGGCGGACACCCTGTATAAGGGAAAGGGTAGCAAGCTCGATGCAAGTACATATCGACCCATTTCAAACCTTCCGTTATTGAGCAAATGGTTTGAATTGGTCATAAAAAATAAATTAATGAATTATGTTGAAGAAAACAAACTCTTAAACGACAACCAGCACGGTTTTCGTAAAAACAGATCTTGCGTCACTGCACTTACTGTTTTTACGCAAACCATTTATAACGCTCTTGATAAGCCTAATAAAAGAGTTTTGGCGCTTTTCTATGATATGAAAAAAGCGTTTGATTTTGTATCCCCCTTAAAATTGATAAAAACTCTTCACAATCAATTTAATTTAGACAAAAAATACCTAATTTTGATCCACAATTATTTCTGTGACCGAAAATTTACTATTAGACTTGGAAACTATGTTTCTAAGACCTACAATTATGACCGTGGAGTAATTCAAGGCTCTGTACTTGGTCCTATTTTATTTAATTTGTATTTTAACTCACTTACGTCAGTCCTTGATGACCTTGACGTTAACTATATACTATTTGCGGATGATTTAGTGGTCTTCCAAGAGTTTGACAATAACCATTATGCAAATTCCCTTTTCAATTCGGTTACTTGTTCTATTTCTAACTGGTGTGTAGAAATGAGTATGCAAATTAATATAGAAAAAACAAAATTTATGATTTTTCGAAAGGTACATGATACTAATTATTGTAACGATGTAGTTTTAAAATGCAATGGAACCTTTATTGAGAGAGTCTATACTTTCAAATACTTAGGAGTATTCTTGGACCCTACTCTTTCCTATAATGAGCATTTTTCTAAAGTAGTAAACAGATTCTCATCTGCTATTGGGGCTCTCCATAAAATCAAGCGTATTGTGCCATTTAAGGTTTTTGTATTATTAATAAATACATACGTACTTCCCATTTCAGACTATGCTCTCTCAATCTGGGGACCCACTAAAATAGACAAATTATACATTCTGCAGAACAAAATAAATAATATACTCTGTATTTTTCAATTCCCTAAACTGTCTAAATACTATACTAAGGTTTATTGGCGTAAACATAAATCTAGTCCAAATAGCTTATGTAATGCACAAAAACAATGTCATCAAGACCATTCAAATGTTAACTTTTGGTTTTTACTTGAAAAGGGTAACATGTTAACGATTAAAGAACGCCTACTTTATTTAACGCTAAGTAGCCTTTATAAAATATTGATAACCGGATGCAACATAAAAGCTCTGTCAACATACTATATGTCAAAGTCTAATATCACTGATGGTCATATTGGTAGAATTACTAGGCAAAAAAATAATTTAACTGTATTGACCCACAAAACGGCTCTTTTTTCAAAAAGTCCCCTTAACTATACTATTAACTCGTGGAATGCACTTATCATTCCACTAAAAACTAAATTGGATTCCTTAGAAATGTTTGCAAAAAAATTATGTACTCACATAATAAGTTTAAGATCTAATTCCTTTGCGTAATTTAAATTTAAATAACATCCATTCTTTTATGATTATGTAAAACGAATTGCAATGCGGTTGATTACTCTATTTGTGTATATTGTGTATTCTAATTTCTCTTCAGTCTTTTGTAGGATAAAGTTAATGTAATTGAATTTGTCACTCTGTTCATTAACTCTAATTGTGTATATTGACTCCTCGAATTTAATTTTGGTAACGAATCGGTCCGTCCCAGGAGTAAGGTAGCAATTGTTTACCTTCGGTGCTATAATTTTAAAACAATGCAATTCTTTTTTGTACTGAATAATAGCACTTGAATAAACTTGAACATTGAACTTGAACGAACAGGTTAATTATAGTACAAATGCCACTTTAACTTGTCTTGTATTATAATAAAAGCGAGCCACTTAATAAATTTAGAACAATATCACTTTGCTTTATTAATCACGCCATTTGTATTTTGTTATTGCTTTTTGTTAGGACACAACATTAATATTTTCCCCACAGACATGTACACCGCCATATCTTAAGTGTGTGTTTAAAGAATACTTAAGGAATTTGTTTAATATATTATTATTACCAAAAAGGTTCACGACATGAATATGTATATATTGATTTACAGATGTAAGTAGAGACATGCGAAATTAAATAAGGATCCGTCCGAATGAAATAATTTGTTTACAGATTTTGCAATATTGCAATATGATAAATTTTGAAGAATGATTTAAATATTTTGGTTTTCTTTTCAATTTTATGAAACTAATTACTACACTATTTAGGCAAAGGTTTAAAACACGGAAAACTTTCCAAACATGTAAAGCAAATTGCTGTTCATCAATCAATGAATTTCTAGTATTGTTATTATTTTGCATGGTTTCATTTATACCGAATTCTCATCTCTTTTGGCTGCCGTTATTCTGTCTAATACTATAACTTTTGAATCCCATAACCAGTAATCATGGAACCATTATCAATAATTTTTGCATTTCGAACATTTATTTTAACTGCCACTGTTATCGAAAAATAATTGAGGTCCCAGTGTCGACCCAAACGACCAAAACTAACATGTATTAAGTGAGAGATTCACAATTTTATTCGCAAATTAATGGATTTCATTTCTAATATTGAATGATTATAACAAGAAAAAAATCAATATCTATTGTATGCTTAAATCATGACAACACATTAAGTCATTATTATCATGCAAAACATTTTTTGTTGAGCATTAAAAATTTGGAAATAAATATTATATTAATTAATAATTTCTAAAATTAAATTATAATATAAACTTTAGAAGTAGGACAGACATCATGAAATAGCAGCACTAGAACTAACTTTGCCTAACTTCCTTCTTGAAAAGGAACAACATTTTTGATGTCACTGTAGTACCTGACACCCTAAGCAGCATTTGTCACATTTTCCGTTTGTTTGTTATGTCAATTTACTTATAAATCTTTCCATACATTTGAAACATGTCTTTGGAGCATGATTGTTCAATTTCTACCCAAGGAGTGGTACAACAAAAGCAGAATTGTTGCAATGCAATCACCTTAGCTTTTAAGGTGACAATACTTTCAAAATGCTTTTACCTCGGAAGAAAAAAGTGAGTCCTTCACATAAATAGATGAAAAACGCAATAATATCAGTAAGGGTAAAATTATCGTATACTACATGGTCGTAGGATGTAATCTAGTAAAATATTCATTTAATTTTCTGAGTATTTCTGATGGCAATATTCACAGAGTTTTTACCTAGTGCTTTATTATATATCATAATTATGATTATCTACAACTAGCGATTCAGTTAAAGTTATCCATATAGTATAACATCCAATGTATAAGGAAATACATGTGTAATTTTTTTATTCTGAATAAAATCTTACTACAAAAGCTGATATATTCCCGAGCCTAATCGAAATTTCTAATCGCTTAGCTGGGTCATTCTTGTACATCCCTGGAGAATCATCGTACTGTATAATTTGAACTTATTTTTAAACCATGCCCTTTTTGCACTTGAGCTTGAAATTGGTTTCTTGAGCATTCATTGTCATCCGTTTTCTTTCTCCTGTTCTTGGAGCGCTAAGCTTTTGCATTCCCTCAACACTCTACTTCTCACCTGTGGGTGACTTGGCAATTAATCCGGAATCAAATGTGATGCACCCTAACCAGTGATATGCAGTTTCAAAAAATATGTAATGGCCCCATTAAGGAGAAATGGGCCGTTCAACTAATAATGCGATTTATGTATGAATAGTGTGAATATGAACTTCATCAAGCCACCTTGGATGGGTAGCTGGTAGGAGTGGGAACCCAATACGGCAAGTTTTTTTAAATACAAAACATTATTCTAAGTATGTATAAATAGAGGTCGAATTACACAAAGCTTTTACCGCTAGCTATTATCGTTCTCATGATACGACCATTGGTGGGCTATGGAGTTTGGTTACTGGACATTTCGTGGACAGGGAGCTCACACCCGGACAATTCTGCAACACTTAATTCGCCACGCAGTTAATTCGCCACTTATATAACTCGCCACGCAGGCAAGTCTTCAAATTTGTAAAAAATAAACTTATTATGTGCTAATAATAGCATATAATATTATAGGTTAAAATTATTAATGTAATATCGAAATAATTAAACATACAATCTTCGCCATCTGTCTTTAGCGTACGAATGCATAACACATTGTATACCATATAAATTCCAGTCGATAATTTTTGACACAATTTGCTACCAAATTAAGCAGTCTAGATTTCAACTAGGAACTAAACCAGAAAGTAAGAATTTTGACATTGCGATATTACTATTTTTGGGTGGCTCAAGGGAAGCGCGCCGCGCTGACGCTGCGTCACTGGTATAATTCTTGTAATATTTTTGTTATACGATTAGTATGATTTCAGTTTGACAAACACAGATTTTTCATCTTAAGAGTAGAAAGCGGACGTTATTATTAGGAGATAGTCATCAGGGTTCAGAAACCGTAGAATATCTGCATATTATACAAAAAGAAAGCAACGATATTGTGTACATCTAGATATCGTCACTGACATTGTGGAATTATAATATTAATATTAGTAGAGATAGGGAAATCAGGAGTGGAATGAAATTTGATTTACCTTATGTATTATAAGATTCGTATTACTGCTGAAGAGCTTGGTTTGCATTGCAGATAGCACCGTAAGCCAAGTAATGCGGAAAGACCATTTTGCCAGCAAACTTGATGTCTCGTGAGGTCATGACCGTTTTGTGTAGATAGGTACATACAATATTATATCTAATGTATCACATGCTATGTATCTATCAATGTATGATTGGTTCCCGGCTAACTCAAGCGGTCGGCTTACGAAGCTTCTAGAATAAAGTAGTTAATCTTTACTCTTCCGGATTCACCCGGTATGTTTATTCTTATCCCGTGTCAGCACCCTGGTCAGGTCATCACGATACGCGGATAACACATGGTGGCTGGTGTGAACACGAATACGCTCAAAATTCTGTTCACTTTTGACATTTTGACCAATTTTTACTTTACTTTATTTTTGAGTTTTTCTTTGCCGACCACGTTGTTCTTACACACAGTGGACTACAGTCATGAGTACTACATCCACTCCGTCTACGTCAACGACGACTACGACGACGGTCACCGGACAACCACAGTTGGTGCAGTGTCCAGAACAATTTAATTTTTCGTGTCCAAATGACTGGCCGAAATGGATCCGACGCTTTCAGCGTTATCGCAGTGCCTCCGGACTTTCCACGAAAGGGGAGGAAGAGCAAGTCAACATGCTAGTATATGTGATGGGTGACAAAGCAGAAGAAATTATACGTACTTTTGGATTATCCGCAGCAGACTTAGTGAAGTTTGATCCTGTTGTTCCTGCATTTGAGGGCCACTTCATAATTCGTCGGAACACTATTTATGAACGTGCGAAATTTAACAGTCGTGTCCAGCTGGAGGGGGAGAGCGCCGAACAATTTATTACTGCTCTTTACGGTCTGGCTAAGCATTGTGCCTACGGAACATTACATGAAGAGATGATCCGGGACAGGATTGTTGTTGGAGTTCGAGATCGCAGGCTATCAGAGAAGCTCCAAATGGATACCGCTCTCACACTGACAAAGGCCATCGACATGACACGTCAGTACGAGACAATTAAAGTGCAACAGGACGATCTCCGTAACGAGAAAGCAACCCCGAACGTGGACAGAGTGCAAGCGCCCACGGCGAAGCCACGATACGAAGGTCCAAGGGCTAAGGGAAAACCCAAGTCGTTCGGCGGAGCAGAAAAATCCAGTAGCAGTGCTCCTAAAAGTGAAAAGAAGACTCAGGAAAATTTCAAGTGCCGTTATTGTGGCGCACAGAAACCACACAAGAAAGAGGAGTGCCGTGCAAGATCTTCTACATGCAATTCCTGTGGTAAGAAAGGTCACTATTCTAAAGTGTGTCAGTCTAGTGGATCTGTCAGCAATGTGACGGTTGCTGAAAATAAACAATTTATTGGAGGTGTTGAACAGACAACAAACAACGACTCGTGGACTGCCATAGTGTTTGTTAATGACATTCCGATTGACTTTAAGCTGGATTGTGGAGCAGATGTGACTGTGCTTCCTGCTCATATGTGTGCAAAGTTTAATAAGAAAATTAATAAGGCCACACTGCCACTTAAAGGACCTGCAGGTGGTAATCTTCCAGTGACTGGTGAACTTTTATCATCGTTGCAGTACAGCAAGAAATGCATCAAGGAAAAAGTGTATTTTGTTGAGAGACTTACAAGGCCGCTATTGAGTCGCAATGCCTGCGCCAATCTGGGCCTGATTAAAAGAGTTGATAGCATCTCTGCTAATACAACTGTTGACCCGTTTGCTGAATTTCCTAAATTATTTACGGGCTTGGGAAAACTGGACGTTCGTCACTCCATACAGTTACAGCCGGACAGTAAGCCGTATGCAATTACAGTGCCACGTCGAGTGCCAATTCCTCTGATGAACAAACTGAAGAGTTACATTGATGAGATGGTTGCTAGTGACGTTATCAGAGCTGTTGATTGTCCAACAGAATGGTGTGCACCCCTGGTGATAGCACCAAAACCAAACAACAAGCTAAGAATTTGTGTAGACCTATCCCAACTGAATAGATGCGTGCTACGCGAGTTACACCCGATGGGAGCTGTTGATCATCAACTTGGATTACTCGGAGGATTCAAGTACAAATCAAAAATAGACGCTAATGACGGATTCTGGCAATTCACATTGGATGAAGAGTCTCAGCTCCTGACGACTTTCATCACCCCATTTGGACGCTACTGCTACAAGCGACTGCCATATGGGATTTCCTCCGCTCCGGAAGTGTTTCAAAAACAGATGAGCTTTTTGCTACGGGGCATTGACGGAGTTGTGTGCCAGATGGATGACATCCTCATTGGTGGTAAGACGATTGAAGAGCATGATGGACGTCTTCGAAAAGTACTCTCACGACTTCAACAGGCGGGCCTTACTCTTAATCGTGAAAAATGTATTTTCGGTGTGACCAAAGTGCAATTTCTGGGTCATATCATTGACGAAGACGGCATAAAACCAGACCCTCAGAAGGTTGAGGCAATAAAAGACATGCCAGCTCCGAAATCGGTGGAGGATGTGCGACGCTTCCTTGGGCTAGCGAATTACCTTGGCAAGTTCGTACCACAGATGTCTACCGTGACGAAACCTTTGAACGATTTGCTACGCAGTGCTAACGTTTTTGTGTGGGGTCCAGATCAGGAAAAATCGTTCTCCGCAATTAAGAAAATATTGATGAGTGCACCTGTTTTAGCTATTTACGTGTTGGGGCGAGAAACGATTATCTCCGCCGACGCTTCTTCTTACGGACTTGGAGCAGTCCTGAAACAGAAACAAGCAGATGAAACTTTTCGACCTGTGTGCTACGCTTCCAGATCTCTCACAGCAGCAGAGAGGAACTACGCTCAGATTGAAAAAGAAGCGCTAGCCTTTACCTGGGCTTGCGAGCGATTACGAAGATTACGTGACCGGTATCACATTCAAGATTGAAACAGATCACCGACCACTCGTTCCAATCTTTACTAACAAGAACTTACACACCCGGGAAAGATTTGACAGTAGCTGATGCTTTCTCCCGGCAACCTCTTCCAGACACAGGCGATGGACTTTTCGAAGAGGAAGTAGCTGTGCACGTGAATCAAGTTATACGGAATTTGCCTGCATCGGACGAACGCTTAAAAGAGATTTGGCTTCTCCAGCAGGAAGATCCAGTAATGAAAAAATTAGCTAACTACAGCATTGAGGGCTGGCCGGACAAAAAGAAATTGACTTCCGACTGTAAGTTGTACTGGCCTGTACGAAATGAAATTGCCTTTGAAGATGGCTTATTGATGAAAGGCAGCCGCATCATCATTCCAGCCAAGTTGAGACAAGATATCTTGGGAAAGTTACATGCAGGACACCAAGGTATAACAAAGTGCCGAGCCCGAGCAAGAGAATCTGTTTGGTGGCCTGGACTTTCTACGGAAATCGGAGAGACGGTGAAAAAGTGCATCGAGTGTACGATGAATGCTACTGAAAGGCGTGAACCACTTTTGCCATCCGAGTTTCCAGAACGCCCCTGGCAAAAAGTCGCTATGGATTTGTTTTATTGCAACGGTAAAAATTTCCTAGTGGTGACAGACTATTATTCTAGATATCCGGAACTTGTACAGATGCAACGCACTACAGCAGCGGATATTGTGTTTGCGTGTAAGTCCATATTTGCACGTCACGGGGTTCCTGAAGAAGTCATCAGTGATAACGGACCTCAGTTTGGAAAACTTCCGAGTCATCCTTTTGCAACCTTTGCAAAAGAGTACGGTTTTCGCCATACCACTTCTAGCCCAAGATTCCCACAGAGTAACGGTTTTGCGGAAGCTGGTGTGCGTATCATGAAGCAGGGACTCAAGAAGAATGCAGACCCTTACGTGGCTCTTCTAGAGTACAGAGCTACTCCTCTCTCTAACGGCTACAGCCCAGCGGAACTTCTATTTGGACGGCAGATTCGTTCCATACTCCCGACTTGTCCTAGCAAACTGCAGCCCAAGGCCATTCCTAGCGAGCCACTTCGGGAGGGAGAAGAGAAGAGACGAGAGCAACAGAAGAGCAATTATGACAAACGCCATGGAGTTCATGAAAAGGACGAACTCCACAACGGTGATGTCGTGTGGATTAAGGATATGAGATCCTGGGGAACTGTGGAAAAGAAAGCAGACACTCCCCGCTCATACTTCATCAAAACCCCGAGAGGATCTATCAGACGAAACAGTTTCCACCTCTCGAAGGCTAATGCGGACACTCCGCCTGATGAAGACGATTCTCCTGAGATCCCGGATCATGGAGATACTGTGCCAACAGAGCCAGTTCCAGTAACGGAACAAGTGGGAGCCCCAACCGGAAATACAGGCTCGACCCCGTCGCCTAGAGTGGGAGCATCTCCAAAAGGACTCTACCGGACCCGAGCTGGTCGATCCGTGAAGCCAGTGCAGCGCTACGGATACTAAAAGACTCAGGGGGAAGATGTGTAGATAGGTACATACAATATTATATCTAATGTATCACATGCTATGTATCTATCAATGTATGATTGGTTCCCGGCTAATTCAAGCGGTCGGCTTACGAAGCTTCTAGAATAAAGTAGTTAATCTTTACTCTTCCGGATTCACCCGGTATGTTTATTCTTATCCCGTGTCAGCACCCTGGTCAGGTCATCACGATACGCGGATAACACACGTTTTTCGGGAAACTGTCTCAATGTATGGCCCTCTAGAGTTACTCGGTCAAAAATATCTTTGATGAGATCATTCCTGACTACCATGGACAAAGAAGATACAGTGTTGAATCTGCAATATTTCGCTGCAATCCTCATTAGAGCCGTGTAGTATTGAGAGTAGGACGACCTTTTTCGCGGTTTTACAATGGAGGTGCCAGTCCTCTTGGCAGTAAAATTTTCTGGATTGCAACGTTTCTTTTGGTCAGAAGTTAGAAAACATTTTACTTCCTTTTTATGAGTAGCAGTAGCTCCTTTCGAGAGCCTTCAAGCTTAACAGTGGTATCCGAATCTTCATCAGACGAGGAGGCGGCCGAAACTATGGACTCGAGTTTTACACTCGAACAAGGATGCAAAAACCCATGGGTTTTTGAGCAAAAACCCTCGACCCATGGGTTTTTGTGGGTTTTTGGGGTTTTTGGGTTTTTGGGTTATTGGGTTTTTGGTCTACCAAAACAATGTAATACTCTGTGTATATTACTTAATATTTATTCTTTTTTGAGTCATAAAGGAAAAATATGATGAAGAAGGATAGTTCTTAACTATTATTGTCAAGTATATTCATATTTTGCAGGATAAACGGCAATTTGTTAAGAAAATTACGGTGTGTTTTACATTCCCGCCTAGCAAAAACCCAAAAACCCCAAAAACCCATGGGTTTTTGATAAAAAAGTGGGTCGGGTTTTTGCTCAAAAACCCAAAAACCCAAAAACCCAAAAACCCTGGGTCGGCATCCCTGCACTCGAATGGGGATAACCAGGACGGCCACCCTGCCTGATGAACATAAAATAATGTAATAAAACCCAAGTTGTAGTTTAAAAATTTTCTAGCATCTACTAGTACTGCATATTCTCTTAAGGTATATTTTCATGAGAAATAAATATCAAGTTGCGAAATACCTTTTTTTTCTTCCGTGATAGCCTCAGATTTAATATTTCTAGATTTTGAATATTTTTCTGGTGATTGTGCTGAAGTTTAGGTTGATGATCGGGCTGCAGATTGGGCTGAAAATCGAACTGGAGATTGCCTTGAAGATCGGGTTGGAGATCGAACTGGAGATTGCACTGAATATCGAGCTGGAGATTGCACTGAAGATCGAGCTAGAGATTGCACTGAAGATCGAGCTGGAGATTGCACTGAAGATCGAGCTGGAGATTGCACTGAAGATCGAGCTGAAGATTGCACTGAAGATCGAGCTGGAGATTGCACTGAAGATCGAGCTGGAGATTGCACTGAAGATCGAGCTGGAGATTGCACTGAAGATCGAGCTGAAGATCGGGCTGGAGAATGTGGTGGTGTTATCGAAGAGGGAAAATGCTAAACAAGAAAAGTGAGTACTTTAAGTATTAATCCTAAATATCAATATTATTATCATTCATTGTCATACAACTTATTCTATAAATCTTTCCTTACATTTTGAAAAATGGTTTTGGACTGTTTTAAAAGATGCTAGTGATTCTTTTTTGGAGCCAAAAGGTCAAAGTTTGTATGTATCATTTGAGTGTGTCCCAGAATGCATTCTGGGACACACTGTACCTATTTAGCGGTGGTATATGGTGCAATATTCGGAGTATTATTACTAGGTTAGGTTACGTTTGGAAAAACATAGCCTATCTTACTAACAATGTTATACTTCATTGCCCGCTAAGTGGTCGCCTTAGCCGACCTGGGAAATACGAAAGTGGTCAATTCTGATGCCTATTATAACTATAAGATATAGATCGTTACATACATCTGACTTTTGCATTGTTTAACGTCAATGGGCAATTCCGCACTATTAATTCCATGTCCTTCTTTTCTTTCGTTATGAAAAACATAATAATGCTAAATGCTAATAATGATTAAATGATAAGCTAAAGCAAAGTTATTTAGCCAAACGGTCGGTTTGTTTTGCCAAATGGTCCGTTTTGTTTTTCCAAATGGTCCGTTTTGTTTTTCCAAATGGTTCCAGTTTTGTTTTGCCAAACGGTCCATTTGTGTGTTTTGGGTACAAAATCTTTTTTGACAATCGGTCTTTTCCAAAACGTGCAGACATATGTATAGTATGCATGCATTTAAACGGAGCACTTAACGAGTTTCCGAGTTATTGTATGAAAGCAGAACAGGTGAACACATATGAGCCACCCAGTACAGGTACACATGTAGTACAAATGAAAAGTAATTTATCCATCCTTTACAATATGCCAACGAGTATTAATCAATTCTTAAGTAAAATGATAAAATACCTTGCCATCATAAGTAAATATGAGTACCAATCAATTTTATTTTGGTTTCAACTAACTATGATGTAATAATATTTGCATTAATGATTTATTAACACCACAAAAAGCTTTTCAATTTCAACACAGCTCTCTGTACATGAACGGACAATGACACTCTGTGCAAAGTGTATTCTACGGCAAGTGCGAATATGCAGATAGTGCATAACATCATAAAAATAATAAATCCCGTAACAATTTTTGAACCAAGGGAAAGAGCAATTACTGAAACTTCCGTATTTCTAAAATACAGGCTCCGTTTCGACATTTTAAATTGCTTTGACATTTCCCTCCACCAATTAAAAACACCCGACTCAATTAACTTTTGTATTATCAAAGATGTTTTTCCTCCATCTTTTCTCCCAACAATAAGTGCATAATTGTCTGCTAAAGAATCGTTTTCTCCTTTCTTGAATTTTAAAGCCTCTTTTGACGTAGGCACAAAGCTATAGATTTTGTCGCTTTCTTCAACAAACGCAGTGTTGTCGCACTGGGAGACGATATCTGCTGCAGTTTTATCTGGAAAATCCTGTTGCGGCAACCTAAGACGGCTAGTAATGAATTCCAGTTGTTCTTTTAAGACAGCTGCGGTGTTTTTTTGAGTAGTATTAGTTGCTGCATTTGAAATGCTATAATCAATTGCATTCTTAAGAAGTATGAATTGATCTCCACTGGCTAAGCATCTTATGTCAAATGTTTTGTTGAAAAGTTTTTTGTATATTGGATTTGTTTTATTTGAGCAGACTTCAAGTATTTCTTCTTTGGGGACCCTTCGTAGTAAATTGTCATATAAATTTGTGTAAAATTTGAAGTGTTTTAGTTGTTGAAATGACTCAGGATATACTTTTTCTCGTGGTGCAGTTATCTGAGTAGTGACAATTCCTATATAAGCATTCGATAGAACAACAACGGCCAATTGCCATCCAATAATTAATAATTTGTATTTCACGTTCTTGCTTTCTTCAACAGGATTATTTACATTGTACAGAAATGTAGAGAATACAATTAAAAATGATCGAAGCAAACCAACTCGAGGAAAAAAACTAAAAATACAAATGGTTAACAAAACAGCTGAAGCAGCGATGGCGCACCAAGAACTCAATTCATAAGGTTTGTGGTAAACCGCATAAGATGCCTCTTTGGTAAATGAATGACAGGTTATAAAGTTAAATCCAATTCTCTTAGTCAATATCATCACAACGTCGCCCTTAAGAAGGGTACCGGGGCCTACAGAAATGTCGTCACATAAGAATGTATTATAAAGGGGAGACATTAACACACTACCTTCCAAATGCATATTCCGAATTGATGGATCGCTCTTAGAATACGCTTTCAAAGACTCATTTCCTCTTTGAATAAAAAATTCTTTGAAAAGTAAAGAGTATCCGTTCACAACTGAATTTCTGAACATATAATGATGGCCATTTTTAGTTTCAAGGCTTTCTTTTGCAAACTTTGCATTTCTATGCTGGTCGTTGCACATTGCTAAGTTCACAATCCGATCATTTTGTTTTGTTTCGTTCCCTTCGATCCATTTTCGGCAAAATTCAAATTGGACTTCAAGGGACACATTTTTCATTCGACAGAGAACAATCACCAAATTTGGTTTTAAGCAATTTCCGCAAAGCAAGTACACAATCTCTGAAGAGTATTCTTGAGCTTCCTGCGCTGTTTTTGTAATTAAAATTCTCACATGCAACAGGTTCTGAAACTTCATCCAATAGTGGATGCCAATGCCGTGAAACATCGAAATTTTCTTTTCCTCAAATACACTATAAATGTGCTTTGCAAAAGTTTCGTCCATAAAAATATCTACATACAATTTATTATATGCTCTTAGAAGAGTGGTTGTCAAAACTGCCAATTCCGTAAATATAAAATATTGTCGCTCTCCATTTTGAAGAGTTACGGAAATGCATTTTGATTTCCAGTGAAGGGAGTTTTTTACATGAAGCCAATTTTTTCTGTTTTTCTCGTCAATGTTAAAGGATATCGATGTGGATGTTTTCTTAAATCCTAAGATATTATTGTAAAATCCGTCCGTGCTGTATACGAAAACAGGTCTGCTAACATACCCCAAAGTGTGTGTCCAATCCAAAATTATATAAGAGTGACATTCTTTGTGCATATCCAACCAAAAATTGAGAGAAGGTTTCGCTTCATTAAAACTTTTATTAAAAACTATTAACAGGTGTAAACGAAAAACGAATGCAAGAATTTTGGTATTTGCCACCATTTCAGTTAAATGTGAGCTTCCAAAATTAAATACTCTTATAAGTAATCTCCGGCAATGTTAAATGCACAAACTGAAATAAAGTTTGAACACAACCGTTATAAAATATACTAGAATAAGGGTCTTCGCTTTACATTGGCATGAATCAGTTAAATCGGAGAATAGAGCTCTTTAAATTTTTGATGTTTTTAGACTACATTAACTTAAGTGGGTATTAACACTCGTGAAACAGCAAATTGCATGATGCATGATATTAGCAAGCTGACCACATTTTCTTTAATACGAAAAGGGAATTCTTTGAAACAATGTAGGAATAAGAGATTCGTGTTTTGTAGAGATTTGGGACCTTCTGACGACCTGAGTATGCTTTTTCAGATATTTAGAAAGATATTGCCAATTTTTGCCTTTTTTGTTGAAAATAAAAAATTATTTCTGAAAGAAAATGTAAGTTTACCATAATTTTTCACGAATAAAAAAATACTTGAATTGAAAATAACTTGGTAAAAATTGAAAATAACTCGTTAGTTGTTGCACAGATATTTTCGGTCTTCCAAATATTTTGTTAATTTGTAGTTAGTCATCACAAAACCTGAGCGTTTTGGAATGTGGATTTTAACAGTGAATAAGGTTAGTCAGGTCGTCAGAACCCACGAAACTTCATCATCGTACCACCCAAGAAGATCCATTGCTTCACTATAAATCGTCTTGGGTGGTACAACGATGAAGTTCCGTGGGTACAACATTAAGTCAGTCATTTTAGAGATTTGCAGGCTATTCTTCGTAAATTAAATACGGTAGATATCAACATAAAATAATACATGTATGACATCCTTACAAACGTTTGAAGAACAAAATACATTCATACCGTATTAATGATCAACTTCATGAACTTCACTTCTATTCCTCTTATCAAGATATATGACGAACAATGGTTCGGTATATTAAGACTTATGAGGATTTTTACTTTTACCTGTTTTGCACATATTACCATTTATTCTTTGCGTATAGTAATTATATAAAAGGGTTTTCCTATAGAGCAAACATGGAGACTCAAATGCTACTTTCCTTAAAAACGCAATTATAGTTTGTTTGAATACCAAAGTACCTCACATTAAGAATGCGATTCTTTGCTCATTCTTACCCTCAAATTTTCGGCCACTGAGTGCTTGTTAGGAAAAGTTATATTCTGGTCATCATAGTCCCGTAACCCTTTAGTTTAATGTATTTACCCTTACTTACAAGTATTTTAGAGGTTGTAACTTGTCTGTCATTATGCCAATAAAAGGCGAGCCAGTAGCCAAATGTACAACGATACCACTTTGCTTTATTAATCACGCTATTACAATGCAAATTTCTTGGAAAATATTTTTTGTTGGGGCACTAGGCACAATATTAATATTTATAGCCATACACGCTTGTCTTAAATATGTGCTTTAAAGAATAAATAAATAATGAATTTAACCTATCACCAAAGTATGGCATCGATTTTACCGATTGCTATAGTTTTGGATGGAAGAAATAAACACCTTAAAGTAGACACCCGAAATTAGTAAAGATCCGTCCGAATTAAAAAAAATGCTAAGGGAAATTATGAAAAAGCTTTTGTTTTCTGTTCAATGTGGTCAATTAATTACACACTATTAAGGCGTTAGGAAGCCAAATCCATTTTGGGGGAGCTTTTTAGTGAAATCGATTTCCTTGTAATTCAGGAACAACATTTTTGATGTCATTGTGATACCTGATACCCGAAGCAGTAATTTCATATCTTTCATTTGTTTATTACCCTTCATTGTCATGAAATTTACTTGTATAAATCTTTCCATGCATTGAATTACACCATTCCACAGAGAAATTTTTTTTGGAGAGTTCAATAGCAAAGTAGTTTTATCCTCCTTAAAAAATTTTTGGGAGAAAATGGGATAACAACGGATTTACACCAAACAATCTCTCAGGAGAAATTTTGAAGACAATGAATTTTTTTCAAAATAGCACCTGAGATTTGGTGTAAATGCGGTGTTATCTCACTTCCTCTGTCTTAAAAAAATTTAAGGGGAATAAACTTATTTTTGCTCTATGAACTCTCAAAGCAGACACCCTGCCTGTATATAGGAATGGTACAAGGTGGAGTAAGAAAAGAGTGCATGCAACAATCTTAATTGCTAGCTGCCGTAGCTTCTTCTACGGTTACAGGGCATTTCGTCGAAAGGCAATTCGCACTCGGGCAATTCGTCGACACTTAATTCGCCACGCAGTTAATTCGCCACGCAGTCAATTCGTCGAACGGTTAACTCGCCACACAGGCAATTCGTCGACAGGCAAATGGTCGAATTTAAGAAATGAGCCTAGTAAACTAATTTTACATGCAGTGATTACTATACTTTATACTCACTGTTAAGTTTTCTTTGGTTGCATAAATTAGTAAACGCTCTTCGCCTACAAAATCTTATCTCAAGAATTCTTTATTGTCATATTTTTTAAATTGATCGGGTATTATCATTAATGGACTTAAGTACCTTACCGCAGACGGTACACAAACAGTATGCTCAACTGAGGACTGTTATGCCTCTTCTTTTTGTATCCTGATTTCACCCACGATTGCACCCACGATTAGTACATCTCCAGTAAACAATTTTTCACGCACTTTATTTTACGTATAAGTATGCTTCGTATACCCGTATGCAAAATATTTCATAAATAATTGAGATTTTCTCTTTACTCTTAGCTTTTACCCTTACCACCTGCGAAATACCCGTTGCACTTCAACACCCTTGTTACACTAAAATATGTATGCCCTTTCATAATACGTAACTTCCGTTGAAATAAACCGTATCGTTGTTATTGAGTTATTACAGATCAAAGTCCATGTATAGTTGTTTCTGGCCCACCCTGTATATGAATTATGACGGATATTATAGCATACACAACTATGAAAAGTGCGTTCGTGCGGTGAAAGAAAGTCTAAGAAATTCTATTAGCCAAAGTCAATGCAATCCGTTATTGGTTTTTTAAATGCGCGATTGCTTGTTGCGCCTTTTTCCTAAATTCGACCATTTGCCTGTCGACGAATTGCATGTGTGGCGAGTTAACTGTGTGGCGACTTGCCTGCGTGGCGAATTAACTGCGTGGCGAATTAACTGTCGACGAATTGCCCGAGTGCGAATTGCCTTTCGACGAAATGCCAGGGATCCTTCTTCTACTAGAACCGACTGTAAACTAGAGATGATCAAATGGAAAAAACTTTTGACCCTTGTCCGCCCCGCACCCGTGACCGGCACAACCAGCGTCCGCCCCGCGCCCGTTTACACCGCAACCCTCAACCCTCGCAAATACTACCATAAACCCGCGCTAACCGGCATGTAAAATATAAAAAAAAATTTTAGTAGTACGTGGGAAGCAGTACAGTAGGAATTGTACAAAATAGACAAGTAAAAGTAGTTTGGAGATGCGGGCCGTTGTTAAAATGCTATGCACATTACCCAAGTTATGCATTTCTATAAATTTTTCATTACATTGTGCAATAAATTTTTATATAAAAAGAAGTTATGAAGTTAAGTTACCCTCGCCAACCCGCGTGTTTTCAATTTAGCCTATTATTCAACCCGTGGAGGGTTGAAAATTTAACTGCTTGTCCGCCCCTTGTCCGCCCCGCATAAAAAATTATTCAACCCTGCCCGCGCTAAACCCGCGCGGGTTGAGGGTTCCCTAACCGGTCGAGGGTTTCCTTTACCATCTCTACTGTAAACCATGCGATCCCGGTAAAGATCGCTCGCTGTTAGAATACTGCGCATTCCCACACAGTCGAAGAAAACTAGGCACCAAGTTTGATATGCCGCATGTTGACCAACTCGTGGATGAAGGTCTTTCTGCTCTCATTTTATTACCCAGTTGTACACCCTATTATCTTATGAAAATTGAAAACGCTGATTTTATTTTGGTAAGTGAATTTTCAAATATAAATTTTCATCGTAGAATGCCTATAGAACTTTAATTTTTCGCTGGGAAAAATTATCAACAATCAGTGTCGGTTGTAATTTACCTTGATTCCTAATAAAACTAAAGATCGTGTTCCGGTGCTGAAAAGGCAAATATAATATTGCGAAATGCTAATAACGATTGTATTATATGTTATTTTAATCTGTAACTGTTTTACGCAGATTTCACTGATTTCAGTACTACATAAAGAGGAAAATTCAATTTCTAGTTTACCGATGAAAAATGGATACTTCCCCAATAACTTCCAAAAAATTGCAAACTGTGAGGCTACAGGAAAACCTGAAAAATCGACCAAGAGGTTCACAAATCCCCGGTTATTGTACTAGGAATCCTCTGGAAATAGCAGGGGTAATTTTTATATGTCTAGTAATCGATAACTACAAACGAGGTTTTTTAAAAGTTTGTTTATTTCTGAAGGTATTGGATTGCTTGTTCGGGTTTCTGCCACTTGAAGACATAAAGAGATGTCGATTGGTCAGCAGGGAGTGGAATGAAGTTGCAGAGCCCTTCTTAAGAAAATTAGCCCGAATTTCCTTTGGGGGTGACGCAGAAGAATCTGCAGCTAACAAATCCCCTTCCAATTTCAAGAAGACATTCAGGAATTCTGGAACCCAAATGCAATTTACTAGTTTTGGACTAAAAAGATTCGATTTCAGAGCTTCTTATTGGACGTTAGCTTCTGTGAAGAAAATTTTTGAATTTTGTAGACCTAGTTTCGCAAATTTAAAATTGGAGAACATCTGGACTTCTCCTCACCTAAATGACTTCTCAAATTTAGTGAGCCCATTGAACATAACTGTGTTAAGTATTAACGCACATCTTTGGTCACAAGTATCATTGTCATTGGACTCAATTATCCACGTCAAGTACTTACGTCTTAATCGCTGTTCACTTCGCCTGATCAATGGAATTAAGATTTCTCCAGTGGAAATTGATTTAAAGAACTGCCAAATTTCTTTCCCCAATGGAAACGGTGATCATTGCATCAATGAATTTATCGGATTTGACAACATGCGGCTGTGTACTATTCATATGAGCGTGCACAGTATAAATCACCCACTATTTATAAATTTAGTCGGAAGCGTGGAGTTGGAGGCGTTGAATCTTGTTTACATAACCTTATGTAACTGGGCATTTTCTAACTGGAAAGTTGCCAAATGTGTATTGGAACGTGTCAATGGAGCAATTGGAAATTCGACAATTGGTATCCATGATATGCAATTTAGAAATTGTAGAATGTCATTACGAGACATACCGAAATCCGTGGAAACCCTTACTTTATATAAACTTGAAAATTTCAATTCATTGGTATCAGAGCATCTTCCCAATTTGAAATATATGAAATTATTCATTCCACTGTCCGACATATACATTCAATGTCGAAATTTGGTCGCCTTAGAACTAAACTTGTTTGATCGGCGCAACACAATAGCACTAAACACAATTCCTGATTGCTTAAGAAAACTGAAAATTAATGGCGACTACGTCTACTGCCAAGGGGAATTAGCTGCTCATTTGGACACAGTCGTCTTAAATGGACTTATTTTGCCTAGCATTTTAGATGTAATGTCGAAAGTCGTAGCCCAGAACGTCGTCTTCAAATTTTGTTCTTTTAATACTCAATTAAGATTCAGAAACGACGACGAAGCTTTGGAATATTTAAGAAAGGGGTACAATAGCCTTGCCATGGGTCCATTTATTTGGACTACACGAAAACAAGACCGCTTCTGTAGACCCAGTGAACTTGAAAACATTGTTAAGGTTCAGTCGGAATTCTATTTATTCAAAGATAAGAACCCATCAGCAATTGAAAAGGCTGATTTTGAAAAGCTAATGGTATTGTAGAAAGTAGAAAACCGCTTTAAAAATAGAAACTGCAGTTGAAATTATTGTAATTAATTAGACTGCTTTTTGTGGATGCATATGCCCTTTAAAATGTGTTTTCAGTCTATTCAAGTATTTCTAAAAAGGATTTAATTGAATTAACGCTAACATTTATAGATGATATTATACCTGTGTGTAACAATCTTCTTTTTAATCTCTCTTTGCATGTGTAACAATCCTCTTTGCAATCTCTCCTTGTATATATAACTATCCTCTTTGTAATCAATTAAATGTGTAAGGATATTTGAATCCGTGTTTGTCATCAGGTGTTTCAATATTAATATTAAATACTTATTTATATTTTGAATATATGACATTTAAATCTTGTTTTATTTAATCATTGACAAATGTTACTTCATGTTTTAAATTCAAGGTAAATGTATTACAGTACTGCTGAATGAATTAATTGGTAATTCAACAACACAGATGGAGAAATTTATTAGAGGCACTACAAAGTTATTGAGATTCTAAAAAAGGTCTTCGTAAAACCCAAGTATTTTTTTATTTCATTTCATAATTCTTTATATCCATTTCCATCTCGCACACTTGTGATGCTTGCATAAAATAAATGCATCGGTAAATAAAAGAAAGCTGTTGCCATTGATTTCTTGAGTAATGACACATATATTATGTGGATTGTATGAGGTGTACTCAATTTTACGGCTCTACATCTTCTTTACTAAGGGAAATTCGGGCACGGAATTCGAGTGTGAACAGGGAATGAGTTCAAATTTTGCAAGAATTTATTTTACCTCTTGGAAGAGAAATTTTCCTTTGCAAATACGAATTATTTAATAAGGGGAAGGTGATTTATACATAAATTATAAAGGGTTCCTAATACATAAAGGGTTCCTATAGTAGGCAAATGTTCATAATTTGCACACTCTGGGAGAAATTGTAACTCTAGAAAGGGATTTATCAAGTATTTTTCTAAGAAAACAAGAAAATGGCTGAAATAAATAGAAGAGTTTAATTTAAATTTATTAATTACAGTTTTCGAAATTATATTATTTAGTACAGTAAATAGAAATGCAAAATACAGCTATTTATTCTTAGATATAAATCTGTCAATTATAAAGGTTAATATCCAGAAGATTATTATCCATGTGATAATGCTTGCAAATCCGGGCCAAACTACTGGATGAGTAATACTGTAACCTTTACTGAGAATTGCTCGCATAGACTCACACGCAAATGAACACGGTAGAATGTAACTCACATATTGGAGATACACAGGCATTCCCTGTACAGGCCACACCATCCCTAAAATTATTAAAAATTCTTCGTCATTGATCTATTGAATTATTGACTGAAAATTTAAAATTCACCTGAAAGAAGAAAATTGGGGAAAAACGAGCCAATGGCTAACAGAACTGCTTCCAATTCTTCTTTGCACAGAGTAGAACAACAAAACCCTTGAATATGGAATTGAAACGTGGGTCAATATTGTGACCATTCATGAGAACCGAACAATTGAAATACTAGACATTCCAATATTAATTCATCTTACCCATGGAGACTCCACACATTCCAACAAGGATTGCTAAAACGACAGCCCAGACGACATTTGTTGTTACACCGATTTTGAAAACGTAGGTAAGAATAAAAATAGCGGAAGTGCATTGCACTAGGAGAACTATAGCTTGAGTAATTAAGTAAGACATCATGATTTCCAATGTAGTTACGCCCGCCACAATTGATCTCTTTGTTATTCCTAGTTTCTTTTCGGTAATGTATTGAATGCCACTGGAGCACAGTGGGAAGAAAAACAGGAAGCTATTAAAAAGAAAGATTTTTGGTTTTCGTTAATTGACTGTAGAAATGAATGTGGAATTGTAAGGGAATTTGCCAAAAATGAGAAATGTGTACGTAACATTTACAAATATATTAGAAATAATTGTTATCCTATGAATACTATTACCCAATGACGATACTAGGAGCGAAAAATTCTCTGTAGTTCGTATCCACAGTTCCATATATGGTGTGTTCAAACTAAACGAATTAAATGCAAAATACATTTTTAAGCATTCTATAATTTATAATATTGTAAGAAATGCATTCGTACAAAAGTCAAGGTATTTACTAACATTGATCGGATTATTTCCTAGAGATGGTTCACTTCCACAATCGGTCAATAAAGCTTTCGAAAATCTTTGAAAAGCCTCAAATGCAAGTTTTCGGATCGTGTTTCCAATTTGAGAATCTGAAAATATTTGTCAATATACCTTAATTACCGATTTAACATTATAAGTAAGCGCATTATCGAGTAGAGTAATCATGACCGATTTAATATAGGTATAGCATAATTGAAATTTACTTGTCATGTCAAGATGAAAGAATATTTGTGAGCCGTTTATTGCTTCTAAAGTGGCAGAAATACCATGTGCGCCTCTTTCAACTGTTAAAGCCGAAAAGTTCTGGGGGAAAACAAGATATCCCCATAAACTGCCATCGTGGACTTTCTCAATGGCTTCCTTTTCGTCACTAAATTTTATCTAAAGCATAAACTACATCATCACAAATGATTTTACGTAACATTATGAATGTGGGATAAAATTGTACCAGGTTAAGACTGTTAGTCGAAAATTCATGGAGATACCGACAACTCAAATTCTCTGTTGTACAGCCTAAGGGAGAAAGACAATCCCAACTGGGTGAATCAACTTCCTGGTTGATTACTCCGAATTTCATATTTGTCGGATCATTTCCAACAGCCAGGCATATAGCGGCGATGTGTAAAGATGGAATCAAAAATATGAAAAGCATAAACCTGAAAAATATGAAATGTTAAGGTTGCTCACATAGTTAAACAATAAATAATGAAAATAAACGTTATCCGTTAATATGCCTTACCCAATATTTCTCATCATCGCAGTAAAATTTTTCCTAATTAGCCAATAGATTCTCGCAGACTTTTCTTGAATCTTTGAAGAATTGCTCTTATAGAAAATATTACTGTCAGGTAGCGAATCTCTTTTGAAAAGATTTGCAGTAGAAGACTGATTTTTAAATTCAGGAGAGATATTTTTGGTTTGGTTTTGGTAGTGTATATCGGGTGACTTTTCTTTGTAGTACAACCCGTTGACAGCTTTTAGCTTATCCTTACTTGAAGAATTTGAGAATAGTGTGTCCAAAGACAGACCGGTTTCTTTGTGACGTTCTTCTGATTCATTTTCCTGACATGCGCGAAGAATACATTGTTCCAATGTATAGCCTTGATACTGAAGGAGAAATTCGTCAGGAGAATTTTCCAAAAGTAAACGTCCATTTCTCATGAAACCAACCTTTTCGTTTCATAATTAATTTTTTTTAAATCAACAATTATTTTTTTGGAAATGAGCAACTAGTTCCAGTACCTTGTCTGAATACTTTGCTTCGTCGTGATAATGAGTCGTAATCAGGATTGTCACCCTGTCACTGGCCACAAGTTGTCTCAGATATTTCCATATGCTAAAAGAATTATCATTTTATTACCATTTTTTATTTTTTAATGTTCTTAATTGTTTCATGTTTGCTTTTCATCTTAATGCTTTATGACAACCTTTCTCGAAGAATAGGGTCTACTCCGACTGTTGGTTCGTCCAAGATAATTAATTCAGGATTATGAATAAGTGCAATTGCAAAGGACACCCGTCGCCGTTGCCCACCGCTAAAGAATTATTCAAGTGGGCCATTAGAATATGATAATAGAAAGTACAAGATTGCAGTTTTTGCTTTAGGAAATCACTAGAGTAAAAAGTAGGGCAAGTTTACCTCAAGGTTTCAACTTTTTCATTTGTTAATCTGCAGAGTTGTAGTAATTTTGTTATAAATGCAAAATTTTCTTGAAAATCCTGATTTGACAGACCATAAAGTTTGGCATAATACTGTAATGTTTCTTTGATGGTAAACATTCCAAAGAGCGCTGTTTCCTAAGCAAATTAAGGGATTTAGTTTGTGAGTTCAAAATAACATTCAAAAACATACCTACTTATCTAGGAAAGCTGTTTCTGCAACAATATTTTAATTAGAGATCAAAGTTATTTAGAAAACTATCCCTAGATGGAAAGCTAGTTTTACCAATGCTTCGTATTTTCCAAGAAGAAAGTCTAAATTATTTCTCTTCATATACGTAACTGAAATCTTAAATTACTGGAACATTATTATTAAGAAAACCAAAAAAAACTTAAACTGCCTAACAAATTATTTTGTTTTCCGCTAAAACGCACAGTTAATTGTACATACTAATTACGCATTATCCTGAATATGCCGTAGGCACTGAGAGGGTGCACGCTTTCATGTTCAAGGATTTCCCAAACTGAAAGAATTTGAAGACTAGTCTTTCAAGGTACGGCATGCCAGGCGTTGAGAGAACGAATAATTTTCATTGTCTTTCATACGTAATATGTGATAGTATAAGGCAATGCTTATATTATGACTTATATTTTCTCTAAAATGTGTTATGTTAAATACCAACTTAAATATATTAATATTATACTTCGTTATATACAAAGAAATATGGAGATTTGGACACCGGCCTTTAGTATTCTATTTACTATGAAGTACATATGAAAGACAATGAATATTATCCGATCTTGTAACCGGACTTGCCGTATTCTGAAAGACTGGTATACGAATCGCTCAGATCAGAGTCCAGGTTTTGAATCTGAAACCCTGCTCCTATCCGGGCTAACGCAAATAACTTGTGTTTTAGAAATTCACGGCAAACCCAGACCATTAACAATAATTGTTACGGGAAATACCATGTATATTATTATTTAAATTGCATGGGTTAAAGAAAAACACCCCAAGAAAATTGATCAATACCATTGGATGGTTTTTCTTGGCTATACAGAATATAGGTAATTAAACTTTTGATTAATTGTATAAATTATCTGATCTGGACTTATTTTACACAGTGGGAATTATTTTTTCACATTAACACAAAATCAGCGTGATATGATCGGGTAGAATCCTCAATCCTCCGATTTTAATAGAATTCATTACCTCCTCACTAAATATGCCATAAAATAAAATATCAGTTCTTTCCCATTCCCTCTAACCTATACAGGTATTAAGGAAAATGCGAAAAATAGTTTTTCATTTAATATTCCCTAAATTAAATTCCCATTGTGGATAAAGCTGTCTTTAACTACTCTTCCATATAGGGTCACATCAGTTGCATTTTACATACTACCCTCTCTACATATTACACGTAATAATTTTATTGAAACAGTAAAAGCCAATCAGTGCCAGTAAATATAGAGAAAAACTAAATTCAATTAAATAAATAATTCAGAAATGTTTTCTTAATATTTATTTACACTGATTGGCTTAAACATTTTTTTAAATTACTAATACTTATGCAGTGCGTATTTAAAAACTGTCAACCATGCTAACTGCACAAAAATTCACTGTTATTAGAAATGTGGAGATATTTAAAGTTACATGTACTGAAATTGTATTAAGTGCTTGTAAATTGCGTACGCTTTCAAACATTTGGTAATTGCCCACAAACTGAAAGCAAATGATGTAAATACAAGATGAAAAGTACATTCAACTTCTATGATTCCACATACCTACAGGTAACCATATGTACGAACCTAAAATTGCACAAACCTGTGGCATAAATCCAATTCGCTTCCCAGGAATACCCGAGTTCTTGGTTCCAGGAGGAAAACCTAACACAGAGATATATCCACTGTCGATTTTCGTCAATCCAACAAAACATGAGAGAATCGTTGTTTTTCCACAGCCACTAGCACCAAGAAGACTGTATCTGTTTACAAATAGTTCAAAGCAGATAAAGAATTTATTTCTACGACTAAATTGGATGCAGAAAATATTAGCATAGTAAAATAGCAGGGTATATGTATAAAATATTACATTGTTGCGCCATTGACCACCATATTGAAGTTTTGTAACACATTGACACGTTTTTTGGCAGTTCCATAACTCTTGTGAGCGTTTTTCACTGTTATAATGACATTTCCGACTTTGGAATCCCGTCGACTCCGGTTCACCCATTGGGAAACATGTTTTGCTTCACCATTTCGAGAGATCACACTGGAATTATTAATAAATTAGAGTTTATTACTACCAGGTCTAAAAGTATCACCATTCCTACCTTGGAATGTTCCGTGTATTTCAGTCCTGTTGTACTGAGATTAGAATTCAAATTACCTTGATAAATAAACAATGACGGATAATAAGTTTTTATTGCTACTATACAAATGTACAACAAATGCTTGAATAATAGGATACAATTCGGATGGCACACGGCATACTGGATATCATCCGATGATGAATTAATTGAGATATGTACTATAAACTTTTTTATATCTACTACATCAACAATTCTTCGTGTCGAAATAATTGCATAACTTTTAACCATTAAATTATATATAGACATGTAAAGTAATCCTTCTTGGATTACTATTGGTACTTTACAGTAAATTTATCTGGGATTGAAATTCCCAACACTCAGATTGACAATTGTAAGAGAAAAAAATTGTTATTAATTTGGAAATCTAAGTCCCGAAATCACCTTTCGGTTCCCATTTACTTGAATATTATATAAATTACCTAATTTTCCCTGTAGGCTGATCACTTTGAGGTAGGGCCTCAATTTCCGTATCATGTTCTTGTTCAGTGTCTATTCCTTCACACTTAACTTCCTCCAACTCCAACTGGAAATGTTCTTCTGTATTCATTACGTATGGTTTTCACCAGGTTCACAAAGCACCAAAAAGGATTTGTAAACTGCAAATGTTTACGGCTTTCAATTCAGTTTTAGTGTAGAGATCTGTATGTGCATCAAATACATAGCTAGAATAATTTGATTTATGGTTAAGCGAAGGTTTGTGGAGTAAACGCAATAAATGAATGAAGTAAGTAGGTTTCAGAGTAATTTCTTCTAGTCTTCTTCCTTCTTCTTACCTATACAAGATTCTTCTTACCCAGGAAAAGCGAATAGATGGATTATTGCAATTATGGCCTAGTTGCAATGATACATACCTATGCAAATATGCATATTATGCATACCATTTTTGCATCCAACTGCTGCGGTGGAAATTATAAACTTTAGAATGCGTATTTGCAGTATTTAGGTATTTCCAGTGCGAATGGTTTTGTTCTTGTGGTGAGAAAGTCATAAATCATGTAGAATTGGTGTTATTCCCATGTCAAGCAGGTACACTCATTAGAGTAAAATGTTCATAATATACAGTCACTTGAAACACACAACGTTGCATATTATCCTTCATTACTCCAAGTCGGACTCACAGAAGTTAACATTTTAATAGAAAAGTCGATGAAAAACTACCTTTTGACACCCAAGTCAATAATAATATTTTTTGCTGAACTGACTGTAATCACTTTTTTATCTTCAGAGCCGACCAGGTAAATATAACAACAATAATAAGTGTATGTACATAATTTAATTTTTAGAAGTCCTAAACGTGTATTACGTATACAGCAGGAATAAAGCAATACTTTTTTTCCAAAAAAGCAATTGCATTTTTATTCCCTGGATTTTGTAATCTAAATTATTAGTGTGGCAATGTTTTTGTAGCGAATAGGAAATAAATGTGCAAAAACATTGCAAACATTGCACATAATATTGACCAAATAAGAAAGAATTAAGCACGTAATATATTGAAGCATTGTTTTTACTGTAATGCAAGTGGCACTTTTCTCCTATCAATGTCAATGTATTATAAAGGAGTGAAGTCTTCTTTTATGGAAACGCGATGTCTGTCTGTCTGCCTGTTAGTTAGTGAGTTTATATCAAATACGCATTGAAATATTTTGATGCAACTTTCAGTGGGCCTTCTAGGGGCTAAGTGTAGGTTTTTAATGAAATATGGGCCATTTCTGACCTTTGACCTCGGAATAAAAAATAAAAAACCAAACGTAACAAAGTAATTTAATCTATAAATTAAATTGGAACTGGCGTAAAAATGTTTTTTTTAATGTTTTATCTTCGCTCCTACTTTATATGCGTTGCAATGGTTTATTATTATAAATTTTAACTCTGAGTTTTAATTTACTTTTCAATAATAATGAATTAGTAATGACCTCATAGTAATTACAAAAATTCATCATATCATGGGTGTCCTATTAAGTATTCTAAACGGTAAGGTAAGGTAAAGGTTAAGGTAAAGCGGACTCGCAGACTTAATTGCAACGCAGGTTATATCTCATCTGAGAAGGGAAACTAAGGAACTTTTATCCATTACTCATATAATAGAGATGGAACCACACTCTGTGGTATATAACTCGCAAGGTGCATCTTCCAACGTGAAGATTTTTAAGCCAATCGTGTGTTCACGGGGTGGCCACTGAGCTTTTGACGTAGTCTCCAATGATGGAAGAGAGCGCGACTTTCATACCTCAATGTAGTAAACACGATGCATTGAGAGTCACTACTCTATGCTTGTCTCAAGCTCATGCAACATTGTCCCTTGTCTCACTGCACAGAGTGACCAAGCACTTACAGATATCCTTTGTAGACTCATTCTGCCTATCCTCCCCACTCGCAGTTCCGCCTCCACGAATATGCAAGACCTTATACCCTTAATAGTTCTATATAGCGAAGCGAGTCGCAGCTTATAGTTAGTCTATGCCATTACTACTGCACGCCGCCAATATCCATCCACTTGAGACACCTATCACACTTATGTAGAAACGCAAAAATCGCACCGGTCATTTAAGCTCGGTATACACAATTATACTACGATAACCACAGGAGTTACTTTCATATGCCATGGTCACAATAAAGTGGAGGGAAATAATGCAAGAGCAGCCCAACTTGCTCTACGTTCAAAGGAACAGATATGACTGATAAGGATAAGGAGTGATAGCAAGATAACTAGTTACCATGGTGATCTGTCAGATGGTCTGGTAGTGAAAACAAAAAAAATAAATTTTACTTTTTTCAAACTGGCTATATTTCTAAGGGTTGCGAGCCAAATCTTAGTACCGCAAAGCTTACTCTAAAATTGAATCGTTAAGCAACTGCCAAAATGAAGAAAAGTAAAGGATGGTAAAGGTTTGTAGATCGATCTGGGCTCCCCCGATTTTCTATGTTTGCACAAACATAGAGGTTCAAAATTTTTAACACTTGAAGGACATACACTAATGCATCTTCAAAAATATTATTGAGTGCCGGCTCTCTTTCATTCAGGAGAAATTGCGGTTGGAACACAACTACTTTTACATTGAAATGACTTGCAAATCAGGCTAGTTAACTTTGGGTAGTTAAAAATGAGTGTTCGCACAACTTTAGAACGATGAAGCAATTTTTGGTGGTTACCCACATTTTTATAGTCTACATCTCAGAAAAAATTTGAGGGCCGGCTCTCTTTTGTTGCAACGAAATAATTTTTCAAAAAATATCTCGCTAAAAGAGGCACGTTTATGATACATTATAGATCGTACAATACCTAAAAAAGCTTAAAGAAAAGGGCCTTAGTAACAAGTGTTATGCTGCGACATTTTATATATACAACTTCACACAACTATAAATAAATATAATTAAACAAGCACCAGTGTGTTTGTCCAGCAAGTCCACTCTTTTCAATTCAAAAGTAAGAAATTGTACCAAGATGTTTCAATTAATATTAATTACTCAAATACAGGTGATGAAAAGAGCAATTTTTAAAAGGGGAAACTAAAGATAAGCCTCATAAGATAAGAGTTATTGGACGGCCCTTTTATCATGATCCTCTGTAAAAGTGTTCCCAGCGTAACCTACCTTTGTATAGTCACAGTATGGTCGAAATAAGGATCATTACTCTTTTCTACTAATCCTATCTGTAATTTACAAAATCAATTTTGATGACCTTGTAAAATTGTCGCACTGTTTATTTAAAATGTACACAGCTGAATCGTCGGTAATATTTAGGTATGGACACATGGACAGTACGGAGGTAGAATTTTACAGAGAACCATGATAAATGGGCACGCCCAAGGAGAATAAACGTTTTACCAGGTGTATCGACTAGAGATTTCCACATGGGGGATTTTGAACTTCTATAAGGGACGTTTTTGGAAAAGCCTGTAACTTGGCACTAGTCGGGATGCTAAGCACTACTGTATTTCAGAGATAATTTCAGAAACCAAGACAACCAGCTTGGTATGGGTCAAGGAGTCTAAACTGTTGGCATGGAGTCCTAGGCGCATAGTAAGGAGGATCGAGTAGAGATTTCCACGTGGGGGATTTTGCAGGTCTATAAGATACGTTTTTGGGAAAAAATCCCCTACTTTCATTTATCACCATGATGTACACCTACACACATGACAACCAATTACGGAATACAGAATACGAAATAATAGAAACTGTAGTACTCGTCATGTACATCATGATAATAAATACAATTAGGGGACTTTTCCCTCAAAAACGTCCCTTATAGACCTGCAAAATCCCCCACGTGAAAATCTCTACTCGATCCTCCTTACTATGCGGGAAGGACACCAACAGTTTAGACTCCTTGGTATGGGTAAGTGTCTCGACCATTTGGACTAATGCCATTTCTAGACTTTTCTAAAGGCGTCCCTTACAGAAGTTTAAATTCCCCCATGTGAAAATCTCTAGTCGATCCTCCTGGTAAAGCGCAAGAGAAAACCCAGGTAACGGTTAAATCCCCTTGGGCACGCCAATATTAGCCGAACATGGGCATCTTTTTCCCAGCAAGGCTGTTGCCTTAGGACTAGTTGTTAGGGCTAGTTATTTTTTTTAATTTCTGCCCCATAGTCCATCTTCTATTTTCCAGTACTAACAATCGCTCTTGTTTTCACCCGTTCAAGAAAACAGTAAAATCCAAGAAGAATCAACTGTTTGTTTGGTCTTTAATTATTTTATCAAGAGGTCCGAGTAGAGATTTCCACGTAGGGGATTTCGAACTCTTCGATAAGGGGTGTTTTTGAACAAGTCTGTACTCCTTATGAGTAACTAAGGCAACCAGACGAATCGGAGACCTCGGTTACAAAAGTTCAAATCCCCTACGTGGAAATCTTTACTTGAACCTCCTGATAAAAGGCAAGGGGAACAGTTGAATCTTCTTGAAAATACCTATGGAAACGCTTTCATCACAATGATGTCAAACAATAGTGAATATTTTTCCCTCTCACCTGTCAAAGGTTAGAATTGTGTATAGGGCTGATCTGTGTACAGGCTAGTATAAAGACAACTATTAAATCCCAATAATAATTACCATAGGGCAAAGTTTTCTTAATGACTTCTCAAAACCTTAATAAAAATCTGGGGCCCAGCAATTTATAATACCTATCTAGTGGCTCACATTGCCATGGGGCCTGTTTATTCACTGCTAGTCTATAGGGTCCTTTGAATTATTTTGGATTCACTATAAGCTTATCTGTATAGAAAGGAGTTATTTTAGAGCAATAGATTACAGGATAGCGAAGACAGACTAAAAGAGAAATTACATAGACAAGACAATAACTTACAATGCCCAATTTTGCTTCAGAGGTGCTGGTGCTGATTCGACATCTAGGGTTAGGCTGCTGGTTTATTCAGTTTTTCTGTTTGCTTAAATAGTAGTCGGAGACAAATTCCGACAGATTACAATGAGAACGTCTTTAGAAAAGACTAAACTAAGTTTCTTAAGGTTTCTTACAAACTAGAAAACTTAACACGATATAATGCAACTATGCAACAATTGTATAAAAATCTCTTTGTAAAAATACGTATGTATCTAACAATACATTACAACACAAAGTTCTAGATAAACCAAATTGTCACCTGCATGTACCAATAAATAGGTGAACATATTTTCCAAAATAGTTACACTTTGCACATCTAAAATTGTCAATTGCTTAGGCAATAAAAAGTATTTATGTCTAACTGCATGTCTGAAAATAGCACGGTCAAGTTTAAAGAAAATAGATTACACACAGCCTGCAGTGTAGTACATCTATTGTGTCAATACACGAAAGGAATGAAGAAGAGAAGACTGCAAATACTATTTATTCATACAACAGTTAGAAAAATGCATACGCATTGCATTACGCCCTACTAGAATTACGCTATGCTATCTTTTCTTGTAATACAGACAGAAATAAGAAGGTCCATGACCTTTGAGAGAACGATTGATTGTGTTACCCCGTACTTAGTCCAACAAGTCCAACTTGTCTAATCGGTAAGCATTTCCTTGCAACTTCATCTCTATTCTAAGAATTATTTAATTTTGATGACGTTCCTTGAAATTCATTTTACTGGTTTAGCACAAAATACTTAAGTAACTAGTTCGTTATCTTAGTAAGCATTATAAGAGAATGATTCACGATTTAACAAGAAATGGTTGTTACAGAGAAATGTGCTTAGGAATATTTGGCCTTGTATTTCCTTTTAGTCGTCAGCTAGCAATGTTTTTTGCAATACAAATTATACCAGGTTGGTTTACTACTTTGATGATTAGAGTTCATTAGCAAGGTTAAGAATTAATCAAAAACCTACATGAAGGAAATCGTCTATATTGCAATTACGATTATGCAGGATCACTGTGAGTTTTATATAAGTAATATTTCTGTGGATTTCTGTAGGTTTGCGTTTGACTAATCAAAAACGACTTAGAAGTTCTTGTCGCTGGATGCGACACTTTTTGAACGGGTCGTCCTATTGAGCATTGAAAACCATGTTCGACACTTTTAAATGTTTTGCTTGCATCAATATCAATGTAGATTCTAACATTTTTGAACTTCTTACTTAACTAACTTATTTCTGAATAAACTAAATTATTTCTGCTTATACCCGCATGCCTATGCAATATTTCCAATATTCACTACTTTTTCAACTGTATCTTGAAATCAGTTTGCATTAAGCGATTCATGTCAACAATCAGGATTTGTGCTCTCCGTGGGAGAGGCTTTAGCATCTATGATGAGCAGTAGACCAATTGGTTAAATCCAATTGAATTTTGGAAATTTCTCGGATGGAAATGGAATTGTCATTTGACATAATAATTCAATGGTAATTAATTATTTATAAACTTCACTTTGATTTTATATCACGCCATTTTCAAAATAACAATAAGCTTTAAATAAAGTGTTATTTTACTTTATTATATAAAGTTATTTTACTTTAGCCTACTGAACATACGTCGTACGTATTGAGTTCTATGTGTTCATTTCTAAATAGGTTGCATAATATAAGTATACCTATACAATATTAAGCACGATATAGCAGTACATAACCCGAAGTGTATGCATGCGTTGATACTTTTTTATTTCCATTCCCATAATTAGTGGTATATAAGCATGCTGCCGAATATAGGTATAATATTCAGTTTCATAGGACGATGAACATCACTGAAGGTCAGAATTTCCAAGGTCAACAGCTCTGATATTGAGTGAATCAATTCGCTACACAAATGATAAAATCGGCCTGACTGGATTAAAACTCTCATAACTCAGGTGACATTCAAGGAGTGTTTAAATCGCATCTGCATAATAACAAAAGTTAGTGTGAAAACAAATCGAACTAACTAAATATTTATGTGCTACGCACAAACAAAGTTGTAAGTAAAAATTTTACTAACGCATACTGTAAATATTTTGGGAAAAGTTTTTAATAATTAACCCTTTTGTAGTATTCAGTTTCATAGATATGGGAGAAAATAAAGCAAAGGATTCCTCAAGGTCTTTATTGATTCCATTGACCACCGAGGATGTTACCGCCGATTGGTTCGAAAAGATCCTAGACATTAAAATTGACAGGGATAGTTTTTCAGTGACAGGAAATGCAAACGCAGGTGTAGGATTCCTGAGCAATTTAGTTCGTGTTCGTTTCGAAGAAATTTCTTCAGATGGTAACAAGAAAGAACACTGCGTTGTAGCCAAATTACTACCTGTTCAAGAAATTGAACATCAGCTTGTATTGGCTGATAAAATGGACAAATCGGAATTGCATCTGTATCAAAAATTACTCCCTGAACTGCTTGAAGAAATCCCATCTTTGGAAGAGTATTTCTGTCCGATGATCTACGGTGGAACTCAAGAAGAGGACTTAGAAAACAACATTCCTTACGCATCAGTTCTTGTTTTAAAGGATTTGAAAGCAGACGGATATATTTTGAAACCCTTCGGTTCGGAAGAGTTGTCACATGAAGAAATATGTTTGGGTCTTGACTTTTTGGCAAAATTCCATGCAGCTGGAGCTTTACTGGAACTAAAGAAACAATCACCTCTTTCTAAAGTGTACAGTCACATTTTCCCAGAGTGGTATTACCCAAATGAGAGAAAAGATAAGCCATTTGTTTACCATACCTGGTTTATAGATGGCTTTGATCACTCTATAGAGCTACTTAATAACTATGCCGCTACAATTGATCCTTCAGCGGAAAATTCTGTAAAGGAAATCAACTCAAAATTTTTGGAACCCTTAGCACCGTACGCTCAAAAGATTTTCAACCAATTTTTAAAAGCGGGACAGTTATTCCCTTCTCTTGTACATGGAGACTTATGGCAAAATAATATGCTAGTATTGTTGGGCAACCCTACCTCCATCAAAGTTATTGATTGGCAAATGACAGGATATACAGACAGTGTTAATGATCTTGCCATTCTGGTGCTAAGCAGTCTATATCCGAACATAACACTGGAAAAGTTTGAGAGGAATTCCAAAATATATTTTGACCGTTTGGAAACAATTTATTCTGAACTAGAAAAGAACGGCCGGGATTTATCCGGAATTAGAAGGCGTTCATGGCCAGAATTTTGGGAAGCATTGAAAACATACGGTGCTACTTTTATGTTCATTGTTCACGTCATGAGCAGCATCCAAATCAAATCTGTTCCATCTTATTTACCTAAAGTCTATGCAGCTTTCCGTTTCTTTTATTACGACCTTGGCCTTGCTGAATTTTTAACTAAGATTGTTAAGCAAGGATAATAAGAAAAGTTTAATTATTAATTAAACACTTTATGAAAAGCGATTAACGAAAAATGTACATTTATTTACATTGCCGTATTTCAGATGTGATTAATAAATAATATAAGATAAAAAGATAAAATCAATTCTCTTGTTACCTCTTATATTTTAATATTTTGGTTAACTTAATTGCATATAGTCAATACAAATTACAGCATTTTAACACTTGTAATTGCAAAATAAAATTTTAAAACAAAAACATTGCCTTCATCTTGAACATACTTAAAAAAATTAGTTTCTACGTATAGCAGGTATTGAAAAGTATTCCAAAAATACACTTTCATAGGTAAAAGTGTTTATTATCCTTTTGTTTACAGTAAGATTAGTATATTGAAAACTAGAATTGTGTGAAGGAGTAAGTAAGACAAGTACTATATCTATTATGAGGGGTGTGGTGAAATGATTCAGTAGAGGTTCACATCTCTCTCTGGGACAACGTATAGAACGTCCAGAAACCAAAAAATTATCACAAATTAATTACACACATTCTAATTTAATTCTGCGTATTCTAAGAGCCTCTTATCTAATAAGACTTGCACACTAAAATGTAAAATCAATAGTTACAGAAATTTGTCTCTGTTAATCTACTACAATTAAATCTTTCACATTAAAGGAAACGATGAAAAAGGTGGGAGTCCCGAGCACGAAGCTTATTTTTTACGTTTTTATATTTATTACTCAATTATTACTTCTCTTAGCCTCTAACATATTCAAAGTTCAAAATTAGAATATAATTCAATTTAATAAAACAGATATTGCTTCTGTTTTCAGTTGATCGCGATCGCACCGAAAGAAAGTAAAGTTATCTTACTCCACTTATCGATTCTATTTTCTATTGATTCATACACTATATTTCCTAGGAAGGAACGTTACACAAAGTTTAATAACCTGCTCACGCAATTTGGTATCATAATACTATAATTACATATTCACACTTGCACGAAATAATATACATGTTGTTATTAGTATAGTTCGTTGACCTTTGTAGTAAACATTGCACAAATTTTCGGCAAGAAGAACATTTCTCTTGGTTTCAGGTTCTTTATTGCATTTTTATTTCAATTTCCGCTGTAATTGTAGTGAGACCTCAAATTTCTTTGTTGCGCGTCATCATTTGAATATTTATATTTAACTAAAAGTTAGTCGACTGAAGAAATAAACAAATGAAATGGATCTCGCAAGTATATTTGAAATAGCATATACACTATTTGTGATTCTCATAATATTTGTTTGTCTGTATATTGTTTTGGTTGCGTTATATTGTGTGATGTTACCTTGCCTTTGTTGTGCTCAATGTGAAGACAATCAAAAAGGACAAATCTGTAAGAACATAATGTACTTAAGTCTATGATTATCAATTCAAACAAAAATCCGGAATCTGGATACCGTATTTTCAAAATCCATTTACATTTTTATCGTGACCAACAATGCTCTATGCGATTCACAATAAAATTTGTCGCAAAAATTGTATTCTACTAATTATAAAAGAGATATGACGAAATGGTAATATAATATTTTATTGCAGCATAAATTGGTTTTCTATAAATGAGTTCTTTTTTAATTGCTTGTACAATTAAGGGCCACGTGGTCCTGTGGGTTTCGGACAATAGTCATCTCAAAGATGATTGGAAAAAGATAACTTCGTGCTTGTTAACTGTTAACTATAGATAGGGTGTCCAGAAAGGATTTCGAACAAGTAACGCCTACCTCCTGGACAAGCAGGGTCAAGAAACTGGGCATTGTATAACTTGGAAATTTTATTCAAGCGTCTCCACGCAAAATCTGTGATAAAATTTTGATTTCTCTGAAATGGTGATTGACTTTGTCCAGGAGATAGGTGTGAAATTGATCTAAGTTCACAAAAAGTATGTAACGATATTTACATTACAATTATAGAAATGTTAACTTTCACATAGTAATCCTTTTAATGCAAATTTAGACCCCGCTCCTTACATCGCGACAATTTCGGCCCCAATGGAGGCGCCGTGAGTTAGGATCGATGGGTCAGTTAAATAAATTTATACAAATCTTTGATACTGTAAAAATTAAATTTTGAATGAATATGTTGTTTAAATTTGTATCTAGAATTCAACCTAGTTAATCGGAATGATTTAAATTTAACCCGTCACATACAATCATCTTTAATTGATGATGGAATTCATCTACAATCTTTAATCCTGGAAATGGTATGCATTGTATGATTTTTACAACATTCAATATTTATTAACTAATATTCAATTTTTACTTTGCCAAAACTAGTAATATTGTCATTTTCTCACCGTACATAGGATTAAAACAACAAAAGTAAATTACTTTTGTTGTATGAATGTAGAAAATTAAATAAAGGACATAATTAAAAGGGCCACATAGAAAATGTCATCAAAACTATAAATATATGATGCAATAGTTGGCCTTGCTGCAAAATAATTCTACGACTTTGTAAATAATTGTTATTTCGACCTATTTCTACACATGTACTCTTACGCAGAAGAAAAGCGTACGCAAAAGAAATCTTTATAAACAAAAAGAAAGAAATTTGTTACCAAAACAACTATAACAATATCAACATCACATAATTATGAACAACCATATTTAATCTAGATTCTTTGACTAATTCAAAATAACTTTTCACAACCCAACAATGGCTTAATATTAAAGTGTAGCGTAAAAATGAATTTGTTGAGTATTTCAATTAATTTTTAAAGTAATGAGTTTTTGGTGGTAATGAATTAAACTGTGCAGAAATGATTTAATGTGAAGTGTTATTTGTTTATGTTATTTTGTAGCTTAATTATTTTTCTTCAATATGTCACTTTAGTAATGCATTCGTGGCTTTCTTCGGTCTTCCAGGTTTTCTTCACTGTTCTAGCGGAATATTTTTTACTGCAGGCGAAGCTGGAAAATGCAGCAATGTTTTCATTAAAGCCATCCCAATTACACGCTTACACATCGGCATTTCTTAAGCTTAAAGGATTTGAAAATAGATGGATTGTTTTGAAACCATTCAGTTCGAAAGAGTTATCACACGGGAAAGTATGTTTGAATCTTGACATTTTACGTGTCCACTATTCGGCTAAGGTCATAAAATAACACTAATAAGATGAAAAGCAACTGTCATGTATTCACCATTTACAATAAATAACGGTATATGCAAAGCATTTCGTAGTACCACGTATCAGAACTGATTTATACATATTCGCTTTGGTTTTGCATTGCCATTATTTTTGATGAAATGTATCTGTCCATCCGCAATTGTTCTAAGTAATTCATTACGTCATACTACTAATAAAACTTTAGGAATAGTTTCTCTCTTGTCTATTTACTACAGCTTTATGTAGGACAGTATTATGTTCTCTAGATATCGAAAGCTTTTATGTAGAATTTGTTAATAAAACCATCGTGTGGAGTAGTAAACCAACAAACGAGTAGTTAATCAGTATCGGAGCAAAAGTTTTTAGTTGTAATTAATATGTGCTTCAAATTCCTTGTTTGTATTACTACAAGCATTGTTTTATACGAATATCATATATATGTCATATTATATACTTATAAATGTAAGTCCTATATATTTACATGTTAATTTATGTTTTATTTCAAACTAATGTTTTGCTTAACTGACATTGGTAATACTTGTAATTTGTAAAAATATATCGCGGGGTCCTATATAATTCATTTAAATAGTGAAACCATTTGATCGATTAAGATTAAACCCGTTTTTGGATCGGAATTTCCTTCAGACCACAAGACCACATGTTTAACTAGTTATGTGAAGCATGTAAATATTTTTTAGTATAGTGCTTATACCTAGATGGACGGACAGACAGGGTGATAGGGTTCTCACTTTAGTATCTCGTGTACTAGATAAATTCACTTCCGCAATTCCATGGAATAATTGCTCGTCATAGTCGTCATATGACTTTCAATTATGCAATTAAGTTGAATATTTTCTTTATTTTATTGTCAGAAGCTTGTCGGCTATTTATTTTAGTAATTTACAGTGCAAAATTAGTTTGGTTTCTGATACGACGGGGTATCAATTTAGATACTTTAGTTACTTATAGGTACATATAGTACATCAAAAAATGAGCACCGAGGATATTGCTATAGCCTTCGTCCTACTTGTTATCTGGCTTATAATTTGTTCTTGCTGTTTAATTTGCCGGCGCTGTCACCACTACATTGGTGAACATAATATACTGTCCAGTAAGCCAAAGATTTTTCTCGTTTTAAAATTCAGTGAATGTTACGATTAGAAATTTGATTTACTATTTATATCTTATCCCTGAAGCGAATCTTAGGATTTGTTTATTATTTGATTAAGACAACAAAAATGGAAAGTTCAACGAAAAATATATATCAAACTCGGGTTACAGTAACAATACAAAGGATGCTTTTAATAGACATCATAGATACTTTTTATAAATATTTCGGTGCTGGACGAAAAATTGCATTTGTTTTTTAAAATATGAAGTCAAACTACACTTAGAAGGAATGTTAACAGTTGATACACTTAAAGACAATTTTTGGCGTCCAGATCTAAAACTTTCGTTGGGATGAAAATATTCTGTTAAAAATTTAGAAATGACAGATTTCCATTCGGTGCAATGACTTTTCGGATTCTTAAATTTAATATACCCTTTAAATTTTAATCTCAAATACCCAACAATTCTTCAATTTGTAGTACTGAAAATATCGATCTATAATCAAATTTACTTTTACAAACTAATAAAAGTCATTCGGTTTTCGCCGAACATCCTGCGGGAAATACAGTCTGTTGATCTTTGTATTGATATTATTAATCTTCCCAATACAGTTCACAGAGGATCAATAATTAGGTCTAATCAACCCTCAGTACATACTCGGTCTAACCGTGATTTGCGACACGCTGCATGTGTATCGATTATGTTGAATCAAACCGTCGCAAGTACTCAACCTACAAGACCTACAGTTCACCGTGATTTACGACTTGCTACGTAATTTCTTTAATCCATTATTTATGTTTTGAAATTTACTATGAATATTTATTTTTATGAATGATTATGACAATTAATTTTGATGTTTTCAGCTTAATGATGCAAAATTCTCAACCAAATCCTCATATCAATGGTTTGTATCTCTCCCTTAAATTGAGGTGACCACCAAATGTCCCCTAAACCAAAAAAAACAAATTCTTTTCTAAAGATACCTCAATGTGCTCTAAATGCTGTAGTAACATTGAGTTTTGTAAACAGATTTCGGAAATGGGGAAAGAATTGTGCAACGGAATGTAATATACGTATTATGGAGTATTATGTTCCTTATATGTGTATAATGCATTGGTCATGGTAAAATAAATACTTTTTGCATAAAATATCGTTATGGCTAGTTTTCCTCCTTTGGTGGTCACCCCTTTTAAGCCAATGTTTTGTATAAAATAAAATAAGGGTGGTATTTAATCGTTCGTCTTAACATTTGACATTTTCGGCGTTTTCGGTTGAATATTTCGTCTTTTGAATTTTTCGTCTTACCATTTAATGTGTCGTCTTGCATTTACATGATATTTACATTTACATACATAATTTTTAGTGTTTTAGTTGGCATAGATGTTCAGTAAAGTAAAGCTTTTGTGGCCAGCTTAGGTCTCCCCCGTTTCCGCTTCTCGCCTATTGGAATTTTCCTCACTGACTGAGTAAAATATGTAAGTTTCTTCATCGACGCAATTCCAATTATGTGTTTGCATGGGGAATTTTTTTGGGAAGTAGGACAAGAGCAAACTGAAGTCTGCCATTCTTTTACCAAGTCTGCCATCCGAGTTCAGCTTATGCTGTAATACCTATATGCACAAAAATAAAGTTTAGGCTGTACATATGATATGATGGTGGTGCTTAGGTTTAGGTTAACTTTAGATTTTAGGAGGAATCCATGAGCACGACTAACTCCCTCTTGAAGGGCAGAAAACCCAAACGCATGGTCGTCACAGGTTTCACCACTGGCTACCATTAAGGCAGCGGGATGGAATTTCTTCGTCTTGTCCACCACACCAAACAAAAATAATGGAAATCCGTTGAACTTCATTTTGTATGTGGCATCAAGTGCAATATTGACCCTTCGAGTCAGGAAGTGGATAAGCCGTTTAGTTGACATTACAACTTTGAAAGTACGGCAATCGTCATTTATGTCGTGTTTCACAACGTAACATTTGTCCCGGTCTTGCGGTAACTCTATGTTAGCCCTGCAAAATGTTTGTAGGTCACCAAAATAATCTATATGTTCACTATTTTTGCGGTTCTGCGTGTATGTGCACGTTCCGTGTGCATGCACACGGAGCTAAAATATACCCTACAATGCTGAGTTGTCATAAACTTCCATTACGTGGAAGACGACACATTAAATGGTAAGACGACCCGTTAAATGATAGGACGAAAAATTCAAAAGACGAAATATTCAACCGAAAAAGACGAAAATGTCAAATGTTAAGACGAACGATTAATTATAAGTCATAAAATAATATAAGTGAACTGAAAATACTTTTTTTCAAATTATAAATACTAGAAATAAGGAAGATTATAAAACCTCTTTAACGATTTTTAAAAATAGATAATCCTCCGAGCTATTTTGAAGTATGTGGGAATGGAGAGCAAAGGCCCCAATTGTTGCGGATACAAAATATTTGAAGCCCAGAAAACTTTAGCCAGTAAGAAACCATAAATTAAAGGTGCAGTTCTTCAAAATTTATTTTTGTGCAAAAATTGCTTAACGAATATATAGGTCATGCGGACACATCCTGTATATCCGAAACACCAATTGTCTCCGAAGGACGACCGAGATCTGAGAATGATCCTGATGTTGATTTGGCTCTTTTATGAATTAACTATATACTAATTAAGCGAAATATCATTTATAATTTTTAATGCAAATATAAATATTGCCAATTGTAATTCAATTTATAATTTTCATGTTTTAATTTTAATTCATTTTCTCCATTCAATAGATTGAAGAAGTCTAAAGATATCGTTTTTGTAACCTTAAAATTAAAATTTGATGGTAAAACTACTATTTAGCCTTCAAATTGTCGTATAAACGTAGCCCTGTAGACCTGAAAGTGAACTTAAAAATCGGTAATTTAACGCTCTGTATCCCATGAACGAAGAAATCATAAAATTACCAAATTCAAGGAAGGGTGAATAAAGTTTACACATTTTAGTATCATATATCACAATAACAATTGATTACTTGATATACATCATGTCACCATATTTAAAAATTTAAAATATAACAAAATATTTTGTTTTGCATATTTGTTAGCCGGCAATCAAAAATGAGTAAAGGGTCTAAGGTTCTCTAGAAATCATATGAGTCCCAAAACACGGATCATCATAAATGTCTACCAGGAGTTACACATAATTCCAAAAATCCTTTATCAGTTTCTCTAGTCCGCTCTTCTCAAATATGGGGCTCTGAATTAACATAGGTGAATGTATACCAAAGCTATCGCATAAGTCCTCCAGTAGGTCATATTTATCTTTGTGGACCTGATTTAGACTGGCTACCATTAATTTCAAAATAATAACGTAAGCAATTTGTTGTTGTCATAAATTGTAAATTTAGTTTGCAGTACGGAGGAAAATTCAGTTCACGTCAAGCTCAATTATCTCATGGGCTTCCATAATGGTGTATTCCTATGGATTAAAAAGAAAATATTGATAGTTGTAAAATATGTTGATAAATTTTTATTCAATTTCTGAAAAAGGTAAATCCATAGGTATTTTATTTTAATTGCCTTAGAATAAAAGTAAAATAAGATATTCTGTATCTTCAACATTACAATTCGTTAAATTACGCAGAAATATGCAAAACCCGAAGTCTAATATTTTCACGGAGTATTATTACATTTAGGATTAAAAATGTAGTTCAAAAATTCAAAGGTAAATTGTAATAAAAGTATACGAATCTTTCTTATTTTCTTAATCATAATTTATGTGTTACCCCAGAAAAAGTATGTTTAAGAAGTTCTTCAAAATATCTAGTTAATTCTTTAGGTTTCGGCCTTTCTTGTGGATTTTCTTTCCAACATCTTGCTATAAAGTTGTAGCTGAGGAAAGAAATAGCAAATAATATTAATTTTTTTACCAAAGTAGAAGTAGCCATCATTTATGAAAGATGCCTGTACAATGCACTAACAATGCTATTGTTGAGTATTCCGGTTTTTGAAGCCGTAGACCTTCTTTTAACCGATCTACAAAATCAACCGAGCACGAGAGTCCGTAATATGGCGTTTCTCCGAGAGAAAATATTTCCCAGATGGTAATCCCAAATGACCAGACATCTGACTGATAGGAAAATTCTAGATCACGAAGGGATTCAATGGCCATCCAGCGCCACGGAAGAGGCTCCTACGTTTTTTCAAACTTATATATGATAGAAAATTACGAATAGTAATAAGGTGCAATTTTAGTCATAAGTATTTTACCTGCTTGCTTTTAACGTATTTAGCGTACTTATAAAGTTTTCGAGAGAGTCCAAAATCAGTTACTTTAATTGTGTCTTTTTGAAAAAGCAAAACATTTCTTGAAGCCAAATCAGCATGTATAACCTTGATAAAAAATTCAAATTATACTTCTGCAGTTAACACTTCAAAGATATTATTTCAAAGCGCAATCAAGAAATGACTCCACATAATTCTTTATATCTTTTGTCGTGCACGCCAGATTTACTATTTTATCTTAAATGTTATTCGTATCCTCTTACAAAAAAATTACAAAGTCAATTACCTTTTTACTAGCCAAATATTCTATGGCTTTTGCTATTTGATACGACCAGTTGAGAAGATTTTGGGATGTTGTCATACTTTCCTCTAATTGGGAAGGGCTAACAATAGAAGTCAATTTTGACGGATTAGCATAATAATTTCTGATGTTAGTTAGGTTGGATACACAATATTGTATAGTCACATTAATTTAAATGATTTTGAAGTAAATACATTAAATGCTGATTCCATTCATCATTTTCTATTAAGGAAATTAAATGTCCTCTGCAATTACTTCGAAGATAATTTTGGAGATTACCCAGCGGACAATATTCAACAAAAACGAACAAAATTCCTAATAATATCACATGAAATTATAGAATACATTTGTTGTTCATGTTCATATTGTTAAAACAATAAGTACAAACTTACCTCTACTTAAATTGACAGTGCTGGCACCAACTAAGCTGACAATATTCGGATGGCTTTCTAAATGAATTAATATTTTCAATTCGGATAACAAAGATATAATATATTGCTTCTCTGCGTCTGACTTTGGGCTCTTTACCGCAACAGGCAAATCATTAACGTGACCCAGAAATACTATTCCGAATTCACCAGTTCCCAAAATGCGACTTTCATCTGAAAAAATTTCTTCGTGAAAATTGGTTCCTTTTACTTAAAGAGGATAAATTAATATTTAATACTATATTATAAATAAATAATTAACGTCACCGATTTCGAAATTTTGTTCAAAAATTTCATAAGAATTGTTATAAGGAGCGTCATTATATGACGGTTGGTTTTTGTCCCGGGAATTATTTTTAGCCCGTGAGCTTTTGCTGTGGGTTCCTTGGAAAAAATCTTTTAGTTCTCTTTTGCTAAGCCGTTCCTAAATATTTCAATGTCATAAACGAAAGTATATTGTACATCCCTAGTGGTAATGCCACTTTAAAACAACTTAATTTTTCTCACGGAAATAATTTTCAAGCAAATAAATACAAATTACAAAATTGAATATGAACTTACTTCTTTTTGGTTGTACCTCTGCTTAACGTAATACCCCACCACGCCAACAAGAAGGAAACTGACAACAATAGCGAAACCCCACGGCACAGAAGAAATTGATAACATGAAATCATTTTCCTTTGTTATCAATGCATTTTCATCATCAATTTGTGGTTCTGTCATTGTTATTGACAAAGAAAATTTCCTCTTGTCCTCCCCAAATATATTTTCAGCTACACATAAGTAGATTCCATTATCATATGGCATTTCAATTTCTTCAAATACTTCCAAAGGCTTATGAGGACCACAATCTGTGTATGCGGTATTAACAATTTTTGTCGGAATACTTGAGTTACTTCCATTAAACTCATTGGTATCGAAATGAGCTTTTTTATTGTAAAATTCCACTTCTTTGATCTCCATTTCCTAAATCAGAGAAAAATATATTCTATTTTTTGAATTTCTGAAACTTGTATCTAAATGACACAAAGCATGTCACCTCTTCTAATTTAAACCACCGAAATTCAGGTCTCGGGTTTCCTGAAGCGTAACATCTGACTTTTCTTTTTGAAGGATCAGAAACGTCCGCAGCCACAGTAATATTTTTAAATACTTTAGGTTGCATTTGAGCCCTAAAAAATTCTGCATTTTTTTCTGTTGTGAAATTGTATAAGGTACAAAGAGATAACGAATTAAATTGTTCAGTATACGATAAGTTCATTTGCAAAGCATAGTTTATTGTTCTTAGGAGAGGATAGTTAACTCCAGCATGTCGTCCAGTAAAGTCATCAGTATCAATCGTCCAAGCCATGATTCCTTTAAAGTTTAATTTCTTTGCTAACCAAACTTTTGCAAATATGCTGTCAGGATTATCAAAACTGATCCAGTGACTTCCATTTGCTGAAAATGGAACCATTTGATTTCGGTCCCAAAACGTTTTCCAGGGTGGCGTATTTTCGCCAGGTAACAACATTTGAAGAACCTGTATGGATAAAAAAAATTGCTGATTTTTTGCACCGTTTTAAATTTTAAATGAAAGAAATTATAAAAAAGAAACTGTATATTAATGTTGCATTAAAGTGCTAAAATCTACTCTATCTACTTTAAAACTCACCTCGCTATACGTCCACATGTTTATTTCTATATTCAGAGGTCCGAAAAATCCTTCTACATTAGCATGCATTTCTAATCCAACAGAACTTGGATACTTAAGAACGAAAGGTCTGCCAAACAAAGGAACTCCTAAAACTAAGACTTCAGGGCTTACTCCAGAGTCGAGTAAGAACTCCAAAATATCCGAAACACCAGGTTGTCCGAAAAGAGGAGCATTATGTCCCGATATTTCGCTCCAGGGTCCTCGATAGTCAAATGCCATTATAAGAATTAAATCGAATATGGAACCAATTTTCGGAACTTCATATCCTTCTGAAGCTATTAGTGTAACTCCAGCCAATGTTGTCGTAAGAATTAGTCCAGTTTTATCGAATTCCTCTTTCAGATCCTTAAATCGTTGTTTATCGAAAAGTTTATTAATTTACATCACTGTGCGCAATCCAGTTTTCCAAGTAATGAAATAATTAAGTGCTGTTTAGGCATTCATACCTGAGCAAGAGTTGTCAAATATATTTTGTCTTGCTCCCCAAATGAATGTTCTCCTTTTCCAGGAAATTCCCAGTCTAGATTGAGACCATCAAAGCCATATTGTCTAAAATTACATGTTTCCCATCAACTTTAATGTACTGGATCACAATTTTTTTATTTAATGAAATGTCATATCTGATAAAAAGGAATTTCAGTACTTTATTGTGTCTGTTGCATTTCGGACAAACTTCTGTCTGTTTTTCTTTTCAGCTGCCAAATAGGGAAACAAAGCAGTCGTCTCTTCATCCCAGCCGCCAATGGACAAAATTACTTTTAAATGATGGTATTTAGATTTTAATGCTGGAACTTTTTTTAAATATCCTAGAACAAAATATCAAAATAAAGTATTACATAGGAAAATTCTTATAATTTAGTTCCCGTTTTAAGATTTGCAGTACACAATATACGTCTACTTGTTCTACTTATAACTCTTTAACGCTGTCGCCGTAACTATAATGAAATTTCCAAGGATTTAGAAACACAATCGTATGTAAAAGTGTTGGGAGAATTTGGGAATTAAAACCCATTCCCATCGTAAGGGAAAATAAGTAAAAATTAATTTATTTAATCAACGTACCTAGGGAAAAATCCAGGTAAGGGTCTACTGACTTCAAATGAAAAGTTTCATTGGTTAGAAAACTTGACCGGTATACGAGATGTGTGCACAGATTTCCATCAAAATGACGTTCATCCAAAATATCGTGCTTCCCTTCTCCAGGTCTCCAACATCCCCATGAGTCCCACATGCAAACCACATACTTGTCATGCCCTTTCGTTCCTGCAAGGTGTAGTAAGACATAATCTAGTTATTTCTATTTTAAAAGTGTTGCGGTATTCTACATACTACTATCAATTACCTGTTTTTTCAATTGGAACAGACGCTATATCGAAGTACTGGGCATATTCTTCAATGCTATCTTTTTGTCGCTGCTTTATGGATTGTGTTACGAGAACAATAGAAAGACAAATGATTCCGATGAGTGTTAATTTCTCAAATTCTTTCATTTCCAAATTCGGTTTTTTGTAAATTTTGTCACTTTAGAGTAAAACACTATAAATAATGCACTACAAAAACATTTAGTTACACGATATTCAGTTAGCGTTTTTCATATCACTTTATTGCGGCATACCATGTAGAACAAAGAGGTTTCGATTCGAAGAGATTTGGAAGGGATTGGTAGTGTATACTGTGTCGGAGTTTTGCAAACATGTTGCTCTTTATAAACCAGAGCAGTTAAAAATATCACAAAAAGTACACGCGGTTTCTATTACAATACACGGCAAGTACAATGCATTACACAACTGAAGTGCAATACAGGAAATCTTATAATAACTAGTTTAATAATAATTAGGGATAGTACATATACGAATTAAAAATACAATTAGGCAAACAAAACAAATAATAAAAAAAACAATTAGTTCCTGAACCTACATAAAAATTCCTAAACCGCTCAATGCCGTATATGACATTGTCCAATATTTCTCTGAGTCCTTCTGAGAATCTCAAATCCTGAATTTTCCGCAAACCTATGACACAACATTTCCAGAGGATTTATCGTCACTTGCTACCATAATAAATATTGTAAGTAATGAAGGTAATACCGTACCGACTATGGGAACCAACTAAGAGGAAAATATGTATCATTGACGCGAAAAGAAATTCCTTAATTTTATGGTCTTGCATGTCTTTAGAGTTCTGCTAAAAGTTTAGGAGTAGAATTTCTCAAGATTATTCATTTCATCTAGATTTTCAAAAATGACTAATAATATGTTAACGAAATATTACATACACTTTTACCAACGTGTATTCCCCTTTGGAGAACAGGAATATTTTGCCTAAAAGCAGCGTTTATGACAGCTTATTGTGTGTGTAATAAAAGAAGTTTTGTAATTAAATCAAAGTATTGTCTGTAGAAAATCAATGATATTAACATTCTTAAGCTATGGTATATGGAGAGGGTTTTAAAGATAAGAAATATTGAGAATATTTTTTACGAAAGTAATGTAGGTAAAGAAACAACGTATTGATACATGGCATTCTTCATCCACTGAATGTAGTAATAAGTATCATTAATTCAACAACACGATTTATGTCATTGCGTCAGTTCTGATTCTGAAACGTCTAATATTAACTATTCTACTCTATATTTACATTGGACTTTCCCGCTTTTCCCAACGACTTGGACGTATTTCCCACATTTTCAAGACCAAAAATAAATATATTCAGAATTCATTAAAACTTTTAAAATACTTATTGAAACGCCAACGCGTTTTAGCATAGATTGCAAGTCAATAATAAAATTAATACTTTCGAATACGTACTTCAGAAGAACAATATCTAGAGTGCTCAATAATATTACCACCCGTTATATGGCTTTTTCTTTACTTTTTGGAATAACTGTGATTTCAATATTTCTAATATTTTTACCAATTTCATACATACTTGCATTCATTTAATGATTATGTGTAGTAAATTAATTCAATGTTTAATTTAGTTTATGTCTCCCTACATTAATTAATTTCGTTTATTAATTAAATTAACCTTTCTCCAACCATTATAACACATTTTCCTACTACATTTTAGGAAACCTATATTACCTGAAGTAAAGGTTTGGCTACCAGAAGTCAGTAATACATTAAGTATGATGTTAAGCTACTTGTATTGCATTGATGGTCTATGCATTGGAAAAGCATAAGATATTGTTGAAATTATTAATGCCTTGTATTATTAATAACTTCTTCTCTTACAAAGCACAACTTTTTTCTCGTCGACTATAGTTCTTGGTAATCGCTGAAATTCAATATTCAGGTTTGTCTTAAAAATGCTGAATATGGTGACCATTTGTAATTTTCCCGTCTCAAAGGAATTACAGGTGAGATCAATATTACGCAGTAGAATCAAATTCACTGCGGAACTACAACATTTTTCTAGTTAAACTATTATATGCATTTTAACATTTGCTTTTTAGCAGTCTGCCGACAAATAGAATTACCATTGCATTTCGAAGTGGATTAACCAAATTCAAAACCAGAAAAAATAAAGGATGAAATTTGATTTACAGCATATATGGTAGTCCTAATAATAGATTACATTACTCAAGTTCTATTCTATTAATTTTTTACATTTAAACTATTTTCCATCTACATGGCATGACATGTGTACCTCAAGCTATGCGGTGGTAAACGTGATTGGTAAAAATAGAAAGTAGAAGCATTTATAAACTAATATTCGTTTTGCCAGTAATCCGTCATAGTTGCAGAGAACAATAAAGTTTTGCCTTACTCTTGTGAAATAGTACTTTAAAATTGCCTAGCCTTACATATTGCTATACAAAATTTAATCAACGTTAGCTGTTGATTTCATTTGGACTATTACTAAAACTTTGAAATAATTAACCAAGTTTCTTAATTTTTATTGTAACTATTTCTTATTTTATAAACGCAATTATACCATAAACAATAAAGAAACGGTTCTTTTTTTCCAAAACAGACATGATTGTATATCCAAAAATGATTGAACAACTGATTGTAAAACCAAAAAAATATTATCATTTTTATCACATAATACTAAGTATATATTTTTCATTGGCAGGCTACTTTTGCCTCACTCCTTTTTCCTACGACAGAAAAACGAACCGCATTAGACTGACAAAGAGAAGGCGGCAATTTGTGGTTTGGTTTATGAACCTCTGGAGTTTCGTCTTAGTAGTATGTTATATGTCCTATCGGCTCCTAAAGGAACTCTTCATTCCTGATCCTGAATTTAAGTCCTATCATGTAGTACTTTATTTGGTGTTCTTTTCCAATGCATTAACAGTAGCGTTTACGGATGTAATAATGCTATGCAAATCCGATACAATCTTCAAGATATATAATTCTGTATTTCTGTCGGTGCGAAAACTTGAAGGTAACGTTTAAACACATTTTTTGCAATAAAGAATGCGAAAACCCATGGGGTTTTGTGTTTGTGGGGTTTTGGGTATTTGGTCTACCAAAATAATCTAATTTCCAGATATATTACTTGATATTTTGCTTTTTTGAGTCACACTGTGGTGAAGAATGATAGTTTTCAACTATAATTATGAAATATGTTCATGCTTTGCTGGATAAACTGTAATTTGTTTTAAAAATGACGGTGTATTTCACATTCCCTCTCAGCAATCCAAAAACTCATGGGTTCTTTATAAAACCCTTGGTCTAGTTTTCGCTCAAAACCCAAAAACCATGGGTCAGCATCCTTTCGAGAATTCTTTGTTTGCTTTCATTTAATTTACATAAACTTTTTCTATTTAATACCACACTTTATTTTACCACAGTGCAAAATAAATCTAAATAACATTCATCCTTTCGTTCTAGAATCAGCGATCGGTGAAACCTTGGACAAAAAGGTTCAATACAAGATGGCGAGAAATCATTCTCTAATAGCGGTACTGTTTGGAATAGGGACGATTTTCATCCCACCTTTTACAGCCATCCAATCAATTTCTGGAAACAACTATCACCCCTACCAGAGGTTTCTCAGTGAAAACTTCCCTGAAGATGTTCATACGACAATAATTGTAAAGTCATGTATGTTCTTAGGAATTCTGCAAGGAGCATGTCATGGCATTGCAACAATATTCCTTTTGGTAATAACCATAACTGTGTACACACAACATATTACCTATTACATTAAATCCCTCTTTCCTGACAAGCAACCAAAGAAGCAAAAGCATATTTTGTTAGCAATGCATTTCTACGAATCGATAATGCTTCTAAACCGCGAAGTCAATTCCTTGGCATCTGTTATGGTCGCTTTTAATTTATGTACGGTTAATATATTACATATGAACTCCACATTTTCTGCAATCAAATTGTTCAAGTCAATTCCCATGTCAATATTTATTCGCATGTGCGTAAATTCATTGCTATGCTGCACTATAGAAAAAATAATATTTGCAACGCAAGGAAGTGTCTATGACCAATCCGCACTATTTCAACAGAAGTGGAGAATTGTTGTAAACAAGCAGAACACATTACAGTTCAAGTACACATTGCAGAGGCTTAAAGTTTACAAGCCATTTGGAGTCGAATTTTTGGACTGGTTTCCAATCAAAGGGCAAACAGTTGTTACTTATATGCAAATGACATTTAACAACACTATCAGTTTATTACTGGCATTCAGAAAAATGTAGCACATTTAGATGCAGACTCAAGAACAGCAGGAAAAGCATTGTATTATCCAATCCATAAAGTATTGTATTAGTTTGTAAAAAGTTGAGCATGTATTTAACAAATTGTTTAAGGCTTACTCGTATATATATAACATGTAAATTGGGTTGAAATAAAATAGTATTCACGTAACCAAATGCATAAATTGATGAAGAATAAATTAGTAATTCACACAATGACCCTACCTATTTCTTTGATTCTGTTTTCTAAATTATCGAGGCTGGTACAAAGATTATCCTTCTGCATAAAAGTAACAACATACATCCATAGTATAAGTAGCGCCTGCTTCCGCAAAAGATTTGAAGGAGCTTTGGCATGTTACGTTCAAAAATTTTGTAAAGAAGTCTACATACAAATCAGTAGTAACAATAAATATTAGCTTGCTTTTAGGAGGTATGTCAAAGTGATGTCTTGCCATTTGTTTGGTCACGAGAATTTGTTATGCATTGGAGCAGGTGCCACTCGTGAAGTGTACTTTGGCACCTTTGTATTAGTAATGAATGTATTGTGTAGTGCCACTTTAGAATGGCACCTATGAAATAGTATGATTTGAATGAAATGTATGTATTGATGTACTTATGTAATGTATTTATGAGTCATGCGCATTAGCGAACCACGAGGAGATTTTGTATTTTGCCGCATTGATTGGAGAAGCAAGGCCAGCTCCAACAGTAGGGTTTTGAGTTCAGTTCAGAAGTATCCTCCGTCGAGTCGTGTGTGTACTTAGCTCACTCAAGTATTTTTAGTGTAATTATCTTGTAAGTTAATAAAGTAATTAACTAGTACTTGTTTTATGATCGTGTCAATTTATTGTAATTGGTCACGCATTGATCTACAGTTAGATAGGTCAGAATAGGGTCATAAGTCATAAGACTACAAAGAATTAGATCTAGTCTGCAAGTTGTCAGTTAGGTCAGTGATTAGATGTTCGATCCGAGTCACACGGAAAAGCATAAAAAGAATAAACCTAAAACTCCACAAGCCTGTGACACCACCCGCACACCATTACACGTGACTTTCTCTGATGGGTTTCCAAGTAAGGATAGACATATTTTCAAAGCCAGGCATTTCTGCGAATCAACAATTCTTTTAAATCAAACAGTCATAGTAAATTGGTTTTCTTCATGCTTATATTCAGCTATGCATCACTAGTATAGCTCACGTGGCCATCCATTCCACAATCAACGTTCAATTTCATTCCATTGCCAATTTAAATGAATATGTCTTTTTTATTTATTGATATGCTTTCATATAGAAAAGTATACTTATAAATTCAGGAACTGCTACCGGAGTGGAGAACAGTTTAAGCGATTTATAGAAACATACATATAGCATTTGTATTTTATTGGATATGCTTTGCAAACCCATTGCTAACTGTCGTAACATATTTAGAGTTCACCCTTGGCCTTCAAAAATACCATTGATTTATTATCAACTATTGTAAGACATGGATAGCCATGTCTTACAATTTATAACAAAGTTAGACGTAGACCACACTGCATAAGCAAGAAAATAAAAGCACTACCGTAGTGCCATCAAATATTGAGATTCTATTGAAGCATTGAATAATTTGGTCGATAGTAATGCTTCTGCCTAACAATTTTTGCCCAGTACTTACATTTACAAGTAACCCGAGAATAATTTGGCAACTGGATGGCACATAATTCTTATCGACTTTATTGAGTATATTGACTTAATTAGAACGCCAAATGCAAAAATTATTCACTTATTTCCCAACACCATTTTGCCTTTTTTAGTACACACCTCTAGTTAATTGGTCATGTATTTCCCATTGCAGGCTGTCAAAAATACTTATATTTATATTATTTATATTTAAAAATAAAGCTACAATTTCAATCTTTGCAAGTCGTCTTGAAGTTCAAAGTAAATTCATCGAAATTGTGCTTTCTTTTCAAATACATTGCTCTTATTTTTCAGTGCTTAATAAAACATGAATGTATGCAAATAAATGCCTATGTACAGGTGCCCTCAACTGATCTGACCAAACAGCGTACACTCGATGCTATGGAAGCATTTTCTGATTCGTTAGATTTTCGTCATTTTGGCAATATCCCATAGGCTCATTTGCACTTATCAAAAAATAGTTTTCCTCTGGGGTTGATTTTATGCTACTATTTGTCAAGTTTCTGAAATTTGCACTAACATCTTTGCTTCCACATGCTTAAACTTTTAGCGCATGTAGCAAACAAGTGCGTAAGTTCTAGGTTATTAACCTTTCTAGTTTATGTATGTTTCTAGTGCATGCAATATTACGTCATGCATGGCTTTCATGTGCTCACTGCAATATCTCTATACATTCTCCTACAGTAAATTGAACTATTATGTTAGTACCTGTTTGTAAAGGTATATCTGTGTAACTATGTCAGCACTTCTTTTTCTGTAAGTTGATAAATACAACTCACATTCACTTTAATAAATTATTAACTGGCAGACCTTTGAACAAAACACATTGGCTCTTTTCATTCATTACTGTTCACTGTGTTCACTAAATTAATACCTAACACTAACAACCGAGGAACGAGTACATTTTACTCTCAATAAATGTATCTCATATCGCCTATTTATTCAACTCTCAACGGGTAACTAGACAGTCTTATAAATATAAAGAAACGAAAGGGATACTCCTATTATTTCGGAAGATTATTTCGGAATACTCCTATTACGAAGATCGGAAGATGTTCGTGCAAAGTTCAGAAACTTGACAAATAGTAACACCAAATCAACCCCAGAGGAAAACTATTTTTTTGATAAGTGCAAATGAGGCTATGGGATATTGCCAAAAGGACGAAAATCTTACGAATCAGAAAATGCTTCCATAGCAACGAGTGTTATTTGTTTGGTCAGATCAGTTGTGGGCACCTGTACGAAAATTTATGCATATGTTTGCTATGCAACGCAAAAATATTAGGCACAGTAAAAACAAATTCTAGTAACATAAGATTTGGAATGGAAGAACCATAAGAAGTGAGAAACTGTAACTGCACTTAAAAATAAGACTACTAGACGATCTTTTAAATAACCATGATACTTTATTAGTAATTTAAAATGCACCTACAATTTAAACAATTATCCATGAGTCACGGTATATAAGTCAAAGCATTTTCATTATATTGCTCTCTATTTAGCATTTATCATGTCACTGTTAAACTATTTATAACATTCTGTCAACGTTGCGTTAGGTAAGTTGCGTTGCAAGCATCCTTTATTATGTCATTCCTTTGGTTATTAATGTTATTCATTTCCCTCATATTCTAAGAATAAATTCCGAAGACATTCTTGAATTTGAGATCAGAGATCAGAATCAGACATACAAATACAATTACAGAAACATACTAACCTTACGATCAAGTCATTCCTCAGTCCAATTAACACATAAAACCACATCATACAAAAGGGAAATTGTATATTTCAGAAACTATAGAACAAAGTTATGACATTTTAAAAACTCAATTGAAAATATTTGCAGTGAAATAAGTTGGATAAACCAGGATTATTCATTGGCGTAAAATGTTGAATTAGCTTTCGATTAGATTTTGATGGAAAAAGCAACTTTTGCTCCTTTGAATTATATTTTGTATTTTTAATTACCCAGTAGAAGCCACAAAATACTGATATACGATTAATCAATAATAAATAATTAAAGTCTGACTTTAATTGTTGTGAAATAGTTTCATAATAATATTTGTCCAACCTTAGCTACTGAGTTCACATCAATGAATCATTGCAATAAGCGTTCAGAATAAGTGATTGAACTTTTTAGTTCTGATTTATCTATGCAGACGTAATTACATCATAAAGTTTGGAGTGTTAATACGAAGGTAGTAGTAGCAGTAAGTGAAATGTTCCATCAGTTCCTAAAATAACACTTTGTTCTTGATTTTAGATTTTATCAAGTTGTTTGGTGTTCGATGCCAGTACATTTGCATTGAAAATTGAGGACGTGTATTTGTTTTGTGGTGATCTAATAAAATCTTCAAAGCATACAAATATGCATTTCAAAATTTGCCGAAACTTGAAGGTAATATATTTTAAAACTATTACAGAATATTTTACTGTACAAACTTTCAGTACATATTAGAAATATAAACCTACGGTTACTAATTTTATCGAAAGGAAATAGAAACCTCATTTTAAATAAAAAAGAACCGTTCTAAAAAAATTGAAACTGCGTTAAGACATGAACTCTTTGATAGTTCATTTAGCATAAATAATTCAGCAGTTCCGCCCACAGTTCACTAGAAATGACTTTGTTAAACCACGCTTTCCTCTTGCAACCCGCAGCGTTTCTTTTACCCATTTATTATTTCCCTATGCACACTATAAAACTTGAAGAAGTATCATTATGGTTACTATTGAGTAATAATAATTACTTGGAAGCACAAATTAAAACCATAATATTAAGACAGGAAACGGAGAACAAACAGAAATTTTTATTTCTAGCATTCATAAGAAGAATCGTTTCAACAAATTACATCTCCAATGCATTTTGTCATACGTGGCTGAACATCAATCTGTTTTATCTAGGTGTGACTCCTGACAGTATTTGCTGAACGCGATATCTCAGTGCAATTTATCCGGTACACCAAGATTGTGCATCCTCGAATATTTGTAAAATTCCAATCCAAATTTGTTTACGTTCTCAAGTTGATTCATCAGTTCCAGAAATGAATGAGGAACAGAATTATAATTCTGGATTAAGTCCACCAGATTGTACTGAGCATCCTCTAAAACGTGTTTTTGCAAAAATTGGTGCTTCACTTGACCTACCAAAGTTAAATAAGTCTCCATCTCCCAGTGATCTGTACAAGTTAATTGACACGGTGCGTGGAACTCGGGATCGAATTAAGTCTTTACTTGGGGAACCTATTGCTGAAGGAGAAACTGCCACTGAAGGGGATCTATTTTATGTGCACATCATTATGACCAAATTGGATAGCCGCACACTGGAGGGGTTAATAAAATGGCTTGACTTGGCGAATGACAAAATTCCAACACTGGGAGCATGCGTACAGTTTCTTGAAAATGAAGCAAAAAGTATTTACATGGTTCAAGCAATGAGGACCAGTTTTCCGTCATCATCTCGGACCAAGAAAAATCGTCTCTCGAAAAGCAACAAATGAAACGAAAAGTAATATCGTATCATCAATTATTATTAGTAAAGAAGATTCCGTTGAATTGTGAACAGGATACTTTACTCTTACATTTAGTGGCTTATGCAAGTAAATTGATTTCAAAACATAGTAGTATTAACAAATGCTGAAATTAATATAAATGGGCCATTGAGGCCAATAATTTTAATGATATAGTTGATTAATGTTTAAATCTAGGTCTAGAACTCAAATGTCGATTTTATTCATTTATTGCCCGACGACATTTTCTTTCTGTTCGTGCACAAATTTAGATCTTCCTGGAATACCATTTTATTTTACATAAATCATTGCTAAAATGTTATAATGTAATTTGTACATGTTTATGCACTCTAATTTGTAATGCCGTTAAGCTTAATTGTTACAAATTATGTAGTTTCAAATACTTAATACTATTACAGTCGCTTAAGCTGTGCAAACTATAAACTGCACACTCAAGTTATCTTAATCTGTCCAATAAAACTTTTGTAAATAAACAGTTCGCTTCTGAAATTCAATTTGAACCTATTTTTTGTGGTGAAAAAATGCATAAACAAAGTATCTTCATTTATTAGGACATATTAGAATGATAAGCATGCTAGACATATATTTTATTTGTAGCGCAAAATATTTGCAAATCAGGTTTATGTATGTATCAAGTTTATTAGTTCTTTTAAGGTAATCACCCATAGAACACAATTATAAATATATAGAATGCTTCACAAAAAGATTAATAATATAATTATTTTAGTAACAATTAGTAGCGGCGATATGATAGTTTTCTTCGGCTTAGGCTGCAAATAATATAATTAGTTAATTTAAAATTGTTGTCCTTATCAAGAGTACAGAGCGAGTTGTATAAATTATTTCTATTTATATTTAGCCTAACAATATCATTAAGGAATATGTTTCTAGAGCTTAAGTGTATTCTACATTCAAATAAGAAGTGGTATACATCCTCATTTACATTTAGGTTACACATTGGGCAAATAGAATCCAAAAACAAAGATTGGGAATCATTTTTCAACCTAAATATACCTCTATTCAGTCTAAGCTGAGCTAATATCCTAGTCCTAGACAAACTTAGGTTAACTATATCTTTCAATCGTTGCCCTTCTGATAACTGACTACAGTAACTAGCTTTGTGACTCGGAAGCTTTGATTTTATCCTCTGATATAAATTTACTGGTTAGGTTGTCCAGTATTTCTTGCTTGGCAATTATTAGAGAATCTCTATTCAGGGATGGCCATAGAAAACCTTTATCCGCTTCGTAAAGTATATTTTTAATATTTGTACTCCAATTGTACCTGCGGTCTTTATCTCTTTCGTTGTGTCTAATTAAGTTGGACAGGCAAATTTTGGGTATTCTTTCGTCGCCCATAGACAGGATTTTAATAAGATAATTTAAAGTTCGCTTTGCTATCTCAACTGACAATTGTATACTATCAGTCTCTAATCTTACTGCGTAATTAGGTACTCGGTAGTCTAGGCCAAAGAGTCGCTTCAGAAACCGGGTTTGTACTTGCTCAATAATCTCTGTGTAGTGATGTCCCCAAATATGGCTAGCATAAAGGGCAGTTGATGAGACAATAGCGTTAAACAGCTTCTTGTGACATTCCCATCGGTCAATTCTTCCCTTGAAAAACATGCTCCATAAGGAACCTAGTGCACTCATTGCAAATCAGGTTAGGGAAACATAAGAGAATATTTGTAGTATGTTTAGATGACTTTCAGTTAATTTGTGACCATTCGAGACAAGTAAGTTCTGCAGAACTCCAGGGCCAATCGTTTTTCATAGTTCTCAAATTTAATATGTGCAATAGAAGATCGTGTTGACTTTCTTCTGCAATCGAAGTTATCTGAAAAGCAACAAATATTACTATTTAGTCTCTAAATCTATAATAGAGAAAATTTTCATTTCTGCCTCATTATAGTAGATGACTTACTAATTTTTGAAGGAACGATAGCTCATCGGGGATTCCCAAGTTGTTTCCCCATTCAACTTTTACGATTCCCAAAGAAGTGAAGGACACAGGACTTATTATTGGCCACCATATAAAATGCCCACTGACTTTGCCAATTTTACCATCGAATTTTGGAGAAGAGATAAAACGAATTCTTTCAGTGTGCTTTTCTTTCATGTAATTTATTTTGTAGTCGTAATAAGTTTCGTATTCATCTGCTTTCAAAGGAATTGTGTCGTAAACCTATTCACATAAAATACATAGGCTTTGATTAGTACTAAGGCATTTCAATTTTTTTAAACGCTGAAAAATCATAAAGTGTTTAGATAATTTACAAAATTGCTTACGTCGCCCACCATACAGTTTACTCCAAAGCAATCAGTTTTTCTAAAATAATCTAAACCTCTGAGTTCTCCATTTGACAGTTGAAAAGTACCCCTTTGTATTTCTCCATTAACATCGTTTTCAAAATCAAATGTCTGAGTATTTGTAATGGAGTATTTTCTGCAGGTGAGAAGTCGATCAAGCCAAATCGATTGGAAAACTAGGGAAATTCCTTTTTCACACCACTTTCACCTTTTCCTTTGCTTCACCTTATAAAATGCTATGGAAGGCTGGACTAAAATTTCTAAGTTCATCACTAATTTTTTGAACTGATTCTTCAGAAAACAAATTATCAATTGCCTTTCTTATGGAATTCTCGAGATGGTTTTTAACCTGGAAAGTATAAAGAACAATAAATTATCTTATAAGGTTTTTGTTGAGGTGTTTCGGATTTTAATTAATTATTATATAGAAGAGTCTTTTAAATATTGCAATGATATTCAGAACACTAATTTAATGAAAATTTAATGAAATACAAAAATAACTCATTTACAGATAAATCAAATTTTTTTAAATGAGTTAAATGACTCACTGCGGCTTCACTAAAACCAATTGGACCAGGTGATGGTTTGAAAGGGTACCATTCTTTTATGTCAATTGGGAGATCGTCCACTCTAATAAGTGTAATGTTCTTAATTACTGCAGTATAGCTTTCTAATTTCCACGTGATGCTCCACTTCAGTCCACTCACCTCTGCCTGAAAGAAATTTGTTCTTGAGTTTTTGAAGTAAGTGTTGAACCAAGTGAACGTAGAGCGATACTAGATTTTGTTCATCGATGCAGTAGAGACAAAGGTGTTCGCTGAAATTTCTGTTGTGTTGGATATTTCAATTTTATCGAGTCCCCGCAAATGAGCGTCTGTTAATGAAAAAATGAAGTCAAAAACAGGGAATTCAAGGTTGGGTATCCAAATACTGTCTAGTTGCAGGAATTCGATTATCATGCGCATCTGAAGGGAAATCTGAACCCAAAAGTTGTCTTCGGCGAAGAAAGAGCCTTCCTTTCCTATCGTTTGCCTTAGCTGAAATAAAAGTAAATATAGTTATCCATTTACTCCAAATTCCGTTTTGTTGATAAACGTTAATCAATAAAAAATGCATTTTAACAAGTTATTTGAAGATTCATAGAAATAAGTTGAGAAATGAAATATAATAATACATTCATTAGTGAAAGAGTTACCTTCTCCAAACATTTTGATGTGAAGGAACAACTTTTGCAACTCCACTTTGAATGCTTGCACCAGAACTCAGCACAATTCCAGTAAGCAGTACAATCGTGGCCACTACTAAGCGAACCATTTTAATTGAAGTCCAATGTATTAACTTGATCTTGATCTTTCTAACTCAAGTCAGGTTGCGAATCGAAAGATGAACTGGAGATATTTCACTTATAGTAAGACCTTTTATTACGCAGAGTTACTGGACTTTAGTACGTTAATTATTAATGTGTACAGCTTTGTTAACTGCATAAAGTTCAAATGTGAAACTGATTGTGCAAATATTGCTTAATACAAGTAGGGACCACCTTTTTGTTATCACCAGTTGGCAAAAAGAAATCTAATTGTAAGTAGTAAGTACATACTTGGGTTAAAGCAGAATTGATTGATTTCCAATAATTTATTTATTATTATCATGCAAATTCCCTTCAAACTGGATGGAATTATTACAATTTAATACTTAATACCAGCAGGCTGCTGCATCTTTAATATATGTAACACACTTGAAAATTCGTTATCCAAATATTATGTAAATGAACAATTTTAATTGACGGTACATGTTTCAAAATTAATCTCTGCTTTTCGTTATTATTGCTATCAGGTATTTGTTATTTTAAAGTTATATTCAAGTGAATGTGAGGTTAAAGCATAAAGCAATATTTACAAGTTAAAAGTCCATATACCATGTAATTTCTAATTCACTCTGTGATTTAAACCCTCGACTTTAGATAATCAATGACTTTCAGATTTCGTCTAATTCAATAATTTTGACATTCAGGTTAAATACAAAATATCTTTACTACTGCCACAAGTAATATGCTACTAAATTGGAATTTATATTATTAATATAACCAAACATTGCACACAAATAATTATGACAATTAGTTGGGGAAATCCTTTGTTATCCTTATTTGACTTTATTTACCAAAGAATATGATTCGATTGTTGCAGTTATACATATGGGTTTTCTTTTTCAGTGAAGGTATTGAAGATCCGCTATTTTCTTAATGTTACAATACTATAAGCTATAGCAGTTATACTTATATAATAAAAAAATACTTTGTAAGTAAGCCAAGCAAAGTAACGGACAGATAAAGGAAGCGAAGATCAAGTAAGCACTTGAAATTCCACTTACCCTTAAAGATCCGCCCTCAACCCTTAGCGTAGGATTGGCTAAAGCCAAGGGACGAGAGCAAGAGGGAAAAACTAATCTTTTCAATGCTAAAGTATCTTTTCTAAAGATTCTCCAGCAAAAGATCAGATTTACTTTATTTATACTCTTTCTTAATATTCCTTTGACTCCAATCATGTTAAAACAAGCAGGAGCAGAAATCCGAAGTGGACATGAACCACTTGACAACAAAACCCGCCTGCAGAGCTCAGTTATCATCAGATTTTCAACTGCAATCTTCTCTCCAACTTTTTGTCTGTTACGCTGCTGGTTTAACCATAGGATAAATATTATAAAATGTGTTTTGTGTTTTCAACTGAAAAATCTTGACTTCTGACTACAAATAAAACTACCAACATTATCCAAAATTGCGAGACTGTTCAACTACTGTAAATTGGGTTCAGTAATGTAAGTTCATTATAATATTTGTAATTCTCATCACAATTAGAGAGTAAGACTACCCATACGGAAAAACATGGAGACAACATTCATTTCATAATTTCGACGTAAACCAATTATCCCATAATAAGAGATTATTCCCAAATTATCCCATAATAAGAGATTATTTCCAAACTAACCCATAGTAAGAGATTACTTTCCAAACTATCCCATAATGAGAGATTGTTACCAAAAACCTATGCAAGAAATCCTAATCCAAATTTATCCCATATTGTGAGAACAATCAAATCCAAAATACCAATTATGTTTTCGAGAGGATTCACCCAATTACCAAATTTCCAATTACCCATACCAATTTCCTACAGTTAATTTATATGCCAGGAACCAAGAACCCCCTTCTGCGTCATAAGGTACAACTGTGTTATAACACTTATCTTTACCTTTACTTAAACACAGTTATCCTATTTAGTTTTTCTGTGGTACTTTGAATCCAAATAACAATTCTTGATTTTGCATATTCAAGAAGTAAAACTACAAAGGAAATGAAAAGTGCACATGCAGTTATATGAAAAATACTAGAAATATTTGAATTTTGAAAGGAGAGAGGTCTTGGTTTCTGAGGTAATAAACAAGTTTTACACTCCGTGAAATTATACATCTTAAAAGCATCTAACCAAATATGATAAAGCCCAGAATTAACAAGAGCGTTTGCCTTTTGTCGAAAAAACGAATTCATGAGAGGAAGTAAATAGCTCTCAAATGCGGAAGCGTAATAGCCATGTGATAGTTCGGTTTTTCCAAAATATAAACCTCTATTTGGATGAATGCCTTCACCTTCTGAATTCCAGTAGGAATCATTGAGAAATCGATGCAACTTGAAACTTTTGTCAATAAAAGTAGAATTATTGCATTGGGAAATCCACCGTTGGGGAGACGCATAGGGAAATCGTGGTGGAAAAATAAATGAAGTGTGCAATTTTTCAAAATTCATGTCAGAACTTTGATCACTACTAAAATTGTTTGCAGATACGTCCAAAATTTCAAAGAATCCAGTTATACATTTTTGGTATTTACCACACGCTTGAAAAGCCTTTTCGATTAGTTTCTTTTTGTCAGAATTTGTGTAATTGAATACATAATTCGGATCCCCTCTGCAATTAGGGTCAGGTCGGGATGGATAGTAAAAATTTTTTGGAAAGCAGGATTTGTTATTTTGTAGGTGTACATTGTAATTCTCTAACAAACGTTGACCCAATTCTTGGGTAATATCAAATGGATTGAATTCGTCGTTTCCAATAATTGAACTGAATGCTTTCACGTATGTCAAATGTTGCAATTCATGAATGGATTCAATTCTCTTAGGTGGCTGTGGTTCTGTCAAATCAGAGATCATTATGCTTTTGTAAACATCAGTCAGTGTAACGAAAGTGAGTAATGCAGGACCAATGACAAATTTTATCCAAAGAGAACTGCTCAATTTGCTTGACAGTGAATGTCCGTTTTCCAATAGATAGCCATAGCATATTAAAATAAAAGGAAAGCTTTCCTCCTCTCTGAGATATTTAACGACGTGGACGAAAGAAATTACTGAAGAAATTGAAATAATTATGGCCACCCATGTATACAACTGAAATGGCATAATATACCCGTAAAAAGAAAGTTTTTCATCTTCCAAGACTACACAGGAAATTAAGTTATAAGAATTTTCTCGAGATATAATTGCTGTAGAAAAGACGTTATAGTTATTCGAAAACCACAGTGCAGGCAATTCGCTGGCGTAATAAATATGACATTGAAATGAACCACGTTCCGGTAAATCTGTTGCCAAATCTCTCACGCCGGAAACTATTGTTGAATTTTTTAAGTTTTCCAGAGCAAATGAAATTATTGCAAGTGCCGCATCTTGATATCCATCCTGAAAAAATGTCGAAAAATATACGTTATCCATAGGACGCACTGTATTTTTCTTTGCGTGCTGAGAACCGACTCCTACTTTTAAGAGTATAATGTTTTGAGCTACACTGCTTTTCTCAAAGAAATTCTTCAGTGCATTTCTTCTTAGGATTTTCCCGTTTACATTTTCATAATCATGCAAATGGAAGGGTACCAATGAGTGTCCATATATCCAATTACCCTCGGAGATGTATTTCTTTTCTGGGCGAAGAAAGTTCAGTTTTGGGTCAGTATCGTTTCCAAGTGTGAACATAAACCAGGTTTTTGTGAGCAGAATCCAATCAATGTTCTGTTTCTTCTTTTCAATCATCCCTTCCGTAAAATAGTTTGGCTTCGACCCAACTAAGCTGAGAATTTCTTGTTCCACCGAAATGTATACTGAAGAATATTCGGAATATCTGTAGCTCACTTTCCCTGGATGGATACGGTAGCTTCCATACTTAACACTTTCACTGATATAATTGGTTAGCATCATATCTGTGTACTTTTGAGGTCGTAAATTCACGAAAATATTTGCAACACAATTGAATCTTGAGTGGAAATACGGAGAGGCTGTTTTCAATTTTAAACCGCCAATTTCTTCATTGCAGGTTTTCAATGTGGAGGGCATACTGAAGTCTACAAGGTAGTCCCTTACAGATTTCGTAGTTAAGCAGACTGTTTCATCAATTTGCGTATCAAGTTTCGTGATTGCATATGGTGTGGTGGTCTCTTGCAATTCATCGGTAATTAATAGTTCTTTAGACTTGAAAGTCTGCGCATCCTCGTTCATGTCGTAAAATACAATGTGTATGTAACAGTTCTTTTCAAGTATCAACAAATCTTTAAGTTTTAATCCGTCAATCAATACTTGTAAACAGGAAATTAAACTAATAATAGAAATGTAGGCTATCATTTTGTTTGTTTGATCCTACAATATTTTTCAAGCACTGATTAAGTGTTTTCACTTCAATTATTATCTATTCAATTATCTCCCACAAAACTATATTGGAAAATTTGGGCATTCGCTTATAACAGAAGTCAATGCATTGAGAAATGGGAAGAAGTTTTCCTTTCAATTTGGATTATCCACTGTTCGAGAAAGTAGGTATATTAACTCTGTGGCTTCTTAACGTCGTCCAATAGTTAAATACTGATGTATTTATTTTCTTAATTAACTTTTTATGAAAATTTTGTTTTTGTTCTAGTTTTTCAGTTTGCAACTAATAATTGCTCAAAATAGCACTTAAAAATACAAAATGATTTGGGAAACTAAATATATTTACGACGTTATAACGACATTGTGACGAAGAGTAATTTGTAATTGCGGTCAGAAAGTTCGGCTCGATCAAATTAGTTAAACATTAAAACATTCTGTCATTGTACTCCCTCTGCTTAGTAGTAATGTTCTATAGCTGCACTATGCCGATAACTTAAGCATGTCCTTAGTATTATAATCAGAAAAATAATTAAAGTTTGTACAGCAGCAACCATGACAGCATTTGCGTCACCGCCAGTATATTAATTGGGTCAAGCTAGTAAATAACTTAAGATGTGAGCATTACGATAAACAATACCTTACGTATATATGCTGGGAAGGCAGAATCATATTGTTAAATGGCGAAACATTAGCAAACACATTCACAAGCTCGCCAAACGAAATATATTTATAGTTGTTTGATTTTCCCTGGAATAACTAGATGTAACAACTACTAACGTTAATTCAATCGATATTCTGAAATTAAATATCTTGGATATTTAGTAGAATGAATTTCCCCTAAACAATTACTTTTCTTCAAATCATTACTGAATACCGTAATAATCTTTTCCAGCAAATAAATAGTATTCCTTTCTTGACATGCCATTAATTTTCGTCCTCATTCTTATTGAAAATTGCAGAAATATGAACACTTTCTGAGTAAAAAGGAAAAATAAGTCCCTATTTGTACAAACCCATTCTGCTTCATGAATTACCTTATTTGTTAAATGCGGTCAATGAATGAATGCTTAGAAATAAACTACTGATAGCTCATCTTGCTTTATATTACCAAGAAAATAAAATAATAAATTGGAGGGCTATCTTTATATTAACGAAATATATTTAAAACATTGATTTCACTTCTATGAATACTGTCCACTACAAGAAATTCAATTCGTATTTATTAACATTGTAATTATAATTAAACAATCAGAAAACCACAAAACAGTAACTATTAGTGAACATACCCTTAATTTGTTAAAACTTTTTAGTTACCAGTTTGGTTCACGTTACACCGAAGATTTTATTACAGGTAAAAATACCCAATTCAGTCTGCGATTTTTGCCCTCGACTTTAGATAATCAGCGGCTTTCATGCAGATTTCGTATAACTAATTCAATAATCTTAACATTCAGGTTATAATAAGCATAATATATCATTAATACTGTCACTAGCTCTTTACAAGTTCAAGTAACACTTTCTTTAATATATTAAATTGGAATTTATATTATTAATACAATCACTTATTGTACACAAATAAATATGATAATGAACTAGGGAAATCTTCCGTTATCCATTATTTGCCTTTATTTACCAAAGCCTGTGATTGTATTGTTACGGTTATATTTTGGGTTTTCTTATTTCGATGGAAATATGGAAAATCTGCTAATTTCTTTATTAACTTTAACTTAAACAAAGTTATCCTATTTAATGTTTCTCTGGTAATTTGAATCCAAATGGCAATTCTTGATTTTGCATATTCAAGAAGTAGAACTATAAAGGCAATGAAAAGTGCACATGCGGTTATATAAAAAATACTAGCAATATTTGAGTTTTGAAAGGACAGAGGTCTTGGTACCTGAGGTAATAAACAAGTTTTACACTCTGTGAAATTATACATCTTAAAAGCATCTAACCAAACATGATAAAGCCCAGAATTAACAAGAGCGCTTGTCTTCTGGCGAAAAAACGAATTCGTGAGAGGAAGTAAATAGCTCTCAAATGTGGAAGAGTAAAATCCATGTGATAGTTCGGTTTTCCCAAAATATAAACCTTTATTTGGATGAATGCTTTCATCTTCCGAATTCCAGTAGGAAGCGTTGAGAAATCGATGCAACTTGAAACTTTTGTCAATGAAAACAGAATTGTTGCATTGGGAAATCCACTTTTGGGGAGACGCAAATGGAAACCCTGGCGAGAAAATAAATGAAGCGTGCAATTTTTCCAAATTCGTGTCACGTCTATAACTACTATAATTGTTTGCAGATATGGTCAATATTTCAAAGAATCCAGATATACATTTTTGGTATTTACCACACGCCTGAAAAGCCTTTTCGATTGTTTTGTTTTTGTCAGTATGGGTGTAATTGAATTCATAATTCGGGTCACCTCTGCAATTAGGGTCAGGTCGTGATGGATACTGAATACCTATTGGATAGCAAGATTTGTTGTTTTGTAAGTGTACAATGTAATTCTTTAGCAAACATTGACTCAATTGTTCGGTAATATGAAATGGATTGAATTCGCTATTTCCAAGAATTGAACTGAATGCTTTCACATGTGTCAAATATTGCAAATCTTGGATGGATTCTATTCTCTTAGCAGGACGTGGTTCTATCAAGTCTGAAATCATTATGCTTTTGTAAATATCCGTCAGTGTAATGAAAGTGAGTAATGCAGGACCTATAACAAATTTTATCCAAAGAGAACTGCTCAATTTTCTTGACAGTGAATGCCCATTTTCTAATAGATAGCCGTAGCATATTAATATAAAAGGAAAGCTTTCCTTCTTTCTAAGATGTTTAACGACGTGGACGAAAGCAATAACTGAAGAAATTGAAATAATTATGGTAACCCAGGTATACAACTGAAATGGCATAATGTACCCGTAAAAAGAAAGTTTCTCATCTTCCAAGACTACACATGAAATTAAATTATAAGAATTTTCTCGAGATATAATTGTTGTTGAAAAGACGTCATAATTATTGGAAAACCACAGGGCAGGCAATTCATTGACATAATAAATGTGAGATTGAAGTGAACCAAATTGTTTTAGTTGAGCAAGATCGCCAATTCCAAAAACGATTGTTGAATTCTGTAAGGTTTGCAGAGCAATTGAAGTAATTGCAAGCGCCGTATCTTGATATCCTTCCTGAATAAATGTTGAAAAATATTCATCGTCAATTGGACGCCCTGTGTACTTATTTTGGAGCTGAGAAGTCAATCCTACTCCTACGAGTATAATGTTCTGAGCTACACTGCTTTTACAAGAAAAATTCTCCAGTGCATTTCTTCGTAGGATTTTCCCATTTAAATCTTCATATTCATGAAAATGAAAAGGTATCAATGAATATCCATATATCCATTTACTATCCTTGGAAACATACTTCTTTTCTGGGCGAAGGAAGTTCAGTGTTGCGTCACTGTCGTTTCCAAATGTGAACATAAACCAGGTTTTTGTGAGCAGAATCCAAGCAATGTTCTGTTTATTTCTTTCCGTCATCCCCTCCGTAAAATAGTTTGACTGTGTCCCAACTAAGCTGAGAATTTCTTGTTCGACCAAAATGTATACTGAAGAATAATCTGAATGTCTGTAACTGACTTTCCCTGGATGGATACGGTAACTTCCATACTGAAAATTTTCACTGATATAATTGGTTAGCATCATATCGGTGTACTTTTGGGGTTCCAAACTCACGAAAATATTGGCAACACAATTGAATCTTGAGTGGAAATAAGGAGAAGCTGTTTTCAATTTCAGATGGCTGAATTCTTCATTGCAGGTTTTCGATGTCGAGGATGTACTGAAATCTACAAGTAAGTCCCTTACAGATTTCGTAGTTAAGCAGATTGATTCATAAATTTGCAGATCAAGTTTTGTGATTGCATATGGTGTGTCTGCCTCTCGCAGTTCGCTAATTAATAGCTCTTTAGACTTTAAAGTCTGCGCATCATCGTTCATGTCGTAAAATACAATGTGTATGTAACAGTTCGTTTCAAGTATCAACAAATCTGTAAGTTTTATTCCGTGAATCCGCACTTGTGTGCAGCAAATGAAACAAATAATAGAAATGTAGGCTTTCATTTTGCGATTCCTGAAAAGTATAAACTTCTTTTAGAACATCCTAATTTCGTTTGATCCTATTTTTGAAGTACCTTTTTATGAAAATTTTGTTGTGGTGTAGTTTTTCAATTTGCAACTGACATAATTACTCAAAATAACACTTAAAAATACAAAGTGATATGGAATACTAAATATATATTACGACTTTATAACGACTTTGACCAAAGGTATGATTTGTGATGGCGGTCAGAAAGGTCGGCTCGATCAAATTAATTAAACATTTAAAACATTCTGACATTGTACTCCCTCGGCTTAGCAGTAATGTTCTATAGCTGTGCTATGCCGTTAAGTTAAGTACGCGGTTAGTATTATAGTCAGAAAAATAATTAAAGTTTGCACAGCGGCAACTATGACAGCATTTGAGTCAAGGCCAGTAGATTTGGTCAAGCTAGTAAATACCTTAAAAGCTGAGAGCAGTAGTGAGCATTACAATACGTAGATGTTGGGAAGGTAGAATCATATTGATATATGCCGAAACACTAACAAACACATTCACAAGCTTATCTAAGTAAACATATATTATAATGGTTGTCTGAAGAAATAACTAGATGTAATACTCACTAACCTTAATTTAATCAATACTTTGAAATTAAAAATCTTCGATATTCGATAGTTAGTGCTATGAATTTCCCCTAAACAATAATTTTCCATTAAATCTTTACTGAATACCGTAATAATACTTTTCAACACATACATAACATGCCTCTCTTGACATGCCATTACATTTCGTACTCATCCATATTGAAAAGGATAGAAATATGAACACACACCACGCCATAAGTAAAAAGGAAAAAGTTCCCTATGCGTGCAAAACCATTCTGCTTCATTTAACCTTAGTTGTTCATTGCACTCAATAAGCGAAAGATTAGAAAACTTCTGAAAGCTCATCTTGCTTTATATATTATTAGGAAAATGTAATAATAAAGGAGAGGGTTATCTTTTCTAAAATATTGCTAATTAACTTTTTAAATGTCGTACATTAAGAAAATTGAGAAGTATCTGTATACTGTGTATATAGATTTTAACATTTCTTAGACTCTTAACTTTATATAGCAGTGACACAATAGCTTTTAAATCGAGAAGAAATCGTAGAGCATGAGAAGATTAACCTAAACAATACTGCTACGCCTTAGGGCTAGGAAAAATAAATTATCAATAAACAGCAACAAATACATTACATTCAATCTCAAATTCTTTTATTCTAACCTCTAATAATTGCATCTTGTATTAAAATCATATAAACCATAGAAAATTTTTATTGACTTTAGTCGATCATCGTAATTCAAATAATTCACAGTAATACCTAGTATAAGATTACAAAATGCAGTATGAATATTTACACATAAATGAAAAGAAATGTTTTTCAAATCTTTCTTTTTTAATTTTGATTGACAGTTAAATCTGCTGCATTGACATATTTAATTTAAACTTTTCAGTCTTAATCGACATTATTAACCACTATAATTGATCGCCCAGTAAAGTATAACTATTTACATTTCGATGACCCTTTAGTTTACATTTCATTTTGACCTTGCTTAACTAAATGCAATAATTTAATTCTGAAACTATAAATTCAATTGGTTTTTTGAATTTCCATATCCATATTCAAGAAGTATAACTACAAAGGAAATGAAAAGTGCACATGCCGTTATATAAAAAATACTAGAAATATTTGAGTGTTGAAAGGAGAGAGGTTGTGCTGCCTGAGGTAATAAACAAGTTTTACACTCTGTGAAATTATACATCTTAAAAACATCTAACCAAACATGATATAGCCCAGAATTAACAAGAGCGTTTGCCTTTTGTCGAAAAAACGAATTCATGAGAGGAAGCAAATAGCTCTCAAATGTGGAGGCGTAATATCCATGTGATAGTTTGTTTTTTCCAAAATATAAACCTTTATTTGGATGAATGCTTTCACCTTCCGAATTCCAATATGAATCATTGAGAAATCGATGCAGCTTGAAACTTCTGTCAATGAAAATAGAATTGTTGCATTGGGAAATCCACCTTTGGGGAGATCCAAAGGGAAACCCTGGCGAGAAAACAAATGAAGTGCGCAATTTTTCAAAAATCATGTCAGGACTTTGACTACTAAAATTGCTTGCAGATATGGTCAATATTTCAAAGAACGAAGATATACACTTTGGGTATTTACCACAGGCTTGAAAAGCCTTTTTGATTGCTTTCTTTTTCTCAGAAATTGTGTAATTGAATTCATAATTAGGATCACCTCTGCAATTAGGGTCAGGTCGTGATGGATAGTAAAAATTAATTGGAAAGCAGGATTTGTTGTTTTGTAGGTGTATATTGTAATTCTCCAGCAAGCGTTGACCCAATGCATTGGAAATAAGAAATGGATTGAATTCGTCATTTCCAATAATTGAACTAAATGCTTTCACTTGCGCTAGATGTAGCAAATCTTGGATGGATTCTATTCTCTTAGCAGAATGTGGTTTTGTCAAATCTGAAACCATTATGCTTTTGTATATATTCGTCAGTATAATGAAAGTGAGTAGAGTAGGACCAATCACGAATTTTATCCAAAGGGAACTGCTCACATTTCTTAACAATGAACTCACATTTTCTAATAGATACCCATAAAATATTAAAATAAAAGGAAAGCTTTCTTCCGTTCTAAGATGTTTAATGACGTGCACGAAAACAATTACTGAAGAAGTAGAACTAATAATACACACCCAAGTATATAACTGAAACGGCATAATATACCCGTAAAAAGAAAGTTTTTCATCTTCCAAGACTACACAAGAAATTAAGTTAAACGAATTTTCTCGAGATATAATTGTTGTAGAAAAGACGTCATAATTATTCGAAAACCACAGTGCAGGCAATTCATTGACATAATAAATGTGAGATTTAAGTGCACCAAATTGTGGTAGTTTTCCAAAAGCAATTGTCGAATTCGGTAAGGCTTGCAGAGCAATTGAAGTAATTGCAAGCGCGGGATCTTGATATCCGTCCTGAAAAAATGTCGAAAAATATTCATTGTCAATAGGGTGCCCTGTGTACCTATTTTGGAGTTGAGAACTGAATCCTACTTTTAATAGTATAATGTTTTTAGCTACACTGCTTTTGTCAAAGAAATTCCTTAATGCATTTCTTCTAAGGATTTTCCCATTTAAATCTTCATATTTATGAAAATGGAAAGGTATCAATTTATATCCATATATCCAATCTCCGTTGGATGAATACTTCTTCTCTGAGCGAAGGAAGTTCAGTGATCGGTCACTGTCGTTTCCATATGTGAATACAAACCATGTTTTTGTGAGCAGCATCCAATCAATGTTCTGTTTCTTTTTTTCAAGCATCCCTTGGGTAAAATAGTTTGAAGTCGACCCAACTAAGCTGAGAAGTTCTTGTTCGACCAAAATGTATACTGAAGAATAATCGGAATATCTGTAGTTCACTTTCCCAGAATGGACACGGTAACTGCCATACTGAAAATTTTCACTGATATAATTGGTTAGCATCATATCTGTGTACTTTTGGGGCTCCAAACTCACAAAAATATTGGCAACACAATTGAATCTCGAACGGAAATAAGGCGACGCTATTTTCAATTTTAGATGGCTGAATTCTTCATTGCAGGTTTTCGATATTGAGGATGTAGTGTATTCTACAAGGTAGTCCCTTACAGATTCTGTAGCTAAGCAGATTGATTCATCAATTTGCAAACCAAGTTTTGTGATTGCATATGGTGTGTTGGCCTCTCTCAGTTCGCTAATTAATAGTTCTTTAGACTTTAAAATCTGCTTATCAAAGTTCATGTCGTAAAATACGATATGTATGTAACAGTGCCTTTCTAGTATCAACAAATCTTTAAGTTTTAATCCTTGAATCCACATTTGTATCCAGCAAAATAAACAAATAATAGAAATGTAGGCTTTCATTTTATGACACCTGAAGTGTTAAACTTTCATAACTTGAACGTCATACTTTTGTTGGACCATACGAAATCTTTGAGACAGTGATTAAGCTATATGTTTTGAATTATCTATTCAATTTCATCGTCCATGGATAATTTGTGTATTGATTGTAATAACAGAAGTCAAAATATTAAGAAAAGAGAAGTAGTTTTTCTTTTTTCAATTTGGATTGTCCATTTCTTTGATAAAGAAGGTAGATTAACTCTGTGACGACTTAGCTACTGCCTTGTTATTTATTGCTGCATGTATTCTCTTCATTACCTTTCTATGAAAATTTCCTTTGCATAGTAGTTTTCAATTTGCAACTAATAAAAATTACGCAAAATAACACTTAAAAATACAAAAGGACTTGGAAAACTAATAATATACAAATATTTTACGACATTGTGACCAAGAGTACGAATGATTGCAATGCTAATCAGAAAGTTCGGTTCGATAAGGGTAATTAACCATTTAAAACAACCTGATATAGTATTCCCTGGGATTAGTGGTTCTACATCTGTCCTAAAGCCGTTTAAGTTTAGTATCTTAGTAGTCGTACTATAGTCAGCAAAATAACTAAATGTATAATAAAAAGGTCTCAGTTGGCATACCAAAAGTCTCGGATCGAATGACCGTTTATTGATACACTCAAATCGTGTTTACACTAGAAGTAACAAAAAATGGTTACAAGTACCGAAGACCGAAGTTATTTAGAGTATGTGTCAGCGTCCCTGGCAAGACGTAGTCTACTGAATTCATAGACCGGTACCTGCAAGGACTAATTCAAAGACCGGTCTATGCGAGTACGAACTGCCGGTCCCAGTGAGGATACGGATAATAATCATTGTGCTACATGTGCGTTGCATATGGAGTAGCATAAGGAACATTTTATTAATCATATTGAGTGCTTTTAAAGGAATTGTATAATTTTATCCGTGGTCAAAGAACTTAGATGTAATATTTAATGTAGGTAATACTACTGTTACGGTAAGTTGTGTTTATCAATAGGCAATGTATAAAAATATTTACTAGTAATTGATGTGACCATGAATTGTCGTACGTTCAAGTTGCTGACGTCAACATGATAAGAAAAGAAGGGACAAAACATGGAACAAAGAAATGAAAGAAAACATGATCAGTTGAGTTGTAGTTGAACGAGAATGGACATCCCTGGGTACTTTACCCAATATGTTGTGCAAAATGGGGATCTGTTTGTGTTTCCCACCAATTGACTTAAATTACAAAAATTGGAACAAATGGAAATGTGGCTAGCAGCAGGAAAAAGCGTGTGCAAAGTAATTGCAAATTGGAAATGAGAAACGGAGAAGTTATCGCATGGATAGCTACAGGGGAAAGGTTTTTGAACCAAAGTGACTTTTTCGCCAATGAAGAGGTTTCATGACGAATAAGGTACGTACGCGTGTAAAAATATTTACATGTATATTTAATAATTTAATGGTGTAAGGAATTATTGTTATCATTTTCTAGGTCATTGCGGCAAAGACATCACTATTAAAAAAGTTCAATATCAATTTCTAGGAAGCACTTTTCATTGCCTATTGATAAACACAACTTACCGTAACAGTGGTATTAACTACATTAAATATTACATTTAAGTTCTTTGACCACGGATAAAATTATACAATTCCTTTAAAAGCACTTAATATGATTAATAAATTGTTCCTTTTGCTACTCCATATGCAGCGCACATGTAACACAATGATTATTATACGTCCTCACTGGGACCGTACTCGCATAGACCGGTCTTTGAATTTGTCCTTGCAGGGACCGGTCTATGAATTCAGCAGACTACATCCTGCCAGGGACGCTAACATATGTACCTTTATAACAAGGACAAGATATTCATAACTTGCCAGTGAGACAAAGTAGAAAGCAATTATTACAAATGAAAAAGATATTCAGGTTATAAATATGTTTACAATGCATTATTTTGAAAGGATGACCACTTCTATTTCGACATTTATTTATATTATACCTATAAGTATTTGTATAAGTATACGCACTAATAATATAATATAATACTAAAGTTTGTACAGCAGCAATGCAACCATGGCAGCATTTGCTGCCAAAGTAGTTTTCCATTTGCAGGTAGTTTTGGGCAAGTAGTAATTTAAATTCTGAAACATTATTTCAAATAAGTAACAAAGTTCAAATAAGTGGCATTGAGAAAACAGATTATTTATACTCCAATATACCGAAGCACCAGCAAACACATTCACAATGTCAATATTAAACAAGATGGTATGAATTTTTCCTGAAATAACAAAATGTAATACTACTTAGTGACTTTATTTTAATCGATGTGCCGCAAATACAGATAAAAATCCAAAACAGCACATACATTTGCTTGGTAAACCTAGGCCCTAGGCACTCGGTAATTTTTGAGTTTTCTTGAAATAGTAAAAGACGAACGAACGAATGTATTATTGCACCTTAAAATAACCGTCATTCCGTAAATGAAAGTTACTTACTGGTTCCATATACAAATACGCGTTGTAATGGTGATTTATCAAAATAATACTAATGTCATAAATTTGACTTAGAAAAATGGCGATATATGTCGCCGTCTCTGAGCGCACAAAGCTAGATTTTATATGCAAATAGCTCTGCCTCTAGTATTATATAGGCTTTGTAAGCTCAGAGCCTGGGTGCGCTCAGAGACGGTGACATACATACGTTTGTGGATCACTAAATACAAGCCTAATGCTCTCTAGCCTTCAACATCCGAAGTACTAGAATATTTCTGTTATCTTGGACATATTCAAATAAATTCCTTGGTGTATCTTGATGCACATTTGAGACGGGAGTTTACAGGTATTTTACACGAAAACAGATTAGTTCAATTATCGCAGAATCCAATGCAACGAAGCAGTGGACGCACGCAAACATTTTTAATTGTGGCAATGAATTGGTTACGTGCATTCATTTAATATCGCTGACATGAGTTTAATGTTTAATGTCTGGGCCATGAAAATTGAAAGCATGAATTTATTATAGTCTCTATTAACGTGTCATAAAATGCTCACAATTACCAGTTCATCTCCGTACAAATAGCCAGTTATAGATTGGCAGATATAAAACTGGTAAGGAATACACATATTAACATTGCGGAAAGATATATACGAATTTGTGGAATAAAAATAGTGCTTCTTTTTTGCTAAATAGCCTTTAAAAATGTTTTTAATGGACACTAAATTTTTTATTTTTAAAATTCAATTTCATTATTATGAATGTCCATTTAGCATAATATATCAAGATTAGACAAATCTTTGGCATAAAGGCCTGACATCCCGAACAGTGCAGAATTGATCATACCACCATCCATCTCCCCACACATAAATACAACTTTCAGCTGGACCCCCATTAGGATACCCGGCTGCAAAGTTAGAGTATCGAACATTCTCTCCAGTTCTTATCCAGTAGAATGAACCATCTTGTCCCCAGTCAGTTGCTCCGAGCCAAAACACTCGAGAGGTCGCTTCAGAGACAAATTAGTACATTACCATTTTATATTAATTGACTTATTAGTCTTATTACGCTCATTCGGATAAGATATATTTTTCCAATTTGATAAGTTAGGATAAATTTTATTTTTTATATCATTAACCACGATTAGAGATGTTTAAATAACGTTTTAAATGAGTGTGCATATGTGAACTTTGAATTTGCATTTAAAAATGGTTGAAAATAATAAAATTCTTTAGAAACTTTTAGAAAACAACGAATGGCCAATAAGAAACTTAAAACGACTTAGATATCCTATACCGTACTTGGACAGTTACTTACAGAAATTTTCATTTAAGTAGCGTGCAACAAAAGTGTTTTCGGCTGCTGAATCGATCCGAGCGGGTTCCATTCCATACTGCTGGCAATACTCCATAGCTTCAAACCATGGCAGCTAAAGTGGAACAATCGTATATAATATTTGAAATCGATAAACATATAATGGTACCTGGTTATACATAATGTTTACTTGTACGCTTATAATATCCTATACTAATACATATAATATAACACATCCTAATATATCCTAATAATAATACTATTGATTTTTCCACTAAAAGTTTTGTTGCATATTTTTCCATTTCAAACAATATGGAGTCGATTAAGGATGTCAATTTTTGGGAATGAGGGCTTCTCCCCACCAAAATATTGACCCCCACTTAAATATGAAAAGAGATATTCCAAGCGTCCAAGTAAATATATTGTATAGGGTTATAATGTTTAAATTTTTAAACACAAATAGTATTGGAACGTACGAGTCCATTTTCACGATTATCTGTAAAAAATTCTTTAGTTCCTTGATGAATGCCTTCAGCTCCGTTATCCTGGCTGCTTTTATTTGTAAGCTTCACTTAAAATTTGAAAACAATCAGTTGTTTAATTGTTTCTATTAAACACAAAAAATTTGAATAAATAATTGTAAATAAATAATCTTACCTAATTCGGAGTTAACATTATTTGTTGACCAAGAAATTAAAATTAACAAAAGAAGTGAAGCTTGATGGAAAAATTGTGCCATGGTTAAAGATTTTTGTTCTTGCTGTTAGATCCTCAATAAAGTTTCCAATGACTATTGAAACTGTAGCAGAAAATCATGTTTTATTAAAACTTTATCAAAATGCCAACCTCGTTTTCCAGCTTTACAAGTGTTTAATGAATCATAATCGTTACTTGGTGTAATTTAAATATATCAGTTGTACATCAATTTGTGTTTGATTTGTGTTAGGCTGTAGTAAGGTCCATTAAATTGGTATTGAGAAGATAAACTTACTTGTGTGACATTCATTTCCAGATTACGATTTATCTGTCGCTAATATTAACGACAAACTAAGTATACTATTAGTAGTATATGCCTTTACAAAAACATTCCCATACAAACTTAATGCAGCTAAAGGCAATTAAAATGTTATTCCTAATGTTACACTATCTCTTGCACTAATGTAATTGATGTATAGGGAAGTAATGAATGTCACTGTTTCACTGATGTTGTCAACATTTTAATTAATTGTCATGTAATCACTCATAGAATATTCATCATACTTCATTACTACAAGTTTTTACACATCACACCCTTGTCGAAATCATGGATTTTTAATTTGGATTAGACGTTCCTCAATAAAATGCAATTAGGGTGAACATGATTTTCTTATTGTATTCTCGGTTTGATATTCATACCCAAAACGGCATACCAATCTACGAAAGTGGGATAGTTCATAGGTTTTTATGACAACCTGCTTTCCCCTGATATTTGATATATATGAACCATGAGCAGCATGTATTAGAACTTAATAGTATAAATGAACTAAATATTTTCTCGAAAAACGAAACTCGTAGTCAAAATTCCAGACAAAAGAGTACATATTTACTTTAAAATCACAATGATTTATTTAAAATACATATTTCGGTCGAGCGCACAATGTTGAACGCTTTTAAAATACATTTTTCTAAATATTTGACGGCTACAATTTCAATCTTAAAACTTGATAAAAAATCAAAAGGCAATTCAACAAATACATTTTTTTCGATACAATACCTATATAATGAGATAAATGTTTACACACAAAATTATCAAAATGAGATTTATATGTAATATAACAATATAAGTATCGAGAATTAAAGAGTCTTATTTTACAAACGCAACCGCATTGTAAATGGTATTCTCTTTGTATAAATAATAATTAGTTTATAGTATTAATTTCTTACGGTATGACATTTTAGCGAGTAGTAAGTCTCTTATTTCCTTGGTAGTGCAAGATATACCTAACTAAATGAAAATAGAAAATGAAGGTGATCCTGCATTACAATATTGTAATAACACATAAAATGAATTCTTACATTAAGTAAAAGCAACAGTCAATTAAAAATACGAACTTGTAAAATGAAGTACAATTTCTAACAATTGAATTTTTATCTGTTTAGCTATAGCGTACGTTTCTAATCCTGAAAGATTTATTAAATAGGAGATAAGTGTGTTGAATTTAAAAAATTAAAACGTCCATACGGTCCCGAGTGGTTCTGTGCCATTTGATGGGTTTCACTGTCATTTCATCGTGGAATTCACTTTTAGTACATACAGTTCCGTGCTTCTTTACAAGCCGCAATCCTACTTCTTTGCAAACGTAACCAACGCAATTCTCTGAAAGCTGCAAAAGAAAACGGATGCAATTCAACATTTGATGCAGAAGGATTCCAAAAATTATTGTTACACTAATAATATTATAATCAACTATATCCCATCAAAAGGCAAAGAATTGGAACAAAAAATAAGGTTTTAAACTGCAAATGAACAATTAAAGTATTGTTGTTTTTACAATCCTGTTTACTATTTTCATAATATTATTAGGAAATATTGAATTTGCTATTAGTTATTTCAACTAGAAGTTATTATTTGCCTTTAATATACTAACCATGCCAGACAAAAGATCAACTTTTAAAAAGTTGAGTGCAGAAAGCTTCGCAAGAGCTAAATATCCAGAAACGTCGGTGACTTTATCCCTGCGTATGTTGGATATTGTATTGGGATTCGGTCCTCCATGAATTATCAGTGTTTTTAGATCTATACACAAAGACATCTCAATCGTTTATCAAAAACAGTTACTAAGAACGTATTTTATGAAATCTGATCATAAAAAATAAATGTTAAGGTTAAGAATTACCTTTTAAATCTGCAATGGATGGTTGAGTACGAATTTTATCTATGTTGACTGAAAAGAAGGATTTCTTCTTCAAGATTTCTTGGCACATTTTCTTAGTAATCCCCGTGAAAAGAGAATCCAGACCCAAAGTCTGGAACCTAGCGGCTTCGTACTGCAGACTGACAGACATGTGTAGGTACTCAAGTTTTGGCCAAGCAGACCAAATAGCTTGGAGAGCGTCGTCTGATTGAGCTGGAACAGTAAGTCTTTTTACATTAGGAAACATGTAAGGAATGCAGTCTATGACGGTAGGGTCATTAATGGCCTCAGGAATTTCCAGGTCTCGAAGAGCTAATTGAGGTTCTTGAATTGGATCAAACCAGTCGATGGACCTAAAACTATCTGCAGTGCCTTTCAGATATAATATTTGTAATTTTGGAAAGTGATGGGTATAGTTGACTTCGTTAACAATTAGTCTTCCAGTAAATTCGGCAATGCTGATTATCAGTTCTTCCAAATGTATCATCGGTGGAAACGCTATTTGGGAAATTTGATGTGGCATTAAATCTAAGTTTAGGCGAGTGAGTGTAGAATTGAAAGCTGAGATGAATTCATCAAACATTTGACCGCTCATTATATTAACTTCCAAACCTCTAACCATCAACCGTTTCAATTTTGAATTCTGAAGACGAGGAGTTAGGTGTTCTACAGTTTCTACTGAATTCAGTTGCAAAGTTTGTAAAGCTTTTATACGTCCTGCTTCGGTTAAAGATTTCAACAGGATACGATTTTGGCTGTAATTGTCGTGATTGCATTCTAACCTAACATCAGTCAAAAGAGGACAGATTTTGAATAAGTCAACGAGAAATTTCCGGCTGTACAACTCTGTTTGGTAGTCTTGTCTTAGATTTATGTGGGTGATTCCGAGATTCCTTTCCTCTTTTCCTTCCAATAAACCTCTTTGTTTAATGCCCTTAGGAAGACTTCCAAGGGCAAGATATTTTAAATTCGGACAATATTCAAACAAAACACTGCAAAGCATCTTCGAATCCATTTGAAATCCATCATTTATCATATCCTCCTCTGTTGAGTCAATAGTTTTCCAGGAATCGTCACTCTCTGAATCTGAATCCAACGAGAATTTCTCATTGACCACACGGAAATCGTCAACTACTGAATCGTAACTGGAAGACGATGTAGATAATGGTGAACGTGTCCCAGATTTGTCAGGAAAAGGTTGTACATCTTTTTCATAAAACAACTTTAAAGTTGTTATGTTTTGTCCGGCAATGGTCAACAGATTTACCACCAGGGAAGACTTCAAGTTGACTTCAACAAAATAGTATGTTGTGAAGCAAAAAAGCGAGTTGTTTTCCAAAACGTCCAATAAACTTCTGATTTCACCTTCTTTCAAGTCTTTTGAAGTAAGATTTATTTGGATTTTGGGAATAAATGGGACGAGATACGAAGTAGTTACATTGTTCCATACACTACACACTTCCCGAAATTTCAGAAGTTCCTCCAGTTTCCACTGCCGGCCAAATATATTGTGCAGCACCTTAATTAAATAGAAAATTATATAACTTTGTTATATATATCGATCTACTGGTATTGTACCACCTGAGTTTAGGGGTATTTTATACCTTTTAAGGTATTTTCAATGTACCAGACATAATAAGCATTTCCTTAATTTGCCTTCGTTTCTGAGTGGTGAATAAAACATTCGTCACTAATTTTTGAACATTTTACGGTTCATTGAACAAAAATTATGCCTTTTATTATGTTTTGAGTTTTAAAATAAAAATTAAATATGTTACTGTTTACGTTTACACTAGCCTTGGCATGGCATACTACTTGGATTTGAAAGAAATATAAACAAGAAGGAAATTGACATTAGTTTTCAATAATCTGAATGAGTTATTTTGGAACGTAATCACGACGGCCATATCTTAAAATTATAATTAACATTTATTACCTCATGTATAAGTAATGGGTGGTTTTTGATCTTCGCCGGCAACAGCTGATTAACTTCGTCGCCCTCGCCTTCGCTGTTCTTTTTGCAATCCATAATATTACAATGAGAGGTGAGAGATAGCTGATTAATAATACTCTGAAATTTCACAAATTAAAAAACAAATTAATTCCAGATCTTTGTAATCTCAATGTAAAAAATTCGACAAAAATATATGATGACATTAGTACAGAATTTTGAAATTAGAATAATTATTTGATGCTCGAATTGTCAAAGTTGAATTCACTTATTTTAAGTGAACGGTAACAAGGCAATGGAATTAATAAGCAAAACTTTGATATTGAGATATGTTAATTAAAATTAAACAGTGATAAAATATACTTACTTCAATTCAAATTGCTTCAGTCAGACTAGCCGACACAGCAGAAATATCCATGTGCTTTATTTTGGCAGATAATATTATTGTGTACTATGTGTACGTGTACTGTGCTGTTTTATTTTTACCTACCTATGCTTTTATCATACACTTTCCATTGCGCCAGTCAAGTATTTCGTCTCAGGTGTAGCAGGTGATCCACAGAACAGACACTGTACTGCCCTAACCACGTACTACGTCGTCGTTTTGTAATCAGAGGGGAGTTGTGAGACGAATCTTATTTTAAATAAGACGTGTTTGTTTGCAACAGTTTCACGTGGATTAATAATTACTAATTAAAGTTATTTTTGCATATGTTTCGTAGTAAGCTTAGTAACTTTTACTATTTGCACTGACAGTGTGACGCAGTTTAATTGAGAATCAGTAGACATTATTAAAGTGCACATTGAAATGTAATAGAGTTACTCCTCTTTGCATCTAATTATGATGCACATGCACACGTAAAACTACAAAGTTCGCAAGAGGTTGTTAAACTACATTTTACATAAATAAAACATAATTCTCTTTCTGTGAATCCTGTATTTTGTATTTATTTACCTTTCGGTGTAATCTCCTGATCAATTTTCGAAGTAATCAAAATGTCTAAAGCATCCGAGTAGACTTCCAGTATAATAGTAACCAATGTCCAATAAAGTAATGAGAATTAAAATGCAATTGGCTTGACTTTTGCTGCTTAAAATACTAGACTTTTTAATGTAAGTTGTAGCTTCAGGTAGAACAATGCAGATTTTAATTTGCGGTCCACTCAGTTCAGCTTAACTGCTGGGAAGAATGACAAACTTACTTGGTTCTCATCCCGAAATCGACTTATAGACTTCAAATGCCTACGGCCTACACTTTGAACATTGTGATCATAAAAGTGTAACAGTGACATATTTTACTAGATAAATACTAGGAACTGTGTAGTTGCCGAACAGTCGGTGACAAATACCCTATAAGAACCTATCTTCAATTTCATATCTTATTTTACGTTATATTACAAAACCTTTTTAAGGAATGTCAAGGATTTTTAAGGAATTTCTCTCTCTTCAAGCACTGTCGCCAAGGCCAAGGTTTACAATCTCTTCACCTCAACTCTCATGTACTGCAAGTTCTTCCCAAAATAAATGTCATTTCTTCTCAAAGAAAGAATTACTTTATAACTATTAGGTAAGTACATTAAAATTCCTTTTAAAGTCTACTCTTTTTCTTTCATAAAGATTTCTATAAAGACTCCACTCTTCTTTCGTCCATATGAATACCTTTGTTGTCCTAATGTAAAACTGACTTTTCTGAAATTTACATGACCTATAAATCTTGCGTATATTGAAATTTATCCTTAAAATGTATCATTCAGTCTTGTTTTGTTGTACCAAAACAAAACCTCTGCGAAATTAAACAAATTACGAAGAATTCTATTACGAAGCAAACTTTATATCTTTTCCACCGTTATGTGAAACAAAACAATAATCATGATTATTGTTATCCTTTTGATATGCAAGCATGCAGATAGCATAATTAACAACCACGAAGATTTTTCTTTGGTTTTTTAATTTTACTTATGAAGAAAAATTAAAATCCATTTTATTTTTCCTAGCCCGAAATTACAAAACTGGAAAATGTATGTGTGTAACAGTAAGTACAATAATTTGTTACTCAGTACATGAACATTTTATTTTAAACACTATATCTTACTTATCGAATGAATAACCCTAGAAATACCTCCTCCCGATGGGAAATCACTTCATTAAAATGACAATAACATTGGGACCTTTATTTCCTTTCTACTATTTTCTTTAATCTACGTATTAGTTAAGCATTCTTAAATGAGGTAGCGAAATTTATTGACTGCAAAGTTCTCCAATAACAAATTTTGATCAACGAAATGGTATTGGAACAATTTTAAATGAATACTACGAATGCAAGGTAATCGTTTTTTAAACTGCCGTTTCTGAGAATATTATTTGAGTTGTAAAGTAAGTCATATTAAATTTTACTGTTGAATAAGTAGTAGGTAATAGGAATATGTAAGGTAGGTTCTCCAAGCATATCTAAATGTTTGTTAATGATTAATTCGATGATTGATGAATAATTAAATGATTATATAACCAACTCTTTTTGAAGATAAACATGATCAATTTTACATAATATATGATATTTGTACTTATGTCTTTCAAACGAGTGATTGAGAATATGAGGATATATAAACAAACATTCAATTTTCATGGTTCATGTCGATAAGCCTTATTTACTTTTAGCAGTACTACAAAAAATGTTGAATTTGACACAATGTATGGGTATAATTACTGCGTATAATTACTATTGAGATGTAAAGGGCCACAAATTAATTACCGTAAATGTGTGCCTCATAATTTATAATCGAGCTAACGAGATATAACGATACACCTACCATACTGAATGGTACATTACTGCAAAATATAGTATTACATTATTAGTGGTATTCAAAAATGAAATCAAATCACAACAAAGTTGTTCGTTACCAGGACAAATTTTAAAATAAAATTTTTGAGATAATCTGTAAAGTGAATCTGTAAATAATGACATGATCCAAGTCCTGATTCAAAAGTTACTATTTCCAATTAAATCAAAATTATTAGAAAACGAAAACCTTTTTTAAATGATTTACTTCTGGTTTCTTAAAATACTGTAACTACAGTGTACAGTACTTGCAATAGTATAGACTCACCTCTCTCATTAAAAACAATGTATGAAAACACTGAATAGAATATATTAGTAATATCTAATTGATATCTTTACTGATAATTGGAGTATGCAATTAAGAAATTCTTACTAAGAACAATAATATGTTACACGATATATTAAATAATTATTGTTGAAATAAGTAAGCCTAATGAAAATTCCTTCCTTTGATGTAGTTTGGAGACATTACGGAACTGGCGATATTATGAATACCCTTAAAGTAATAATATGTTACAAATAAATGGTATGGTATCTTTCAAATTTGCAATAAAGTAAGTAAGTCTAATTTAATGTTATTTATATATGTCAATTACAGGCTATAACCGAAGATAATTGGCAACGGAAATTTAATATCAGTAATATCAATGTCACTTTGATATCAATGTTATCTAAGTTTAATTAATTGTTGTGTAACCAAATGTCGACTGTCACTCTGTCATTGGTGTAAATTTCGCTTGTACAAGAGTTTTATAAAAATAAGCGAAATTATAAATTAGTAAGAGGGCAAAAGAGGACTTTGTTGGTAATATTCATTTGCCAATTGGATTAGGGTTACAACAATGTTTGCCATACAAATATTTCTTTGCGTGCTGTCTGTGGCAATCTTAACTCCAACAGCATTCACACAAACCTTTAATAATCCGATTATTGGAAGAGATTCTGCTGATCCTGCTGTTCTGAAGCACCAGGGTTCCTATTACCTCGTTTTCACTGAAGGAGATCGAATCACGGTTCACAAAAGTCCCGTATTTACCAATTTTCGAAATGCCGAGTCTCGAACGGTTTATTTCGCACCACCAGGAAGAGCTAATTTGTGGGCACCAGAAATGCACTTCATCCGTAATAATCTCTACATCTACTTTACCATGGACGATGGAGTAGCCGATGAAAACCATAGGATGTACGTTATCAAAGCTGACGACCCTGGAAATCCATTAGGAAACTGGGGACCGGAAATCAGGTAGGTAAAATATAAAAAAAGTTATTGTAGACATAATAGAACATGCTTTCCAAATTCTTAGCAAAGTAGTTGCATTTTATTTCCATAGAAAATATTGATTAATTTTCAAAAATTATTCGTAAAACACTTTCCTGCGAAATAGCAAAAAAAAATATTCAGCCTAAAAAGATATTAAAAAATTAATACATTGTAGTAGCATATAATTTTCAAAAATCCCTTTGTTTGCTTGTTATGTTATGTTAAAAATGTATTTGCAATGTATGCTATTTTTTCACAGACTTTTGCCAGAAGAAGAGAGATACGGAATAGACGGAACTGTCCTTCAATATGGGGATGGAGCTTTGTATTATATCTGGGTAGGTTTCCCAGAGCCACCAGGCACTATGAATTTGTACATTGCCCCAATGTCGGATCCAACCCGAGTGATTGCTCCGAGACGTTTATTGCGCACTCCTCGCTCCCCATGGGAAATGCATGGCTACCCGGTTAACGAAGGACCTTATGTCATCCAAAATGCCGGAAGAACTTTCGTCGTCTTTTCTGCCTCTTCGACATTTACACCATTTTATTGTCTCGGTATTTTTGGAATCGATGGACTGAGAGATCCTCTGGTTGCCTCTAACTGGTGGAACGACAAAGATGAATGTGTGTTTTGGAGAAATGATCAGGAGGGAGTGTTCACAACAGGACACGCCTCCTTCACTCCGTCACCTGGTACGAACAATCTTTAATATTGGCTTGTATTTAAGTGTACCACAAAAATAATCGGTTTACCTCAAGAAAAAAATCACTTTGCCTCCTATAAATACATTTAGCTAATAAATATTTATCCAGTCTCAAGTATTATTACCCCAAACTTGCCAAAATAATACCTTTGCCTCAAGTTTTAATGCAATCTGCTAATGTTTTATTACATTTACCTCAAGTAGAGTACAAAATATCCTCACTCTACTGAACTAAATGTACGAAAACATTTGTAAATTGCATTAACACTTGGGGCAATGGTATATTATCAGTTTGGAGTAGTAATATTTGAAACTGGGTAAATATTTATTAGCTAAATGTGTGTATAAAAGGTAAAAAGATTATTTTTCAAGAGGTAAACCGATAATTATTGAGGTGTATTTAAATTTTTCCCTTTAATATTAAATATTCAAGATATTATGTTCAATGTATTAGTAATCATTTGTATTTTATTAGACGGATCGGAATTATGGATGATTTATCATGCAACTGATATCGAAAATGCTAATGGATTCAATCGAACTGCTCGGGCCCAAAAGCTTGAGTGGAACCCAGACAATGCTCCTAGATTTCCTCGCCCAATTGGTCTCCACACCCCAATCCAGCTGCCAAGTGGACAAAGAACAGCGGACGCCCTTTAATTACACCAGTAATATTTTAAAATTATTTCATTCGCAATTATTTTTCCAAAATAATAGTTTTAATTCAAATGTAAATAGGTTTTAGTAATAATTTGTTGAAAATAAAGATTTGTTCTGAATGTAATTTGTACTTCTTAGCGTTTGTATGATAAGATTTAATACAAAATATATTATCCAACATCTATAATATATTTTTATATTTTTGGATAATATATTTTTGGATGTAAGATATCCAAATAGTATACCTATATATAAATGGATAATATAAATATTGATATATGATACCTAGAGAAATTGCATTACAAATATAAGTTTATCCATATATTAGCTAAAAATTACTTTGCTAAATAACAACATGCTATAATTTATTTAGGTATAATATACCTTATATATATTCATAACGCAGATACTGTTACAAGTGGGCCCGATTTTAATATATAAAAGCAATTATGCTGCAATTGATGGAACTATAAGTATAATATCTCAAGGATGAAATGTCTCGATTCTGGGGAATTTAACTAGTTTATCGTTATCAGTTATCGCAAATGCAAAGTTAAGCCACGTACTCATGAATCACCGTTTGCACCAAGTTAAAAGAATCACTCTGCGCACAACTCTCAATGGTTCTAATAGTAACACCAATCCCTGAAACTCAGGGACTACAAATGAACAAATAATATTTCCATTTCGAAATACCTCAAAACACACTCCAAATTTTGACTCTATACAAATTAAAAGCGTTTAAATCCGAACATTTTAGTTTTCTTGAATATTTAAGTACATTTTTTAAAGTTTACAATTCTTTAAGGATATAGGCAAATATGAACCTTGGTAGCTTCAATAATCATCATGCTTCCAGAGGGTGTGCGTCATTCGCAAGGTTAACAACAACGCTTCCACGAAATTATTATCCTTTATCAGTGCAATTTTATAAGTTGTGAATTACATACACAAAGTTAAGCACAGTGCTTGCTCACCTGGTAATTACTAATAATAATTAATACTTTTCCAGTGGAGGTATTAGTGAGTATACACTATTAGAAACAATCTACATGCCTTTTGTGAAGGATTCATTAAAGAATTAATTGCAAAGTATCAGTTATCTAGAAGATGGAGACCGCTGGAGTAATTGTCATTATCATTGGTATCAAACTAGTCTTTGTCGTTATAATCATTTGCCTAAGATGTGTGGGATACTGTAATCGGCAAAGCAATAGGAATGATAGATATATCGGTAAGTAAAATTTCTTTGGGAATTCGTTATCTTACAATTCTAGACAATAAAATTTTAACGTAATATACTATATCCATTGAAAGCAACTTTACTAAATATTCATAATAAGTATTATTTTGGAATATTAATTCTAAAATTTGAGTTTAAACTTTCTAACAAATAGTATATATTATTTACATATAGGACCCAGCGGCCCAATATCACCAAATACAGTCGTCGTTTGCAGACCAGATAGTAATCATCCAGGATCACTTGCGTAAGTTTTAACAAGCCAGTTTTAGGCAATTCAAATTCAAGTAAGAAATGGACGTGCAACTTTATTCTGCTTAACTCCTAATTGTATTCAATCTCTGATTTACAGGATAGTTGGTACCGGCCAACAGCCGCAGCCGTGGCAATATGGGTACATAAACAATGGGCAAACAGCGATATATGGTAAGAGATTTACATTACTCACTCTTTTTAATCGCATTTCAAACTTTGTTAATCTTACTACTATTTAGAAAGTAGTCAGTATCTTTTCCGCTTAACTGTATAATATACGAATTTCCTGTTCGTTAAATGCTTACTGGGTGAAAATGTAAAAATGTTTCAAGAATTTCACATTTTAAGTCGTATCGATTAATTTCAAAATTGATATTTAACGTGCATTTTTGATTGGTTGCTACTTTTCGATTTTATACTTCATGAACTTCAGTAATTGCAATCGAGTGTGCGCATACTGTTTGGGGAATTTTTTAGTTGAAGAATAAATGCAATTCAAAAATTCATTATTGCTAGACGAGTACAATTTAAAAAATTCTAATTTTGTGAATAGATGCACCTCCTCCAGCCTATTTTGAAGTATGTGGAGATCAAGGAAATCAACCAACTGCCCCACACCTACAAAACAATTCAGCGCTCCATACTTAACCTCTTTTTCGTCTTAGGTTTTTTATGAATACTTCAATACTTGTTGCCGTTGATTGTTAAGGTTCCATTACAATGTACTTTTAATTGTAAAAATATAGACAATAATGGAATGTAGAGTTATAAAATAGTATTGTTTTGTATCTGACGAACATTTTTTAATGCTGCTTTTATGACTGACCGAAATAAATGCGAATGCGAAAACTCTAAACATGTTCGGTTGTAAATATAGTTGTGCAAGATTTAATATGCTAAATTTTGATTTTTACAATGTATGAAAATTGTTTACTGTTATTCAAAAAATTAACTTTTTAGTAGAAACTTATTTTAGTAAAACGAAAACCAAGTAAACCCATGGTCGTATTGTAAAGCTTTGCGGTAGACTTTGTAATATGGAAAATTCATCACCAAAATCTCCAAAAACATTCATGCAATAGGTATGATGTTAATAATATAAAAACATTGAATACAGCGAGAAATAAATATGTATAAATATGAATTTAGAAATTAGAAAAGGTGTCATTTATGTAATCTGTAGATGGTGTAATATATTTCGATGTAGAAATTTCCATAATAATGACGATAGCTACGCATTTTCTTCATTGAAATCCTCACAAATGTCAACATACTGATTCTGTGATGGTGTATGCAAAATTCTTATTTACATTTGTATTAGCAACATATTTATCTCATATTGTTATTTAATTATTATTGCGACAAAAGCATCATAATAGTACCTCTGAACGCATTTTTTCAATATTTCCTCGAAAAAATTCTAGACAGGCTTCAGCTGTGGGACGATCATTAGGATTCCGTTTCCAGCAGTCCAGCATAAAATCATACCTAGAATAACAAGGCAAAAATATTGTATAGATACGGTTTTAAATATCTAATTTGAGAAGAAATCTTTACTTTCCATTTAAAAAATACTATTGATAGCTTGAAAACAAAAAACGTGTAAAATTTTACGATAGATAACGGTATTCAATAATGGAAGCTTACACATCATTATTGGCATGCAAGGGCTTCAAAAGTCGCATGTTTTCTTTAAGCCTATATATAAAGTCAGGAGACCAAGACAATCCAGAGTAAGGAGTTTCACCCAAGGAAAAAATTTCCCACAAAGTGATGCCAAATGACCAGATATCAGACTGACGAGAAAACCGAAAATCTAAAAGGGATTCAATAGCCATCCAGCGCCAAGGTAGCGGTTCCTGAAAACATTCACCACCAATTATTTGGCCGCGAATAGGAATACAGGAATGCACAGTCAGTAAAATGTTCATGGTTCTTTACCTGATTTTTCTTAATGTAGTTGAATTCATAGAGTTTGCATGAAAGTCCAAAGTCTGTTAATTTTATTATATTATTTTCAAATACCAGCACGTTCCTTGCTGCTAAGTCGCCATGCACAACCTCAAATCGATTATCGTTTCAATTTATCAAAAAATGAGTTTTATAATTTTACTTTTAATAGGTAATAATATTTAAGAAAAAATCCAATAAGATATTTACGTTTTTTCTGGATAAATGACAAAGTCCAGACGCTATTTGACTTGCCCATACCAAAAGGCTTATATATGTAATTGCATTTTCGTTTTCTGTGGAAGATCTGTTTAATAAATAATAGTATGAAATACATTGGTAGTAAGTTTTTTTCTAATTTTTGATAACTCACTCCACACTTCTCTGTAATTCATTGTCTTCAACTGAAATAAAATGCAGCCTCGAATTTCTTAAGTATGCTCCAAGATTTCCGATGGACGAAAATTCGAAAAATATGTAAACTATGCCTGAAATTAAAATATATGTATTATTGTAAGTACTCGGTTTTGATAAATCATTTGCTTCACATAAATACAAAGCAAGATATTACTCTAAAATTGATATTCTCCTGTTAATTTATAGAAACAGTTCTGCAAATTTATAGAAACAGAATAGTTTTATTTTAACGCGGCCAGCATAGGTAACCAATACAAGTTGAAAAGTTTGGTATTGCTCCTAAAGACAATTTATATAGTGCATATTAAATGCATCACCTGTTTTTTAACTGTGTGAAAACATTGGCAATTAACTATTGCCTTTGACAAATATAGCCTAGTCACTTAATCTATTGGTAAACATAACCAAGCGTATACCTGATACCTATATAACGGAAAAACAGATGAAATTAATGATATTGCAAAGCAGTACCGTCTTTTAACTTTGTAGTATTGGCTCCAAGCAGATTAACAACATTGATGTGCTTTTCCAAATAAATCATGATTTTTAATTCAGATAAAAGAGAAATAAGATAATTTTTCCCAGCTCCGGGTTTTACTGTCTTAACGGCAACTGCATCGCATATGTTTTTAATGGATCCCAGATACACAACACCGTAAGCTCCGGTTCCAAGTATTTCTTTCCGATCTAGTTAATAAAAATTAAATACTTATTAAAGATAGTCAAAACTAGATAATTATTTGAGCAAGTGTTACTACTAGTACATAACATTTAAATAGTATTAATATAAATAAATCAATATTATATTTTCATACCTATGTCAAAACAGGTTTCAAACACCTCATATGATTCGTCATAAGGTATTGAATCTATATTCCAATTGTCAATAACAGCATCAGAATTTGAAGAAATGCTTTTCTTTCCAGTCTTAAAATTTTCTATCTCAAAGTCCGTCAGTACTTTCTGATTTAAAAAATGTATACATACTAAACAATTATTTACGTTCATTGAAATTACTAGTACATCATTACTAAACTACAGAATATATTACGGAATTTTTCTTTTGCCACAAAAACCAGATGGAAAACATTGTAAGTAGAAAAACGACTCCTGCAGTCAGGAACATGGTCACATTCACCCACGTATATGACGGAGCCATAACTGGAATTATTTGCCAGCTGAAATGATTCCTTAGAGTTTGTTGAACTGCAAGGTGAATGGTTTTAATTAATGGTAAAGAAACACCTTTGACGCAGTGTCCTTCAAGATCATCATCCATAATTGATCTTGCCAATACTCCTCCCATGTTATACTTGGCCATCAGCAACACTTTTGCATAAATACTTCGTGAGTTGTCGAAACTAATCCAATTATTTCCGTTTGTCATGAAAGGAACTTTTGCGAAATTATCCCAATACATTTTCCATTCTGTGTTGTTTAAAAGGGTTTTGGAACAAATCTATTCGTACCGTAAAAATATAAAGCTCACTAATTGTATTATCAATAAGTTGACTATTTTCATATTTGGAGTTAAATTACAGTTTATTTACCTCTTTGTATCCTATATAGTAGTTTGTTTCCAAATCAGAATTCATGACATTTGATTTACAATCCAGACCAAACGGATAGCAATCTGAATCTTGAAGTTGGTAACCAAAACCGAAAAGAGGAATTTCGATAACAAGTTTTGTGGAAGGTAAACCCAAATATTTTATTAAATGTTCAATATTGTTTTCAATATTCCCAATGGTTAGTTTTGAAGACAAAGGTGAGTTATGCCTTGTCCGCCATCGTTGAGATTCCAAAAATCCATATCCTTTCAAAAAGAGAAAATCTAGACTGCCGGTATATTCCTTAAGAAAGTCGTAGTGCTCATATAGAAACATAGTTTCAGACATTTCCATTTGAACTGAAATCAGTAAGTTGTCTTCACGGAACGACTTATAAATTTCCTAAACACATTATTATTAGACTTTGCTATAGTAAATGTTTACAAACTGTCATTTTGCTAAAACATTTGCATTAATTTAATGCCCGAATTCTGTATTATATTTAAGCCTCACCTTACAATAGAAAAGGAAAGTGGTAGCAAAGTTTAAAACTCATGGAGGTTTCCACATTACCTTTGCAAAAACCAATAGATCGGTGCAGAATAACCAATCTTGAAACGAAGAACTTAGCATAATCCCGTCCATATTAAAACGCCTTGCCATTGGAAAAAATAAAACTTTAAAATCACATTTCAAAAAATATTGAGTAATCTAAAGGTCTTTTATAACTAAAAAACTTACCTTAAATTTGATTTTAGAAAGCCAACTAATTTAGAAGCGTTTTGCTTGAAGTTAAACATTAGTTTTTCACCGGCATCATTGGATTCCAAAGATATTTCTAAAATATGCTTTAAGTCGGTATATTTTTGAAACTCTTTTGTTGCATTCCTTAGAACATTTTCTGCAAGAAATATTAGCATTAATACCCTTTTTATTGTATTATATTTTAGAAATACTTTACTTATATTGCATTATTTGGCATACCATACTAAATTGTAGTATATTAACCTGATCCTTACATATACTAATGGTAATTATTTGCAAATGGTTTTAAATATTTTAAAAATTTTGAAACACTCAATTTTAAATTTCTTAAATAAATTTAAAAATTTTGGTTTTCAAAAAGTAATGTTTCTTGGGGAGGAAGGACCAAGGAAACTTAATGATTGTTAATGGAAAAAATAATTATTAGTCTATTGCCGTATTACCAAAATTGTCGTCTGGCATTATTCCAAGTTCGGTGGTAACAAACACTTTTCCGTAAGCGATGTGAGTACAAAACTCTCCAATTTTCCTGCTTATGTTTTCCAAATTTATTTGTGCGAGGTTGTCATTCATGTTTCTGTCGAAATGATGAAACAATTCCAATGCGCAAACGACAACAGGTTCTTGAAGCTTAAATACTAAAGGAATAATTAGGTCACCGATCAAAAAAGTAAAAGCTAATCATTATTTCCTATGATGTTCATTTCTAACATTTAATATCCGGTTTATCATGTATAGAAAAATCAAGATCTGTTTCTGTTATCCAAATTTTGTCATCCGCAACGGCAACTAAGTTTTTTAAGGTTATTTTAATGAAACATTAAAACAAATTAAGAAAATTGATTTCTCATAAATAAAAATATAATTCACGAGATCGGTTTTCGAAGTCCAGGAAAAAGGCTTCATTGGTAATTTTCTGAGAGTTAGATACCCTAATGACAAACATTCCAATATCTTTCTTAGACTTGACCTCTATTTCAATTTTGGCAACGGTCCACAAGTAAGGAGTACATTGATTATGTTCTAATTCGGGACTAGAAAGACCACTAGCTATTGTTTGCTCAACACCGTGCTCCGTGATCTGAACATTTCGAACAAAGACAATAATAAAAATAACAATGAACCTAAACGTCTAATAGTCATAAATGTACGCATTTCTTCATATCGATGAAGTAGATGAAACTTACTTTGATCCATTCAATTGTTGGATAAGAAAAGCTTTCAATCTTGCAAGAAATCTGCACCTTTTCGTTTAAATTGACGAGTAAAATGTTAAAACCGCAAAAAATAATTGGTTTATTAATTGGTTTGTGCACTTTGTCATGGATGGAACAGACATTGGATTCGTTAGTTGGTGTTGTTAAAGTCGTGAGGCGTAAGGTTTTTAACAATGGGTTGGTGACATTAGTGCAAATGCCCGAAAAGTCATCAGCGTCGATGTGGATCACCATAGTTCCTTGCAACCCCAACTGCATTGCATATGCAGCCCTCTCCATTATACTTCGGGGATTTTCAAAAATCAGCAACTGGCTTTCACTTACCATATAAGGTACTTTTGCATTACTGTCCCAGTAGAATTTCCATTTGCTGTCTGTATTGCTGCAGGCTTCTGAACATATCTGTCAGCACAAGAATAACAAATTTGCCAAATTGGTAATTGTTTTTCATTTTAATAGACTTGCAGACTCTTTGATTCTCCTGCATAATCATACTTAACCTGCATACAGAATTTACTCAAATCTTAGTTAGAACTCTTAACGCTTGGTAAAGAAAATTCCCATTAGCGGAAAACTGATTATTTTTAGAGTGGAACAAAATTGTCGCTATTATCATTGATAATTTTCATTAATATTTTAAGGGTGGTATTTAATCTTTCGTCTTAATGAGTGAAACTTTCGTTTTTATTGATTTAATACTTCGCCAGAGGAATTTTTCGTCTAACGATTTAAGTGGTCGTCTTGTGATTTAATGTGTCGTCTTGCACATAATGGATGTGTATGGCAACCTAGTACACGTAGGTACATGCACACGGGACATGGGACATGCTCGTGCATTAACGCGAAGAACATGATAAGAAATTATCATATTGTTAGCATATACTAAGTGGTCTTATCACATTGTAAAGGTAAGATAGATATATAGCTGGCAGCCAAGAATCAAAAATCGTTAGTATGTTGATGTGTTCCTAAGGGAAAGCACCAAGGGGTCTCAACTTGTGTACTGTTCAGATACAGAATTATCAGATTCGGAGTCAGAAATTATTAACATTAACGAAAAAACGAGAAGAGGTAAAGTTGCATACGACTGGAGTTGCATACGACAGCCACTGTGGACTAAAGATTCGTCCAAGAACACGGTGAAGTGTAGAGTTAACTATACCAAAAGAATTCATTATGCAAACAAATAATTGGTATTGCGTCCATAAAGAAACTTACATCTTTTACTCCGTCAGTGAAGAAAATTCCACTTGGACAGAAGCGCAAACGTCGCAGACCTAAGCGAGCCACCAAAGCGTTGCTTAAATGAAAATTTAGTAAACTGTTAACTAAAAATACTGCATAAAATACTAAAAGTATTAAAAATACTGTATGTAACTGTAAATACTATATGACTTCAAAAGACGACACATTAAATCACAAGACGACCACTTAAATCGTTAGACGAAAAATTCCTCTGGCGAAGTATTAAATCAATAAAGACGACAGTTTCATTCAAGAAGACGAAACTTTAAATTTAAGTCATATTTTAATCCGGGGTACTATAAAACTACCTAAGCATTACCTTTCCGTAGTTGTTGAATTCCAAATTTTCCAAGTCTCTCAAAATGTTTAATAAATCAACATAAGTTTTCACGGAAGCAATAGTTTCATGTTCAAGTCTGTTAAACAATTGACCAAGGAACGAGATTTTCAAAACAATTTTTTCTGGGTCAAATCTAAATATTGAAATAGCAATTGCAAGTCGCTTTTTCAATATATCAAACGAGTTAACCAGGAAGGTTTTGTTGTCACTTTGGAATGCGCTGTATTTTGCAACGAAATCGTCCTTTGCTTGGATAACTACAGTATCCACATACTTGCAAATCTCCGTAATTTCACTGTAGAATTTATAACGTTCCGTCGTATCACTCAAGTCAACCGCAACTGATACAAGAAGTTTGTGTGGTCGAAGTGAGCCTCCCAGTTCCTGGTTAAAATATAATTTTGATTCTTATCATTTTGGAATTTACCTCTGGTCATTCAAAAAAGAATTCCAAACGCAAAGTCGTATTTAATTAATGTATTACAATAATTGAGTTTTATCTTTTCGTAATGCTTTTACTTTCTTATCTTTAAATACAACTGATAATAATAAAAAACTAATCCCAAAACTCAAAATATTTTACCATTACATCATTTAAAACCAAATAAATCTTATGGTTTAAGCTTTTGTTTATGTTGTAAGATATGCAAGCTATGAATGAAAATCCTTACTTTAAAGAATAGTATTTGATGTTCCATAAATTCTTTTGTTCGGTAATTAAAAACAGTTTCATCCCAATATATTCCACTCATTCCAAGATACCTAATAAAATTTTTAAAGGTGGAAAACCTTTGCTAATTAATTTTTTACAAAAGTAAGATACACAATAAATAATTTTGAAAATACTTAGGTTCAGTAGACTATTGAAAAATGTTTCTCTGACCAAATTACATTATTTTACAAAGTTTATTTTAGAAATGGGATTTATTTCAAAATAAACACAGTTGCTCCTATCCGTGTAATTTAGGGCCATCAAAACATACTTTGCAAACGACTTACAGAATAATTTTGCTCTTAAACTGCCAGGAAATGTAGCTGTCTAGTTTCCCAAAACATTATACAGGTATACATTAAAAATGAGTCATTAAGCTAGCTTACATGAGAGCAAGTTTAAGTACGTTTATAAAATCGTATCTTCGTCGTGCTTCAGAAACGATGTGGTTAATTGAATACCCTTTGCTAGTCAGTCCCAAAAGAAATTTTAAGTGGGGATATTTAGAAGCCATTGTCGACGTTTGGTATCGAATTTCTATAAGAACTTCAAATCAACATACAGTAATTACTCAGTATATAAATATATTGTACATTGAGTAAATGTGTTTACAATGCATAAAAGATTATTTAGATACATTTGATCGTTTCTCTAATATCAGCACCAAGGAAAACACTGAGTTGACATTCGCTGAACAAAATATGTGTACAAAGATTTGCATCAAAGTAATTGTTGGAAATAAACAATTTTCCTTTGCCTATGTACTCGATAGATATTGAACATATGACCACTTTAGTTGACACTGTGAAACAAAGATATTCTTATTGTAGTAGAAATCTAATAACTTCTAATTCGAAATAAAATGAATGGAAGATAAATGCTCTTAGTCTTACCTGGTGTCACTTCAGGAATATCGGGTTCAGAAAAGTCACACTCTTCTTCCTTAATTTGTTCCTTGGCGTTTGTAAGAGAAACGTTGGTCATTGTTACAAACAATAACCAACACAACAAAAAGTCGTGGACAATTTTGAACATAAACAGATGCATAATAATCCCACTAACAATAAACATATCACAATTCGCAGTAAGTATTGTGACGCAGAAGAAGAGAATGAATCCCGACCTTATAACAGTTCAAATTCGCTAATGACTAAAAAACCTTCTTCAAAATCTAATTATAAACCGCGTGAAGCTATTATCATAATAATAATAATATCATTTCATTTATACAGTATGCTCATTTTTTAAGTTAAATTAACTACTGCAAAACTTTGATTGTAAGAAGCATTCGATTGAATACTTTTCGATCCTTGGTCATATTTTCCAAGAATTAAGTCACATTAACAAAACCCAACATTAAATTACAGTCAAGTGAAGGAGTTCCTGCAGCAATTTTATTGACCCTGATAATTAAATATTATTACGGAGTTTTCGTTTTTAGATTAACACTTCAGTTACTCACTGAGAATACGGAAACTCCAATCCTTTAAAATAAAATTGTGTGAATTTCAAACATTGCGAAATAATAATTTATGGTCCATAATTGGAGTCTACTGTATATACTGTTAGCAAATTAAGCTAGGAGTTAAATCATTTCTGTGGTTGCGCCTAAATGGGAAGATATCGAAGAAAAGTAGCGTTACTTTGAATTCCTTTCGCTACTTGCCACAAATTCATTTCATGGAAATCGAAACCATACCCATCATGCCGCATTTACCAATTATTTCCTGAAAGCATTAGTCGATATAAAGTATTTCTTCAGTAACATTTGGAAAACGGCAACTTGGAATTCCAAAAATAAATCCGTATGCCGAAATAATCTCCACGCCAAAATAAAACACCAACCCGAAATTATTCCCAATCAATATTATGTGTGCTTTGTAAATTAATAATGACAACCCAAAACGGTCAAGTGTCATCATATCTGTAAATAACAGATAAATAAATATATTATATCTTATTTGTGATAAGCGTTTTCACAGAGGACAACGCAGGTCAATATTAACCCATGACGCAATGGTCAGTAAATGACATTAGTATACTGCAGTATTTGGAGATTGGTACAACACGAATAACAGGAGTTTATTACACCAAGCGTAGTAGGCCTACCAAAAATACACCCATATATACCACAACTTAGGGTTGACCGTTGCCAATTTGTGTGCAAATAATTTAATGCTACTGTTGATATCTATCATCTAAAATCTAACTCTTTGATTTGCGTTCAAAGAATACTGTATAGATATAAAAAAACCCATTAAAGGGTTCAAAAATATTTACTCTTGCAACTTGTTGGTTCCGAAAGTGGTTTCATGGGAGAATATTTTACCAAAAACACCTAAAATCATTTATCGAAAAAGATTTGTGCTTACGAGTATTTAAAAAACAGTGACGGCTGGTTATCGATATTATTTTTTTTATTACTACAATAATTATCCAAATTGTAGTAATCCCCCAATTGCAAGTTTATCCGAATATTTCAGTTTGCAAATCATTACCAAAGTGCAATAATTTATAGGAAATCAATTCAGAATATACTGTAAGCTCATTGCTGTAGAAATTATTTGATTTGTAAACCGATTATAATCTGAATTAAAGGTTTACTAGCTTAATTCCTTGCAATAAAAGTAATTTTATTTCATACTTTCTGTCTGCGTTCTAATTCAACCAGCGAGCAGTGCAAATGTGAAAAGTATGTGTATTTTTGAAAATGCAGGCAGAACTGATCGAGAAAAAATCTATTATCTATCCGGATAGTCAAGAAGGCGATTAGGAGTCAATCACATTATAATCCCAAGATAAAAGATATTTTGGAGTTGTAATCATAAATCATTGGGGGCAGCCTCATTCCTCCCGACAGTGTAGGGTATTCATAATGATAACTTTGATAACAAACACGATTTTCCACGAAATAAATATCCATGCATTTTATCAGTGCAACTATACTAACCGTGAACTTGCTTTACAAAAGTACATTTATCATGCAGACGCCTTGTGAAGTAAACACTTCTGTGAAGGTATTAGTGAGTAGTGAGTGCACTATTAGATTTGCTATTTGTGACTGATTCAGTAGCTAATTACTATTAATTATCGACAAAATAATTAGATATTATTAGTTTAATTTATTAATTGATGAGATGGCAGAGCATGAAATAAGTTTGATAGCATTTGTGGTTATCATCAGTATCACCATAGGAATTGCCATTATTATCAGTCTTCTGAAATGTGTTATGTGTTTTCTCAAAAGCGATGGCAAACTTCTAGGTAAGCAATTTGATTAGTAATGTATTATATGACAAGCATACGTTAAATATCCTGAAACTCAATAGAAAATTAAGAAATCTAATCGAACACAGTTTTGAATCATATCACCTTATAACCATAGTGTAAGGTAGAAGAGCAGCAGCCAAGTTTATGTTGGAATTGCTGATTTTGTTTGGTCAACTTTATTGTTCCGACAAATGTGTACAACTTGGACATGTTAATAAACACTCATTTATTCATAGTAAAAGGGAAATTATTTATACTGACAATTTAATTTAAACATTACAGAGCTATGGTATTTATCAATCCGAAAAATTAGTCATCTAGTTTTTGGATAAATACATTAGTAATAAAATTACCCAAAAAAACATGTGAAAGCTTTATAACTATGAATGGATAGAAAGGGTTTGGAATGAAATTTATTCAAAGTATTTACATTGTATTTATTTACATTATTTAGATACCGATCACCCAATAACTTCAAATACGGCAGGCAGGCAGGCTCGTAATACTTCAGGATCAACGGTGTAAGTTTAAACATGTAAAGTAAGCATTAAGCAACTTCACGGATATCTTTATTGCGATTAAATCTGAAATTGTATCCTGATTCATAGAATAATGGATACCCTACCAGCCTATAGTGAATACCGAAATAATGGACAAACATGTCAAACCATCAATTATGGTAACAATACTTACAGTAATTACTGTTTCTAACTTAATTCCTGTTACATTTTCTTACAAATCTTATTGTACCTATAATAGTAGCCTGCGCAAATTACCCTTCTTGAAAAAAAAAAGTTTTATGAATGCAAAATCGCTATAAAATAAAAATTCACTTAATTTTTTAGTTGAAATTTGGGTATTAAATGGATAAGTGATTGTTAGGGATTGAATATTTTGAGGAAATTTTGTTAATAAAAAATTTATGTTTAGCATACTACATTTATTGATTATTTTTAAAATGTCCATTATATAGATATAGGACTTTCTTTAGTAATTAGGTACTTAAATTCAACTACGCACGAAGTAGTATGCTGTTATAGAGAATTTTTCTTTAGTCTTTCATAAATGGATAAAATTCAAAAAATGTATAAATAAAATGTGTTCCTTTTTTGTGAATAGATGCACCTCCTCCTACCTATTTTGAAGTATGTGGAGATCAAGGAAGTCAGCCACCTGAATAGCTACAAAATCAAACAGTGTTACTTAAGTGACATTTTGGCTTAATTTAGCCATTCAAAACGAACTTTTTGTCATTATTGACTTTTCAATAATTATAAAGTAGTATTGTTCTGTGTTAAGACAAATAGTATTCAGTATTATTATTCAAATGTTTGATAAACTTTATTTTTAAGACTGACAGAGTTAAATGCCTTTTTAAGAACCTTTCTTCATTTTTTAGCGCAAATTCAATGCAAAAGTGCAGTCAATCAAATCATGTTTTCAAAAAATTCTTTACTACTGGATATTTGTAACGATCAGAAAAATCATTAACCCCGCCACTCTCATCCTTTCAAATGTGTGTTTCGAATGACGTATGTATACGAAATCTGGACTATTCATATATAGGGTCATAATTTCATAAGCAGTGGGTTTGCTGATTTGATGCTTTATGCATGCACATGAACACCAGCCAGCCAGTTTTGATGTATAATTCAAGTTTGCACAACTCTAACTTATTTCTTAACTAAATGAAACTTTCGACAATATGAAATTTCCTGCTCAAAGGATACAGATATATTTGGTTCGAGAAATATACTTTTTCTCATGCTGCGTTGCTTTCATTGTGCAATTTTCCTTCATTTAGGAGTAGGAGCACTGAATATTTTGCACAATATGTTTCTGTATGTCATGTTTATTTATGTCGTCATTTTCTTTTCCTGTCCTTGTTAATTAATAACTGTAAAAATCCATTTTTGGGAAAGTTGCAACATTTTACTGCTTAACAAATCGCAGTATTTCAATAAGTTTTGATATACCTGTGTCCAGAGCTTTTGTAACTTATAAGTATGAGTTCACCCTTAATCGGCGTTCACTCAAATCAGCTCCACAGAATCAAGTTTAAATTTGAAGAAGCTAATCTTAAGTTCATTGGAAAAATGTTTTCTTAAAAGAGAATTGAAATAATAATAGATAGAAACTATCCATTGCCATTGCCATTGCCAAGGTAAGAATGTCGCAATGTTTGCAATATGAAATATTTTGCCACGTGCGTGTGCATTGTGATTACTACTATCTATCATTGTGCTTGCAAATAGCAAAACTTTTTCTTGTTGTAATCCAAAAATGATCAAGTCGAAAATGTGATAAAGTGTTTTATGAAATATTATGGATATTGCAATAATATAAGTGCTACCCTTTAACATTTACTGAAAACAATTTGTAATGTATTGTTTCTTTCATGCAAATTCTGCTGCAGTCCACAGCAACTAAAAGGCCGGGTTTCAGTTATGGTTATAGATAAAATTCCAAATATACGATTGCAATCGCACAACTGTGTAGCAATATATAAACGAAATAGTAATTGACTCAGAAACCTGTTTTAAAGATTTTAGATAAAAACATTTGAGGTATATATAAGTGGCGAAGTCAGTTCTAAATACCCTCTCTTCACTCTACACTGTCGTTTCTATATATTTGTATTCTCCTGCCATTGCATAAGTAAAGAAAGTAAAATGTCAATCAAAAACTGTTTCTTTTACTGCAGCCATTTAGTAAAATTTGGCAAAGTTTTCGGTGTACTACCATTTGATATTATAAAGGATAAATCTTTTGCTGGCTTCAAATTTGTCCCCGCAAAGGGGCTCGGAGCAAAACTCATCCATGCATTTGCTATTCACATGTTCATCCGAATTTTACGTTTAATATCAGTTTTAAAAACAGAATTGGACTCAAATTCAAAAATCACTATTCGAGCAATTTATATGTTAACATTTTGCATGAGTTATATAATTGTTCTGATTTTAAATTTATTTATGACATTTTATCGGAACGAAATAATGCACATAATAAATTCATTTCTGCTCTATCTTGATAAAAGTAAGTTTAGTTTTTTCATTTGCAGACATTTACTGGTTACACGGTTATTTTATTAATAATAAATTTATTTGTGCTCTACCTTCTTACAAGTAATTTAGCAAAATAAATAATTTAAGATTGTATTTTAGGATAAAATTAATAAAAGTTAATTTTACATTGGAATTTCTTCTCTTTGTTTAATTTAGAGAAACCATCAGAGAAAACATCACGGCAGGGTAAACTGTGGGAGTTTTCAATCATAACCGTTGTTGTAATATCGTTCATTCTATTTAGCTTGAGCCCTTTTCGAGTTTTATTTGCACCAGGAGACAGCCTTTATTTGTCGTCGAATTTTCCGGAAAATCAAAGAAATTTTGTGATCCTGCTTTTGAGTTGGTTGCTGCAACTGTGGTATTGTTTGGGGGCCTATTTCATATTTATGTTCCTCATAATTTGCCTATGCTTAGGCATATGGATAATGAATACAACCTGTACATTGGTCGCGTAAGTCAATCAATTTTTAATTATTATAGCTTTCTCATAATTGTTCTTATCTTTTCAATTAATTCACCACATTTTGTTTTGTGAACAGTATTTCGTTTTGCTATTCAACTTCATATTCTGGGAGTAATACTGGAATTGCAGCGGATGCTATCAAAACGTACAGAACACTTCAAGTAATGATACTGTGGATAAACGACACCTTCATGCTACTGTTTCTAATATTCAAGACAAGCGTGGCTATAATGTGTCCCCTGTCATATCATTTGTCAATCAGAGAGAAAAATGGTCTTTTGATAGTTATTAGTAATGCATCCACCTTTTATTGGTTTCTAGTATTGCAGTTTGGTGCTTTTGTAGAACAGAAAACAAAAAGAATTATTATTACTTTCAATAGACAGCTTAATGCAGCTGGGCAATCTAGTTTGTCGCAGCAGTACTTTTTTAAATTTAAAAAATCCTGTAAAACAAGCCTATTGTTTGGAATACGAAAATTGCATTCCTTTCTTTTCCTTAAAAGCCTGATAAGAGCTGTTTACAAACTACTCCTTTCTCTTTAAACTGAATCATTTATAACATATACGTGCCTTATTCAATTTTATTGCAATTGTCTAGTACTAATGTAACTGGGCACTGTCTGCATGTTCTGTTTGTCGCTTAGAGAAGTAAAATCGTCTATGACAAGACCCTTCTCATAACATTTGCCGACGTTTTTGGAAAGATTTGATTCCCGGATTTTGAAATAACGTACACCTTTCCAAAAAATATCGAAAAAGAGAAAAACATTTAGCAGCGGTTATGAGGTCGCTTTTTTGAATTTCAGTTTACAACTATGTAAGCAAAATAACAACTCACTGGAGACGAAATCTGTTCAATCTGTGCCTGGCCATACATGCCATATGGCCAACTGAGTTGTGAAGCAGGTTACCTGTCAAATATTTATGTGTCTCCAATGCTACAGAAGTATAATCTATGGCAATTGTTTTAGTCCTGTTTAGTTAGTTACTGATTGCTATTAACCATTTTGAGGAAGGCTCCCAAATTCAAAGAAACCTTTTTAAGTACACTGATTTGAAATGAAAGTATTACAAATACATAATATTGCAGATATAAATTTAAATAAAATTTGTGTTGTATTTGCTTTTATTTTTACATTTATTTTATTTTATTTATCCCCGTATTGACTATCAATGACTTTGAACATTTTTCATAAATATTTATGTATTATACTTTTACTTAAAAATATGAATATCCAGTATTTCTATCAAAAAGTTTAGGTAACATTATTTGATGATGATATGGAAAGACACTAGACACTCTAATAAAATTTGCATTGAATTGAACTAGGGATTTAACATAAGCGTCATTTATAACATATATGATATATTATGCTATTTTGCGTTTCTTTTTTTCATTCGGAGACTTTCAAAAAACTTTTCGTTTCGTTTCACGAAAATTTTAGTCCCTAAAAATCAATTGACAGTAGCGGTTTTTTGATGGAAACACACATTTTAGTCTATTTTGAAAAAAAGTCCTTCTATACAAAAAAGCCCAAACTGTATTCATTCTGGTTTTCAAATTTAAGGGCGTGCAACGAAAAACATTGAACCGCAAAGAATGGGTTCGACCTCTTAGCCTCTTGTATTTTTACAGAGTTATGGATTACTATCTCGAAAAGAAAATTGACTATAAATATTCGGGGTAATCACGCAGGAGATTTGTAAGTCGGTGTAAGATTGTATACAGTGTATACAGAGTATCATAGATGGGCAAAATACTCAACAAAGTATTTTGAAAATACTTCGTTCAAAATACTCAAAATCTCAGTCCAAAATAAAATAACAAAATAAAATACATTTTTTTCTTAAAATACAAAATACAAAATACTCGACTCAAAATACACATTTTTTTAGGTCAAAATACAAAATGAAAATACTTTTTGAAAATACAAATACTTTTTTTGTTTATTTTATTCAAATAGTATGAAATACATACAGCGTTATAAAATGTAAGAAAAATCAGTATACTTTATTATGACTACCATAAATTTATTTAATTTCGGAATATTGGGTACTCTACTACTCTAACAATTGGTTTTAAAATAATGTTGCAAATTATTGAAATTGTTGTTTTTGAAAATTAATGTAAAAATTATAACAGGTAGTGCAAAGAGAAATGGAGATAGTAGATATCAAAATTCGTTTATTTTGAAAGAAAGAAGTGTTTCAAACATCTTGTCCGTCAAAAGTTTTCGCTTTGGTGAAAGTATCATATCTCCAGAATTAAAAATTATGGGCAACGAGTTGTCGTTCATTTTATTTTCTAAAGTATCAACCGGTAGTACCGGTCCGGTACAATTAACTTTTCGGACATTTTAGGGCACTCAAGTGTCTAGGTAGATGGTAGATCATGCCTAATGCAATGAACGTAAAAGAGATGCTAATCACCGGTGTCTAAACTTCTAATTTTATTTTCAATGGAGTACAGAAAGTAGCGCTATACATTCGATTGCCAGATTCCACCACAGTTGATTTGAATGCAAAAATACTTACACGGTGAGGGAAACTACGCATGAGTAGGAAATAGTTAACCAATATGCGCAGCAAGTAGATATATGAAGGAAGTCGGAAGTAAATAGTATTTTGTATTTTGAAAATGTTTTTTTCCTTCAAAATACAAAATACAAAATACATTTCGTATTTCGACAATGGAAAATACAAAATACAAAATACTCATTTTCTTACTACGACAAAATACAAATTACAAATTACAAAAAGTATTTTAAATACAGTATTTAAAATACAGTATTTTCAAAATACAAGTATTTTGCCCATCTATGCAGAGTATAATCGTAAAATTTACATCATGCGAAAAAAACCGGAATTACAGAGTTACAATTTTACAATCTGGTGTAAAGTTTACACGTGAGAGCATGTTTTTATTTTGTAAGTCGTAGTAAACACTTGCACAATTGCTTTGAATTCGTTGTGCTTACTCTACATTCCAAAATAAAGACCGGCAACATTTTAAATATTGACAAAATCAAAGTTTGTTTTCTATTTAGTTAGCTATTATTAGTGTAAAAGCAGTTTTAATTTCACCCACAGTCAACAATCAACTACGAGGAACATAAGTAAGTATTAAAATAAAAATAACCACAAAATATAAACTATAAATACTCAATAAATACCAAAAGATTTCAATGGAAGATTTCGTTTTTTGAATTAAATCTGGAAAATAGCAAGTAGCTTACTAAATATTTCCTTTCGGTGCGATCACGATTAGGGTGTCGTATATATTACGATATAAACTTACGATTTTACACTCTTACGACCCCTGCGTGATTTCCCTCATTGCAACGCCAATAGAGAAAATATTGAATACACTGATGAAATTCATATTCATAGATTCACCAAGGATTAACTGTTGTGGGAGTTCGTTTTCGACGCAATGTAAACGTCTAAAAAGACCTCTCCTCCGTCGAAATAAATAATCCAACTACTGGTATATGGTATATTCCTGACTCCACTAAATAAATATTATTGTAAAGATATACAGGCTAGTGAATTTTACATTGATAACTTTGAAATTTAAAATTTACCGCGGAAAAGAGGTTTATACCGGTATGTAAATGCTTACTTGCAATCGATTGGTGCCAATTTCAAAAGTCTGCAACCAACCATATTAAAAAAACCGCGCTGTTTTGAATTTGCCCTCAGGGCATTTTCAAAATTTGAAGCTTTCTGTGAATGCAAAATGAGACATGTGTCGGTATGCAAATGGTGATGAGAAATCGATTGGTGCCATTTTAAACGTCTCGAACCAACCGTCTTAAAATAAACCACGCTTTTTAAATTTTCCAACTATGTTTTTGACATGTGACATTTTCTACTCAAGTGCGGTATCTCACAATATGCAAATGATGCTTAGGATCGATTTGTGCTATTGTCGAACGTCTGTGATCAACCTTTTTAAAATAACAACAATTTTTGAATTTTCCCACGGTATTTTACAAATGTAAAGTATTTTCCATTACCATTGGTATGCCTAGGAATCGATTGGCGTAAATAACGAAGGTCTGCGAACACCCGTTTTTGAAATATAAAAGACTTTATTTTTCATTTCAAATTTTCCCACCATTACTTTCAAAATTGAAACTTTTAAACTCCGTGCAGTGTGCCAAATATTGTTAAGTAATTTCTAAAATTAGACTAGTCCATGTACCTCAAACGGTTCTCCAGTAAATCCCGCCGAACCAGAGGTAACAAAATAACCCCCTAAGTCCCCCAAGTGGAAATAAAAAAATCATACTTCGGGAATTTGGGGATTGACATTAAGACAAATATTTTCTGAAAGTTTGAAAGAAATCGGAAGTGTAAGGTTAAAAGAGTTACCCGAGTTACGGCTATAACAGAAAATGACCAAAACTTAATTCACAGCATAATTCTCAAACCTTATCTACTCAGGAGGCCAAGCATTTTTTTATTGATGCTAATTAATGCGGCTTAAAATTTTCTGAATTAGTCTTAAAAAGGTATTTATTTTGGCTTATACTGAAAGCAGCAGCGTCGTCTCTGAATCTGGCTTATTACACGTATTTAATCAGGCTTAAAGGAATAGAAATTAGGCAATCAATAATTAGTAAAGAATTATTCAAAATCAGTCACAATTAGTCATTTATATTAAATCAATTAATAGTAACAGCAACTGCAAAATTATTCAACGTTACACATTAATAGTCATTTATACTAAGTCAATTAGTACTAATAACGGGGGTACATGTATTGTGTATACTTTTTCTTCCTCTTCAGTTTCAAAATCTAGCACAATACTTCAGTCCCAGGTTACTTTTGTCTTTCTACTAGGTTTCCCGTTATTTTCCTCTTTGCCCGACTCGGAACAAAGAATGATGGATTGATTGTTTGTTTAACAACCAACATTATCAAGCATGGTTTTGAATAGATTCCGCTGAGTCTGTTGCACATTATCGAAGAATTTGTGGTGCTGGATGCACACGTATATGTGTATGCATACAAATACACATACGTATGTGTGCTGGTGCCAGTGTTAGCGTATGAACACGAGCTGCTTCCTCCATTGTAGAGAACTTTTGTTTTTAAGCTTTAACTATATTTAAGCCTAGCTAATTAAGCCTAATTAAATACATTGGCTGCTTTTTTCAGTATAAGACAAATTAAATATTTTTTTATGACAATTTAAATACTTTTTAAGCCGCCTTAAATATAATCCTTTTTATGGACTTCCTATCAATACTAAAGAAGTGTACTCTATGGCATTATTTTAGTTCTAGTCAATTAGTTATTTATTGTTATTGACCATTTTAAGGAAGGTTTCCTTGAGGAAATGGATGTTATACAAATACAGATTATTGCATGTATTAATGTAAACAATAAATTGTGTGGCCGGGGCATCAAGATACGCAAAGTAACCAAGGATGGAAAAAAGCAAGCTTTAGGAGTAGAAGCTTCGAGAGAAAAGGAGAAGAAGAAGGAAGTAGAACGAAAGCGTGGAGTAGAGACGCGTGCTGCCCTTCGTCAAGTGTAGACGAGTATTTTGTGAGAATTAGGCATTTTTGATCAGTATTTTCTTTAATTGATTGTCATAGTTGACTAGTTATTTCTATTGAATAATTTGTATTGTGGCAGATTATTTCTAATTGATTTAATAAACCAAAATTAACCAAAATACCAAACTGCCTAAAAGCATCGAAGAATTTTGTGTGTGAAATATATCACGGTTGATCTAAAGCTATCGGAGTGAGTCGTTCGGCCGTGACATTGGTCCTTCAACCCGAATGAACAGTTCTGTGGACGAACAGTGACAAGTGAGTGGTCAGTTGATTGTTGACGTCAACCAACAACAACGACAAAAATAAAAAAAAACTACGTACAGTGCGTACAAACTTTGTGACGTGTGATAAACGATCTGTCGGAGCCATCATGTCCGGAAGTGAAGAAGAGTCGGGAGATGCCCCAAGACAAAGCAGACGTTTGTTAAAAGAGAATCCGGAGTTTGGGCTGCTGGAAAGAACCCCAAAAAGAAGATAGCTGAGTTTTCTACGAGGAATTCAGACACCAGCGACACCGGCTCAAAATACAAGTGACAGTGTGGAAGCAGAAGGAAGTTCTCCAACTTCGCCTTCGGCTACCAGAAAAAGTAAGAAAACATCAAAGTCCAGTTCCAGTAGCAAGAAGAAGCAGTTGACAGCAGAAATGGCAGCTGCAGCTGAGCTTGCTAAGTTACTCGATGAAGAGGACGAGCTGGAGCTGAAAAAGAAAAAAATAGCGAGGAGAAAGGATCTCATCCAAAAGAAGTTAGCTTTGGACAGAGCTATCATGGAAGAGGAGAGTGACGATTCACAAGACCTAGGTGAACAGGATTGCGAAATCGTAAACAATAATGCTGAAATTCAAAACTGGGTAAATAATAGTAACCCAGAAAATCAGGAGAACACCGCTGACGTGAGTCCAGTTGATGTAAATGTGCAAAGTCAACCAGTGCTAACGGCAAGTGGTCCAGTGGAGCAATTAGCTCAAGCAATCAGCCAGCTGATTCAGAACCAAACTAGTGTCAATACGGGGGGAGAAGTCGAAATGAAGAAATTCGTGGCAAGACAATCCCTAGCCAAAGAGTTGCCGATATTCAACGGAGAATACGAGGAGTGGCCCATGTTCATCAGTGCATACCGGAGAACAACTGAAACATGCAGTTTCACCAATGATGAAAATCTTGCCCGCCTGCAGAAGTGTCTAAAAGGACGAGCAAAAGAAATTGTGCAGCCTCTACTTTCAGTGCCCGAGAATGTAGAGCAAATCCTGAAAACGCTCGAAGAAATGTTCGGTAAGCCGTCAAAAATAGTGAAATCCCTAATTGAAAAAGTGAAGAAAATTGGTGCCCCTAAGGAGGATAAACCAGAAACTCTGATTGAATATTCCTGTGCGATTATCAATCTGGTGACCACAATGAACCACTTGAAGGAGGACGGACACATGAAAAACCCTCAGCTGATGGAGGATATTGTGGAAAAGCTGCCAACTAACTTGAAGTTTGAATGGAGCAACATTTGTGTGCAAAAGGAGACAACAACCTTGGCTGACCTGTCAGAGTGGATGTCAACTGTGTCCAGGGCGTTAGTAATTAATTGGCAATCTAATTAATTAGCTAATTAATTGGCAATGAGGTGCTAATTACTAATTACTAATTAATTAGATTCAGCGCAAAGAAGTAATTACTAATTACTAATTAATTAGTTGCAGCGCAAATAAGTAATTACTAATTACTAATTAATTAGTTGCAGCGCAAATAAGTAATTACTAATTACTAATTAATTAGTTGCCCTTCGAGCTTAAGGTTTTGAGTAGATTTTTAAAGCACGATTTTTCCTCTAATCCACTTAAATCTCCTTTTTTCTACCTTCATCGCTGGGCTAATTCATGATTTAATGTTGATTTTGAGCCATTATTAAGATTAAATCTGCTAATTAATTAGCTGAACTAATTAATTAAGTAATTAATTGGCATCAGATGCTAATTACTAATTGCTAATTAATTAGTTGTCGCCGCAAAGAACTAATTAACTAATTACTAATTAATTAGAAGAATTTTTTAAACTAATTACTAATTAATTAGCTGTCAGGAAAAATTATTCTAATTACTAATTACTAATTAATTAGAAAGCCTACTAATTAAAACGCCCTGACTGTGTCAAAGCGAGCGGGATATCTGGCGAATTTCTCAAAGGCTGCAACTAAAAGTGACGAGAGGAAAAATCAGAAACGGAAGGAAAGTGTGTTTGCTGCCGTGGAGAAAGCAGCAGATGCCTCCAGTAGTAAGTCATGCATATACTGCAATCGAAATAGTCATTCATTGAGTGAGTGCAGAAACTTTGCAAAAATTGATGTGAAATTTCGATGTGCATTTGTTAAAGAAAAGAGACTTTGTTTTTTATGCCTCAATTCTGGACATAATTTATCAAAGTGTGTGAGTGATGCAACATGCCAAAAAGACGGGTGCAAATTAAGACACAATGCTCTGCTGCACTATCCACCGAGAACATCGAGCGAAAAGCCAGATGTGGCGATGACTAGCTTTTCGCAAGTCATAACTTCAAAAGTGTTATTAGGAATTGTACCAGTCTTTCTAAGAGGACCCTCTGGTGTACTCAAAACGTTTGCCTTACTGGATCCAGCAGCTAGTGTGACACTCCTGGACAGTAATGTATCAAAGAAATTGAAACTACAAGGTCCAATGAGTTCCTTTGAGTTAAACTGGTTGTGTCCCACAGAAAACAATGAGTTCAACTCCAGAAAAGTGTCATTGGAAGTTTGTGGGGTAAAGGGAAGTGAGTACTACCCGATGGAGAACGTCAGAGTGATCGACAACATGGCGCTGCTGACTCAATCCGTGGACATGGAAAAGTTAAAAGCTAAGTGGAAGCATTTAGGAGCAGTGGAAATTCCTTCGCTTAGAGAAGTGAAGCCGTCCACCATAATTGGACAAGACAACGGTCACCTCATCTTGGCGCGTGAAGTTGTTGTTGGTAAAGGAAACGTTCCTGCACTAACAAGAACGAAACTCGGATGGTGTGTTCAAGGCAATGCAGCCCAGATGAAAGGAAGAGTGGACAAAGAGTTCATACTGCATACTTACTGCAGTAACAGTGAAAGTGATGATAGACTTCACCAATTAGTGAAAGACTTTATGAAGACTGAGAGTTTTGGAGTCAACCTAAAGTGTGCTATCCCCAGATCTCAAGAAGATATCCGTGCCAGAGAAATCATGGACTCTACTATCAAGAGAGTTGATGACAGATGGGAGACTGGACTTCTGTGGAGACAGGATGACTTGTCGCTACCCGAAAGTAAAAGTGCTGCAATGAAGCGACTCCTGAGCACCGAGAAAAGAATGAATAAGTGCCCCGAGTATGCCCAGTGGTACTGCGACAATATAGACGATTATGTGAAAAAAGGTTATGTGACTAAAGTGAAAGACATTGAGCTGACGGAGTATTTCCCAAAAACTTGGTACTTACCCCATTTTGTAGCAGTGAACCCAAATAAGCCAAAACCGAGACTAGTGTTCGATGCTGCGGCCAAAAGCAACGGAACGAGCCTCAACGATATGCTGATGATTGGACCTGATGTGCTGAGTTCTCTGGTTGGTGTACTTCTAAAATTCCGGGATGAGAAAATTGGAATTTCTGCTGACATTGCAGAAATGTTCCATCAAGTGCGCGTGAGAAAAGATGACTTACCTTCCCAGAGATTCTTGTGGAGAGGACCCGACAGAGACCGATATCCAGATGTTATGCAGATGAACGTTATGACATTCGGAGCTGCCTGTTCGCCGTCACTTGCACAAGAAGTGAAGAACAAGAACGCAATGGAGTTTCAGGAGGAGTTCCCAAGAGCCGTGGATGCGATTGTCAATCGACATTACGTCGATGACTACCTGGACAGTGTGAGTAGTGAGAAAGAGGCAATCAAACTCATCAAAGAAGTAACCGATATCCACAGAAGAGGAGGATTCCGGATTACTGGCTGGTGTTGCAGCTCTCGTGTAGTGTTGGAGAAAATCCAAGCAGAAGTAGAGGAATGCAAAAGTAATGTGAAGGAGTTTGATGCCAATTCTGAAATACCCGCAGAGAGAGTGCTTGGATTGCTGTGGGATCCCAACGAAGATGTTCTTAAGTTTTCGGTACGGTTCCCGAAAATTAAACAAGAAATAATAACTGGAAAGAAAATTCCTACCAAGCGTGAAGTGCTAAGCCTGGTGAGTTCTCTCTTCGACCCTTTGGGTTTCGTCTCCCATTTTACTGTGAAGGCCAAGATCCTGCTGCAAGAGGTGTGGAGAATGGGAATTGGGTGGGACGACGAACTGCCGGACAGCCTAAATGTGAAGTGGATGAAATGGCTGGAGAACTTACAACATATTACCGAAGTGAAGGTGCCACGGAGTTACTGCCTGAGAATGAAGGACGCCTTCTCCAGGGAACTTCACGTCATGTGTGATGCCAGTGAGCAAGCCTTTGCTGCAGTGGCGTACTTGAGAACCAGAGTTTAAGACAATTACGATATCTCGCTAGTGATGGCGAAAGCAAGAGTGTCTCCTGTCAAGCCGATGTCCATCCCTCGACTAGAGCTCCAAGCGGCAGTAATGGCTACGCGACTGGTGGAGACCATTAAGACAGAACTGAGCATTTCTGTTGACTATGTGTACTATTGGACGGACTCAAGAACGGTGCTGTGCTGGATTCGGTCTGATGCAAGACGATACAAACCGTTTATCAGTCACAGAATTGGCGAAATTCTGGAGACATCGGAAGCTAACCAGTGGAGATGGGTGCCAACAAAGTTGAACATATCCGACGAGGCTACTAGAGACACTGACTACCCGGATTTCTCTCCAGATAGCAGATGGTATCGAGGGCCAGAATTTTTGAGATTTGCTTCAACCGAGTGGCCGCAGAAGAAAAATCTGGAACCACCACCTAATGATGACATTTGTGAATTGAAACAAGAATTTGTGCTTGTTGTGACAAGAGCCACCTCAAGGTTTCCTGCCCTCCTGGAGAAAACATCGTCGTGGACAAAACTCATTCGTGTGACTGCCTGGGTGATGCGTTTCGTGAACAATTGCAGAAAGAAGGGTTCCAAGAAGCTGTCTTTGGAAACTCAAGAGTGTAATTCTGCTGAAAAGTTTTGGATCAAACTAGTGCAACGCATATCTTTTGGAAAGGAAATCAGTGCTTTACAAAGAGGAAAGCCCATCCCAAATGAAAGTCGATTGAAGATGCTATCGCCAATGCTGGACGAGTACGGGATATTAAGAATAAAAGGAAGAACGGAGAAATCACCCGATTTACGTGATGAAACGAAAAGACCGGTGATCTTGGACCCGAAGTGTAAGTATGTCAAATTACTTATACACAAGTATCATGTTGAGGCTCTCCACCAAGGCGAAGAAACAGTCGTGAACGCGTTGCGTCAGCAATTTTGGATACTTAACATGAGAACTACTGTGAGGACTGTGAGCAAGAATTGCCAAGTGTGCAAGATAGCAAAGGCAATTCCGGTGAATCCGATCATGGGAGATTTACCGTCGTTTAGAGTCACAAGAGCGGAGCGACCATTCACTGAAACCGGAATGGACTACTTCGGGCCCATGGAGGTGACGATTGGGCGACGCAGAGAAAAAAGATACGGTGTTTTGTTTACCTGTCTCAAGACTAGAGCGGTACATTTGGAAATTGCTGCTTCTTGTCAACGGATTCTGCTATCATGGCAATCCGAAGGATGATGTGCAGACGAGGAAATTCAAAAAGAATTTTCTCAGACAACGGAACCAATTTCCGTGGAGCAGATTTTGAGCTGAGGAAAGCAGTTATGGAATTGGACCAGCAAAGGATGTTAGAAGAGTTGACTCCCCGTGGGGTAGAGTGGCACTTCGTCCCGCCTTCGGCGCCGCATATGGCGGGTGTCTGGGAGCGTCTTGTGAAGTCCATGAAGGTAGCATTGAAGGCTACTCTAAAGGAGAGAGCACCAAAGGAGGAGACTTTGCAAACGCTGATGGTCGAAGCGGAAAGTGTGGTGAACAGTCGACCACTGACTCATGTGGCTACTCACCCAGAGGATACGGAAAGCTTAACTCCGTACAACTTCTTAATAGGAACATCTAGTGTTGTTGCTGCTCCTGGAGAATTTTCTGATACGGACCTGTGCCTCAGAAAGCAGTGGAGAATCGCGCAGAGACTGGCGGATCAATTTTGGAGCAGATGGGTGAGGGAATATCTTCCAACTTTAACCCGCCGGACTAAGTGGGACATGAATACCCGAAATGCTGAAGTCGCGGATTTAGTGTTTGTTGTGGACGGTGGACTGCCAAGGAATTGTTGGCCTCGTGGGATAATCGAGAAGACTTATCCTGGAAAAGATGGAGTGGTTCGAGTTGTGGATGTCCGTACTTGTAGTGGAACCTACAGAAGACCCCTTTCGAAGATATGCATCCTTGATGTGACACCGGAAGTGGACAATTCTGGCGAAATGCCACTGGGGGGAGTATGTCGCCGGGGCATCAAGATACGCAAAGTAACCAAGGATGGAAAAAAGCAAGCTTTAGGAGTAGAAGCTTCGAGAGAAAAGGAGAAGAAGAAGGAAGTAGAACGAAAGCGTGGAGTAGAGACGCGTGCTGCCCTTCGTCAAGTGTAGACGAGTATTTTGTGAGAATTAGGCATTTTTGATCAGTATTTTCTTTAATTGATTGTCATAGTTGACTAGTTATTTCTATTGAATAATTTGTATTGTGGCAGATTATTTCTAATTGATTTAATAAACCAAAATTAACCAAAATACCAAACTGTCTAAAAGCATCGAAGAATTTTGTGTGTGAAATATATCACGGTTGATCTAAAGCTCGGTCGGCCGTGACAAATTGTGTTGTACTTGCATTTATTTTCACATTTATTTGATTTGATTTATCCCAGGTATTAACTAACAATGGTTCCTAACAAGTTCTCTTATGCCAGAAAATGTTCTTTCTTTCTGGTCAAAATTACTTACCTAAAAATATAAATATGCAGTATTTCTATAGCAAGGCCAAATGAATTTAGAATGCAGTCATAATTAGTTATAACTGCCACACACATTATATTATAGATGAATGCTTTAAAATAGGTTGTTCAAATATATTATTTCATTAAGCTCACAGACCGGCAGTGAAATTTAAATAGAGATAAATGTAAATGACAGTAAAATTAAATAGTGGTAAATTGCTATCGTATTGCATTGCTCATGTTTACTGCAAATGATTAAAAAGTTTAGGAGTATGGCGAACCAGAACCGGAACCAAGTGCGGAACCAAAACCAAACTGGTTCCTCTGGTTTTTGATCCTGAAATTTTGATCCGGTTCGGGATTAGTTCCACGATTTCTAGTCCCGCTTTGGTTCCAGTACCAAAAATTTTCTGAGAAATACAATACAAATCTGTAGAGATGCTTTACTTTACAACTTTTATCTTATATTATGTAACAACTATTATTGCATGGCAAACCCAATTACCCTTTTCGTAGTTTACCTATAGTCCTAGACGTATAATCTATTATAATTTGGAAAGTTTAAACATACATTCAATCAACATGTGAGCCATACATAACATGTATGGCACACATGTTATGTATGGCATAACATGTATGGTGTATTGTTATTGTGCGTTTCTTTTCAAGTTCCACTTCCAAGAAAATTTCCAAGACTTCAAAGATCGGAGACTTCCAAGAAAGCAGTATTTTCCGTTTCGCTTCACGAAAATGGTTCTTAAAAAATCCAAGCGAATATAGCGATTTTTAGACCGTAACATGCTTTTCAGTCTTTTTAGAAAATAAAACTGTTTGGACAAGCAAACCCAAACTGCTTTTCTTCTGCTTTTCAAATTTAAGGAAGGAAAATGACAAATATTGAACCGCAAAGAATGGGCCCGACCTTTAAATATTTTTACAGAGCTATGGATAACAATCTCAGAAAGAAAGCTAATTACAAATATTGCAACGCCAATAGAGTAAATAATGAATACACTGATGAAATTAGATCCACCAAGGCTTAATTGTTGTGGGAGTTCGTTTTGAAAGCAATGTAAGCATCTTACATGACCTCTCCGTCGAAATAAATAATCCCATTCCTGATATATTCCTGATTCCACTAAATAAAGTAACCTATTTCTGATGAACTTATTAGTTCCTTGGAACTTTCGAAAAGAACTGAATTCAATACCAACATTGCGTGTAAACAAGGTATTCTCTGATGAACTTTGGTATAAAGGATGCCGTGGGGACAATTTCTCAGAATTTCTCCCATACCAACGCGAATCATTAAGAAATAAGTTTAAATGACTTTCTGTAACGATAAACGCTGATTTTTGACACTGGGAAATCCATTTTTGAGGTGAATCGATTGGAAATCGATGCGAAAGTCCAAATTTATTTCTAAGTTTTCCAACTCGCAACTTAAATTCTGCTGAGGAATCCAGTACTCGGTCTAACTCATTGACGAAGTCAGAATCCAACATTTTGAGTTGTTGGTGGCGGTATGCAAACTTGTAGGCCTTTATAAGATCTTCCGGATCAATAGGTTCACCACGCTTGTATATTTTTTTGATTGGAGAAAACAAGTATGAATACTGTATTACTAGTAGCCTATCAAAATTTATATGTGGGTTTGGATTTTCTTTACGGTAAATTTCCCCAGTTGTATTTATGTTATTGTCAATCAAATCCTGAAACGTTTGCAACCGTTTAACTGGTAATGGTTGTGTCATTTCCGTTATGACAATTCCCTTGTAGGCATTGCTCAAAATGATGCCCATCAGAAGAAAGGGACCAATGAATACTCGAACCCAAATTTTCTTTTTGCATATTTTTGGCAGTGAGTAACTGATTTCAAGTAAATACGCAAAAAGTGTCAGGCTAAAAGTCGTATTTCTAATATTCTGTGTAATTGAAAGAATTTCAAAAATTACAATGAATACTGCAAGAGTAAGAAAAATTCCCATCCAGGCACTGAATTGATAAGGCCGAATGTATGCCTTAAAAGAAATATATTCGTCGAGTATAGAACAAGAAACGAACCTATATCCTTCTGTCTTGGTGAAAACAGAGAACTCTGATGATAAAGCTTTCGTTTCATATTTGGAATTTCTCTGTTCAAAGCGAAAGTCAAATTTCATATGGGATTTAGCTATTTTTGCTTTTATTCTTGCAACCCTACTGTTGCCGTGGTAGTTTCCTACCTGGTCTTCTATTTCAAAGGAATTTAAATTGGTGATTATAGTATTTGTGCGGTTTGCAAAAAGCAGAGATAAAACGATAATTGGCAAATCTAGCTTTCTCATTTTATCAGTTGAAACGTGCGCCATAGATAAACTGTTAACTAATGATCCAAAATATTTGTATTTATTTTCAGCTCCATGAACGGACCTGCTCTTTACGACGCCAATAAAATGGGATTTATGTATCACTTGTTTAATAACTAAATTATTCAACGTTTCAATGTACACCAGAGACCCAGTGGTCAAAGGAAGAGAACCTGAATCGAAATCAACGCCTACAAGTTCATGAACCAAATTGTATCTAATAGAATACTTGTCACATTTACCTAAGCAAACTTTTCGAAATGTGCACTGATGGCACACGGAAATAATAAGGTGTGGCTTATCATAAAATTTGATAAAAAGCACATACTGATACTTTAGGCGAGAATAACTTTCTATAATTGGATTACTACCTCTTTCGTTGGGAGTAAGAAGAGATAAATACAATTTGTGTGACATAATTATATTAACTGTCGCGTAATTTTTGTCGTAGTAGTAAGATTCTTCAGGGGCAAAGACTTCCGTGTGCACTTTTTGATTTGTTCGTGGTCTTATGAAGTGCTTCACTAGGCAAGGGTAATCCCATAGATCGTTTTGTCGATTAATATTTGAAAACACGAAAATATGTGCTATGCAATTGTAGCTCGAAGACAGAAGATTTATTGATACTAATTTATTATCTTTCTGCCTAGTATTTTGGCACAACGTCATAATGCTGTGCATTTTGCCCAAACCATCCATCCTTGTGATGGCAATTGGATATTCTAATGAAGGCAGTACGGAATGTAGACCAATGTCTGTATCTTCATAAGAACTTTGCTCGAACATTAAGTGCACGTAGCAATCACGCAGATGTATCAATTGATCTCTTAATAGACCATTCTGGTATTCCCCTAGACTAAAAGTAACTAGAATTGTCAAAAAATAATAACAAATGGAAAAGTGGCCAATTTCCATTTTTGGTTTTAATAAATGACAACAATTCTGAATCAGCACCACTATATTTTATAACTTCTAGTTTTATTGTGAAATTGTAAAGCTTTGGAGGCTAAGAAAATCTTTTGATAGTTCATATGTGAAACGCAACGATAATGTGAAGTATACATTCTATAAAAGGACCTCAAAATTCAAACTAATCACTTATCAAACACTGTGAACGCACTGAATAATTTAGTTCGTGACTTTAGCAAGTCTACTTTCCTAGCAACGCTTTGCGTGCTACAATTGAAACCAAAACGACAAGCCATCGAAAATTCATACTAGATCCATCTTGATTTTGCTTAGCATGTTTGGTGTAATGTAAATCGATAGAGCAACGTATTATAATAATGAAGGTTATCAAAATTATTTATGTTTATGACTCATTGTGTATTATTTATGGTCGTCTCCTCGGCAACATACGAATAACAATATCTTACATTTGTCTTATCGTTGTCAGACTAAAGCAATAGATTTTAGAACTAGAGTAGGCTTCTTTACAAAATAAAAGTAAGTGTTAGAATATGTTTACTTTCTTTCTGGTTTACTAAAATACTATTACATCAATAGAAGTAGATAAGCAAATTAATTCGGACCATTAAAAGGGGCTTAAAAAAGTAGGATTTTGTCTTGAAAAAGGATTTATTTACCCATACTAGGAAAGCAGCAGATGAGTCATAGTAATGTGGCTTAATGCAAGTATTTAATCCGTCTTAAAATATTTAAGTTATATAATAATTGCAAATTAGCAGAAATGATAACACATTTAGTCATGTATGCATAGTCAATGAAAAATAATAGTTGGTTATCATCCTCCGGTTACATCATATATTATAAGTTTAGCTTACGACTGCATCAGTAAAGCTGTAGTAGATCCACTTGGCCGCCCACGTTTTCCTATTTTGCCCTAACGGAACATTTTTCACAGCTGCCGGAAAATCTATCTATCTTTTTATTTATAGAAGGCGTGACTAGTATATGTTTACAATTGATTTTTAGAATTGTTTTTGGTATATAATGGATTGTGCATGTGTACGCTGAAGAAAGCCAGGATTCTTGGTCAAAAATTACCTTTCAATCTGTCCACTCAGATTTTACAAAGTCATTACAAGCCACTTTTGGCCATTTTTTAATCCACAAGAAGACGCACTATGAAAAATGTCAATGGAGCTGCACTGCACAATTGTAGGGTATGGATATCTTCAGCTCGTATTTTCGGATCACTGACACTTAAAAGTCTATTCTCATATGCCCTGTTAATGTGGGCCCAACAATTTAGGCGCAAGAATTCGTCACTGAAGCATTCCTAAAGCTCTTGTGAAGCTTGTTGCTCTTAGAAAACAGTCACAGTTTTTAAGACAATTTACCACCTACTAAGCCTGGTCAATTAAACCTAATTACATTTAGTAGCTGTTTTTTTTCAGCTTAAGCCGAAAAAAATGTTTTTAAGACACAATCCTATATTTTAAGCCACTTTACAATTAACCTAATTAATTATCCCTTTGTAGTAAGGTATTTACGAATTGAAATTTTTGCTATGTATTCAATATTCTTCTAAAAATATTTTTGAAGAAGCAAGTATTATTTCCAAAATGTTGTCAAAAGTAATCAAAAAAGATGAAATTTTAAATCTGCAGCATCAACTATTTTGTTGCTATTTCCATTATCTTTAGCAATAATTTTTAAATGTAAATAACACACCTAAATTATTACAAAAAGATGAAAGTTTTCCAAAGTTTTTTAATTTCTGCTTCGGTTTTCATTGAAATGAAGGGAAGTAAAATCCTTAAAAATGTAATACTTGTGTAAATATCACTGAAACAGACTGAAACTGTTGAATGTTAAACATGCGCCTGGACACTCATACATACCATATCGCCAACTGTGTTATGAACCTGACTACTTGTAATTCTCACTTCTTATTTACTCAGGAGGGTAAGCTTTTATGTTTTTGCTCAATACTAAAGAAGTGTACTCTATGCATTATTTTAGTTCTAGTCAATTAGTTATTTATTGTTATTGACCATTTTAAGGAAGGTTTCCTTGAGGAAATGGATGTTATACAAATACAGATTATTGCATGTATTAATGTAAATAATAAATTGTGTTGTCATTGCTTTTATTTTCACATTTATTTTATTTTATTTATCCCAGGTATTAACTAACAATGGTTCTTAACAAGTTCTCTTATGCCAGAAAATGTTCTTTCTTTCTGGTCAAAATTACTTACCTAAAAATATAAATATGCAGTATTTCTATAGCAAGGCTAAATGAATTTAGAATGCAGTTTTAATTACCTAGTTATAACTGCCGCATACATTATATTATAGATAAATGCTTTAATATAAGTTATACAAACATTTCAGTACGCTCACAGACTAGTAGTGAAATTTAAATACAGATAAATGTAAATGACAGTAAAATTAAATAGTGGTAAATTGACATCGTATTGCATTGTTCATGTTTACTGCAAATAATTAAAAAGTTTAGGAGTAGGGCGAACCAGAACCGGAACCAAGTGCGGAACCAAAACCAACCAGGTCCTCTGGTTTTTGTTCCTGAAATTTTAAATTGAATTGTATCCGGTTCGGTTTTAGTTCCACGATTTCTGGCTTCGCTTTTGTTCCGGTTCCGAAAATTTTCTGAGAAGTACAATACAGAAATACAGAGGTGCTTTACTTTACAACTTTTATCTTATATTATGTAACAATTATTATTGCATAGCAAATCAAATTACCCTTTTCGTAGTGTACCTGTAGTCTTAGACCTATAATCTATTCTAGTTCGGAAAGTTTAAACATACAATCAACTTAACTACAGTTTTAAAGATACGTAGCTTTTGATTGGCATACTAATGGTTCCGGTTTTTTATATAGCTGGCTCTGGTTTGGTTTCTAAAATTGAAATTAATTATGATTCCCGGTATTGGTTCCCGAATTTCTGGTTCCTAAAATTTTCTGGAATGTCCTCCTCTAGCAACCAGGGATTTAACATGTGTGCCATATATAGGTATAATATATATGGTGTATTGTTATTTTACGCTTTTTTTCAAGTTCCACTTCCAAGAAAACTTCCAATACTTCAAAGATCGGAGACTTCCAAGAAAGCAGTATTTTCCGTTTCGTTTCACGAAAATGGTTCTTAAAAAAATCAAGCGAAAATAGCGGTTTTTCAGTCTTTTTAGAACATAAAACTTTTTGGACAAGCAAACCCAAACTGCTTTTCTTCTGCTTTTCAAATTTAAGGGATGGAAACGACAAATATTGAACCGCAAAGAATGGGTTCGACCTCTTAATATTTTTACAGAGCTATGGATTACCATCTCAGAAATAAAGCTGATTACAAATATTGCAACGCCAATAGAGAAAATAATGAATACACTGATGAAATTAGATCCACCAAGGCTTAATTGTTGTGGGAGTTCGTTTTGAAAGCAATGTAAGCATCTAACAAGACCTCTCCGTCGAAATAAATAATCCCACTCCTGGTATATTCCTGATTCCACTAAATAAAGTAACCTATTTCTGATGAACTTATTAGTTCCTTGGAACTTTTGAAATGAACTAAATTCAATACCAACATTGCGTGTAAATAAGGTATTCTCTGATGAACTTTGGTATAAAGGATGCCGAGGGGACAATTTCTCAGAATTTCTGCCATACCAACGCGAATCATTCAGAAATAAGTTTAAATGGCTTTCTGTAACGATAAACGCTGATTTTTGACACTGGGAAATCCATTTTTGAGGTGAATCGATTGGAAACTGATGCGAAAGTCCAAATTTATTTTTAAGTTTCCCAACTCGCAATCTAAATTCTGCTGAGGAATCCAGTACTCGGTCTAACTCATTGACGAAGTCAGAATCCACCATTTTGTAATGTTGGCGATTGTATGCATACTTGTAGGCATTTATTAGATCTTCCGGATCAATAGGTTCACCCATCTTGTATATTTTTTTGGTTGAAAAAAACAGGCCTCTACCTATATACTGTAGTACTACTAGCCAATCAAAATTTACACGTGAATGTGGATTTTCTTTACGGTAGATTTCCCCAGTTGTATTTATGTTATTGTCAATCAAATCCTGAAACGTTTGCAACCGTTTAACTGGTAATGGCTGGGTCATTTCCGTTATGACAATTCCCTTGTACGCATTGCTCAAAATGATGCCCATCAGAAGAAAGGGACCAATGAATACTCGAACCCAAATTTTCTTTTTGAATTTTTTGGGCAGTGAGTAACTGATTTCAAGTAAATACGCAAAAAGTGTCAGGCTAAAAGTCGTATTTCTAATATTTTGTGTAATTGAAAGAATTTCAAAAATTACAATGAATACTGCAATAGTAAGAAAAATTCCCATCCAGGCACTGAATTGATAAGGCTGAATGTATGCCTTAAAAGAAATGTATTCGTCGAGTACAGAACAAGAAACGAACCTATATCCTTCTGTCTTGGTGATAACAGAGAACTTTGATGATAAAGCTTTCGTTTCGTATTCGGAATTCCTCTGTTCCAAACGAAAGTCAAATTTCAGATTAGATCTATAAAATATTGCTCCTATCCTTGCAGCCATACTGTTCCCGTTGGAGTTTCTTACATGGTCGTCTATTTCAAACGAATTTAAATTGGTGATTATGGTATTTGTGCGATTTGAAAAAAGCAGAGATAAAACGATAATGGGCAAATCTAGTTTCATCATTTTATCAGCTGAAACGTCCGCCATAGATGGACTTTGAATTAACGACCCAAAGTATTTATATTTATTTCCAGCTCCATGAACGGAGCTGCTCTTTACGACACCAACAAAATGGGATTTATGTATCATTTGTTTTATTACTAAATTATTCAAGGTTTTAATGTACATTAGAGACCCAGTGGTCAAAGGAAGATAATCTGAATCGAAATCAACGCCTACAAGTTCATCAACCAAATCGTGTGTAATAGAATACTGGTTACATTTACCTAAGCAAACTTTTCGAAATGTGCACTGATGGCACACGGAAATAATAAGGTGTGGCTTATCATAAAATTTGATAAAAAGCACATACTGATACATTAGGTGATAATAACTTTCCATAATTACATTACTGTATTCATCTTCTTGAGTAAGAAGAGATAAATACAATTTGTGTGACATAATTATATTAACGGTCACGTAATTCTTGTCGTAGTAGTAAGATTGTTCAGGGGTAAAGTTTTCCGTGGAAATTTCTTGATTTGTTGATTGTTCAGGGGTAATGCTTTCCGTGTACAGGTCTTGATTTGTTCGCGGTCTTATGTAGTGCTTCACTAGGCAAGGGTAATCATTAAGATCGTTTTGTCGCTTAATATTTGAGAACACTAAAATATGTGCTATGCAATTATAGCTCGAAGACATCAGATTTATTGATACTAATTTATTTTCCTTCCACTCAGTATATTCGCACAATCTCCTAATGTGCATTTCGCCCAAACCATCAATCCTTGTTATGGCAATTGGATATTCTAGTGAAGCCAGTGTGGAATATAGACCAACGTCTGTATCTTCATAAGAACTTTGTTCGAACATTAAGTGCACGTAGCAATCACGCAGATGTATCAATTGATCTCTTAATAGAGCATTCTGGGACGCCTCTAGACTACAAGTAATTAGAATTGTCAAAAAATAATAACAAATGGAAAAGGGACCAATTTCTATTTTTGGTTTTTATAATTGACAGCAATTCTAAATCAACACCAGTTCTATAACTTCTAGTTTTATTTTGAAATTTTATAGCTTAGGAGGCTAAGAAAATCTTTTGATAGTTTATACGTGAAACGCAAAGATGATGTGAAGTATACATTCTATAAAAGGACCTCAAAATTCAAACTAATCACTTATCAAACACTGTGAACGTACTGAATAATTTAGTTCGTGACTTTAGCAAGTCTACTTTCCTAGCCACGCTTTGCATGCTACAATTGAAACCAAAACGACAAGTCATCGAAACTTCATGCTAGATCCATCTTGATTTTGCTTAGCATGTTTGGTGTAGTATAAATCGATAGAGCAACTTATTATAATAATGAAGGTTATCAAAATTATTTATGTTTATGACACTTTTGTATTATTTATGGTGGTCTCCTCGGCAACATACGAATAACAATATTTTTCCTTTGCCTTCCCGTTGTCAAGCTAAAACACTAGCTGTTGAATATGGGCTTCTTTGCAAAATAAAAATGAGTGTTAGAATATGTTTACTATTATCTTTCTAGTCTACTAAAATATTACATGAATAGAAGTAGATAAGCAAATTAATTATTCTCTGTAGTAGTAAACTATTTACGAATTGAAATGTTTGCTGTGTTTTTAATACTCTCCTAAAAATATTTTAGAAGAAGCAAATAGTATTTCCACAATGCTGTCAAAAGTAATCAAAAAAGATGAAATTTTAAATCTGCAGCATAAAGTATTTTGTTGCTATTTCTATTTTTGTAGCAATAATTTTTAAATGTAAATAATATACCTAGATTATAAAGATGAAAGTTTTCCTTAGTTTTTAATTTCTACTTCGGTTTTCATTGAAATGAAGGGAAGTAAAAGCCTTAAAAATGTAATGCTTGTGTAAATATCATATTAATATTATGTGCAGAGGCGGTTCTGGATAATCTCTTGTCATTTATTTTTTAGCAGTCGTACGTAATCTTCCCTGGCTTAGCAGACGTTGGAAATATACTAATAAGACAGTTAAGTAGTAAAGTCTTTGGAGAGTATAAGAATTTCTACGCTGTCTGATGGGCTCTAAATATAAATAAAATATTACATTGCTTATGCATTATATACGTATACACAAACCACATGACTACTTTTCCCTTTTCCACTCACGGATTCCAGACTATAGCAAAGAAAGCACCTTCCTCGTGTTGGTTCACAACTAAGTTTTACTTTTACAGAAACATCCACTTACATCAAGCAGAAAACAAGTTATTATTTATTCAATGTACATATCCACCCTTTTAAAAATCCATATGGGACCTTCCAAGTAAGATAGACCATGAACAATTTCTCTACTTATGTAAGTTAGGTAAATCTCTTGGACTGGATTCTCATAACATAATTGTAGACGAGTTCCAAGAACGAGATTTGCATTCTGATCTATTGCCAATAGGCATAAATAAGTTGAATTAATGTCATCATTAAGAGAAATCTAGCCCGTTACTGTTAATGCTGCCACTCTTAAGGCGGGCAAATTTTTGAGATATTTTCCAGTTTGGAGCTTGGGGAATAATTTCGTTTTTAGTTACTATAAAATCAGTTTGCTTGCCTAACATCATCATTTCGATGAGGTGGCAATGATAAAAGTAGCAGGTATTGGCTGACTTTATCATGTGTGATGTACTATAATAAAATTATTCTTTTGCCGTGTAAAACGATTAGTGTCATTCATGGAAAGTACTATAGTAATTTTAAATGAGTATTAAATTTAGCAGTAGTGCGAATTTGCACCAAACATGGCCTCCGGCGCAATTTAAAAAAGTATTCAATTTGTATTTTGAAAATTGTAGTTTTGGAATTTTTTTCAAAATTGCTCCTGAAGTCTTGTTTAGTTTAAACCCAGTATTACATATCTCACTTTTCCTGAAAAATTTCGACAATATTTTTGTTTCTAATGCCCCTTTTGGTTGGAGCAATTTCCATGCTCGAATACGTCTACTGAAAAACTTGAATCACTTCCAGAAAACTTGGGCGCCATAATTAAAATTATAGTAAACACCGTGGACACGAAACAAAAAGGCCCACAAAGGAGCTCTACAATGCAGTTTGTCTCTGCTTCCCATTTGAGCCTCACTCCTGCACGCGCATTGAGTATTATCTTCGATGTTGATGTTACACTCCACTCGATTCTGTACATAATATTTACTCCGTTGTAGGTTTTCTCACGTTGCCATTGCCATACATTTTACTCTATGACTTAGATCTCAGATGCTTAAAATGTTGTTTTCTTATTTTTATATTATTCTACTACCTAATAGCTATCGTCAGTGACATTTCATTCGAATGTTTCGGTTCTGTGCACTCATTGGCTTCAAATAATTTGGCTTGCATTTATTGCGTACATAAATTAATGGCATTTTACAAAAACTAGTTGCATTGTTACAAAATTATATTAAGTCATCCAAAAAATGACTTAGTCGATTTTCCTAATAATTGTCTTCAGTTGACTCTGGTCTGGTTTTGCTGGGGATCTTGTTATCAGAATATGTATTATTGCATTGATTGCAAATGTTTTAGAATTCTTTTTCTTTTTAAATCTAATGTTATAAAAATTATCACGAAAGAACAAAAAAATTATAGTTTAAACGTAATTAAGCTTTTTACTCATGTTTCATGAATATAAATAAAGTACTTCTAAGCGAAATTATGAAGTAAGCAATATTGTCTATACTCTTCCAAGCCTTAAATATTAATAGTTCAATGCTGACAGAAAATGAATTAGATTTAAATTTCAAAGGTAAACAATTTTCAAGAAGCAGATTTGTAATAAGTTAACCAAAATGAACGTGCGCCTCGCCAGTTAAACAGTGCAGAATATATATATATACAGATATACAAGAATATATATAAATATAAGGTACTAGTAATAAGGCCCGTCCTCCGGACGGGGTGCATAGAGATAAAGTTTATGCTGCATTTTGTAAATTAAAGCATGCAAAATCTTGTGTATGTCAATATATACCAAACGTGAGGCTTCAAATACCATTGAAACTAAATTTTTGGAAATTTGTTTCCACACTTTACACCAAGTGCCACCCATTTAACTTGCAGTTAATCACGTAGCCCACTTAACTTACGGCGAAGCATTTTACACAGGTAACGCGACGGTACCTTCCGAGAGATGTTTCTACCCCTGATTTTATCTATCCGCGACTATTCCTACCTCTATTTTATCTACCGCTAGATTACCTATCCCGACTTTACCTACCCCTGTCTTAACCTATCCTGACGTTTCCTACCCCAATCTTTACCTATTCTAACGTTTCCTACCCCAGTCTTTACTTATCCTAACGTTTCCTACCCCAGTCTTTACCTATCCTGACGTGTCCTACCCCAGTCTTTACCTATCCTGACGTTTCCTACCCCAATCTTTACCTATCCTCACGTTTCCTACCCCGACTTTATACCTACACCGACTTTACCTACCCCAGTCCTACCTATCCTGAATTTACCTACCCCAGTCTGTACCTATCCTCACGTTTCCTACCCCGACTTTATACCTACACCGACTTTACCTACCCCAGTCTTACCTATCCCGACTTTACTTACCCCAGTCTTTACCTATCCCGACTTTACCTACCCCAGTATTTACCTATCCCGAATTTACCTTCTTTACCTATCCCGACTTTACTTACCCGTTTTCACTATCCCGACTTTACCTACCCCAGTATTTACCTATCCCGACTTTACTTACCCGTCTTCACTATCCCGACTTTACTTACCCGTCTTCACTATCCCGACTTTACCTACCCCAGTATTTACCTATCCCGACTTTACTTACCCGTCTTCACTATCCCGACTTTACCTACCCCAGTATTTACCTATCCCGAGTTTACTTACCCGTCTTCACTATCCCGACTTTACCTACCCCAGTATTTACCTATCCCGACTTTACTTACCCGTCTTCACTATCCCGACTTTACCTACCCCAGTATTTACCTATCCCGACTTTACTTACCCGTCTTCACTATCCCGACTTTACCTACCCCAGTATTTACCTATCCCGACTTTACTTACCCGTCTTCACTATCCCGACTTTACCTACCCCAGTATTTACCTATCCCGACTTTACTTATCCCAGTCATTACCTATCCCGACTATACCTACCATATGTCAACTTATAATCCAACTTCCCAAGTCAATTTATTGTCCAACTCTCCATGTTAACTTATGGTCCCAGTCGCCATATCAATATATGGTCCAACTTGTCAGGTGGATTTATGGTTCAACTCGTCATGTCAACTTATGGTCGAACTTGTCTCAAAAACTTATTGACCAACCTGCCAAGTAAACGTATAGTCCAACTTGTCACGTAAACTTATCGACCAACCTGCCAAGTAAACTTATGGTACAACTTGTCATGGAAACTTATTGTCCAACTTGTCAAGTAAAGTTATGGTCCAACTTCTAACGTCAACTTATGATTCAACTTGCTATGTTAACTTATGGTCCAACACGTCTGGCCAACTTTTGGTCCAACTTGTAGCGTCAACTTATGGTCCAACTTGTAATGTCAACTTATGGTCCAACTTGTCATGTCGTAATGTCAACTTATAGTCCAACTCGCCATGTCAACTTATGGTCTAACTCGCCATGTCAATTTATGGTCCAACAACTCGCCATGTCAACTTATGATCCAACTCGCCATGTCAACTTATGGTCCAACTCGCCATGTCAACTTATAGTCTACGTCGCCATGTCAACTTATGGTCCACCTCGCCATGTCAACTTAAGGCCCCAGTCGTCATGTCAATTTTTGGTCCAACTTGTCAAGTAGATCAACTTATGGTCCAACTCGCCATGTCAACTTAAGGCCCCAGTCGTCATGTCAATTTATGGTCCAACTTGTCAAGTGGATTTATGGTTCAACTTGTCAAGTGGATTTATGGTTCAACTCGTCATGTCAACTTATGGTCGAACTTGTCAGGTCGACTTATGGTCCAACTTGTCAGGTCGACATATGGTCCAACTTGTCAGGTCGACTTATGGTCCAACTTGTCAGGTCGACATATGGTCCAACTTGTCAGGTCGACTTATGGTCCAACTTCTCAGGTCGACTTATGGTCCAACTTGTCAGGTCGACATATGGTCCAACTTGTCAGGTCGACATATGATCCAACTTGTCAGGTCGACTTATGGTCCAACTTGTCAGGTCGACTTATGGCCCCAGTCGCCATGTCAACTTATGGCCCCAGTCGCCATGTCAACTTATGGCCCCAGTCGCCATGTCAACTTATGGCCCCAGTCGCCATGTCAACTTATGACCCCAGTCGCCATGTCAACTTATGGTCGAACTTGTCATGTCAAATTTTGGTCTAACTTGTCAAGGTAGGGATCAACTTGCCATGAGCACTTGCGGGCCAACTCGTCATGAGTGCCTGTGATCCACCTTGTCTTAAGTACGTACGGTCTACTTTGTCTTAAATAACTACGATCCACCTTGTCATAAATACCTACGGCCCACCTTGTCATAAGTACCTACGGTCCACCTTGATTTTTTACGGTCCACATTGTCATTAGTGCCTCCGGTCCTACTTGACATTGTCAACATATTATATGGATGACCGTGATTATATATTGTCTTCTTTTAAACCTTCAACTAAAGGATTATTACATTTGAAAGTACACTATGACGCCCTCTCTCCACACTGTAAGGAATGATGGCGCCCTACTCTTTTACATGGGTGCATTAGTTTTTAATTTTTTTAAAATAGTTATTGTATAATTTTTCAAAATGTAACCCCCCAGTTAACGACATTAGCACTATACTAATCTACAAAAAAAATTTGAAAGTCGTAGCTCTTATGGTTTAGGAGGAGATAGTGGTCAAACCAATCGTGGTTCCACAATCTTTATAAGTAAGATATATATCTAGTTGGTGGCGCCACTGTGTAGAACAGATAAATAAAGACAATAAACTTTATGGTACTATGTATAATTGTGTACATCCAATTGTGTATATCAAGGTTTCCGATAACTTATAGGTTTTAAGCTCAAAAGCAGGTTATAGTATCTACTACTTTATAATTCCGTTCACATACATTCTTGTATCTAGTGAATTTATAACTTAAAGTAATTGTAACCTAGCCTGGTTATATTAAACGGCTACAGTCGAAGTGCGTACAACCAGTAAAAATATTCCAGTGAATAAATTATTATGCAAATTACAATAATTTTTACAACCAGAAGTTTACATTCACTCAAGATAGTTTTCGTCACACGAGAACTAAGTTTTTCTAGGTCAGAAAACTGGTTTTTCTGGAGGCTCTATTATGCTGGAAGACGCCTTTGACACCTTTCACTCTGTATGTTCTCCAGTGCATAGCAGGTTAAGTAGAGAGTGATTTGCATGAGGAAAAAAACTTGCATTTCAAAGGTAAGTAATGACCGTGCTGAGTTAAGTAGTTTGACGTTATTATTACATTATTTGTACAGATAATAATGTAAAGTTTATTAAAACATTGTAAATGTTACAATACGACGTAGAAATGTCAAAGAAATTACTTCTGATAAAATAATGCAAAGAAAGCAAGTGTCAGAAGAGCAATTATGCTGATATGAGAAGTTTCAGCCCTTTTGGATGAAGATTTTAATAGACTCCCACATTGGGACATACTATTGTCTTCCAACTCGATGTACTTTGGATAAGGTACAATGTGGTTCTGCAATAAAATTTCAAAGGTTGAAAATTAAATTCAACTCGAAGTAAGATGTATTGCATAATCATTATTTATAAATAACTATACTTACACTTGGAACTTTTCTTCCTCCAGAAGCAGAGCAATGCATATAGTGCAAACCATTTTTCCACTTGTCTGAAACTCCTTTAGAAAATTGCTTGTTTTCCCAGTCTAGTTTCTCAACGTACTCGTGAACATAACGATTTCTCAAGTCATTAGGACTTGTAATGAGGACGTCTTTGAAAATGTCTGGGTTGACTTCGTCCATTCTTCCAAACTCCAGTATCATAGAATCGTCTGCTAATGCAATATTTCTCTTTGATCTAAAGTAGACAGCACATACGTAATAAGAAACCAATAAATAACCTTTTCCTTGAAAAATGACAGAATTTTGATATATTGACTATTGACACTGACTCTGGAATATTATTTGGGTCAAATGGCAGGTTAAACTTTGTAAGAATATCTCCTGATGCATTCTTAATGTTGACAGCATCGAAGTATGAATAGAACTCTGGTTGACTGCGGCAATCTATTAAAGTGGCCTTGGGATAATACACGATGAATGATTCGCACATTTCACGACGAGTTGAAAGTCCACCCTAAAACCACAAGGTAAGCGATTAGCAAATATTCATTCATTTATTATTATTGAGGATATATAAACATTTCTTACAAAAACAAATGTCTCGTTTGCAACAGTGTCATAAGTGCATTCCGTTATGAGTTCATCCCCAGGCAACACAGTCACTTCTTTTTCTAACGTTCTGTAATGTTGGTACGAAAAGTCAATGTGATTGTCCTAGATAAATAAAAAACATCATTAATATAATAAAATGGGTAAATAGAACATTTGCAGTAAAATTCCGCAATTCACTTACGAAAGCTATTGGTTTCAATTCAATGCCATTGCGAATATGTCTCAGGATAATCTTTCTTCCAGTTAAATGAGCGTGAAGCAACACTGAAATCAATTTTATACCTTCAGGTGGAATTCCCTAAAACATAAAAGTAAACAACATTAATAAGACGTCACTTCACCGACACACAAATGTTATTGTCTTACATTTCGAGTACATTCAGCAGCACAGAAACCATAAGTTTTAAATTCCTCTTGGTGACGAGGGATTGTTAGAAATGGTGTACGACGATGCCCAGTGAACAAAACTGCAGTTTCATATTTACGAAGCTTTGGTGTGTAGAAAACACGAATGCCAGAACTATCAACAACTGCAATAATTAATACAATTTAGTACTTGTTATCACAATGCATCAATATTGTCACTAAACTAATTTCTGTAATATTAATTATAAAATTAATAATACCGTGTCTTCCAGTTGGATTTTCGTAATGAACTTCCAAACGATAATAAGTTGGTCCACTTGTATCACCAACTGCGTCTCCTAAATGGTCTGGCAACATGTCACCTAGAAAAATATTATGTTTTTAAAACGTACTGTAATGGTTACATGGGTACACAATTATAGTTTCCTCACCTTCAGAACCAACTGCAATAGCAATGCGAAATTCAAAACAATACTCAGTCCATTCAATGGGAGAGTCTGATGTATAACAGTCGGAACCTGGGTGTCCCAAATACTTTTCAAAAATATCACTGGCACTCTTTCCAAAGTATTCTGGAACGTGACACTTGAAAATATTGATGTGGTGAACATGCGGAACGCTATCTGGAGCAATGAGAGGCTTATGCTGTGTAATCAAATACAAATCATGAATAATAAAATCAGGTATTCATTTAGTAATATTTATTAACTATTCAACCAAAGAAAATTAAAAGTCTTACAGCAATAATATGGTGCGGTTTGTCTAGTTTGGGAAACTTCACTATTTTGCAGTGATAATAGGTTTCAGTTTTCGGAATGACCACCTGAAATAGTATTTTATTAATATTTATCTTTTGATTTCAATGAAATGATTGCATAAATAGCTGTCTATTTGGGGAAATGCATTCTCCAGTTAGTTTATATAAGAATGTATTGACTAGATTTACTCTTATCTACTTTTCATCTTCCCTAAAAGTCCAAATAAAGCATTGCAAGGTACATGGCAACTAAAAATATGTTGTTATTTTGCAAAGTTTTCAACATTTGAACTTTTAGTTTTTATACTTTGACTACGTTTGAATGATTTTCAACGGTATGTAAAATGTTATGATAGCAAGCCCGAATAACAATAAGTTCCCATACATTTTCCACAGTCAAGTCATGATGATACATATTCTTTGGGTAAACCGCCTCTTCGTCTGGGAATTTCTTCTGCTGGCGTGGAGCTTTCATGAATGTGCTGCGAACTCCCCTTAACAGAACATCCCTTCCATGATACGTAACCTTAACTCCATGGTGAAACATTGTCGGGTCTTGTGGACTAGTTGCCCAAATTAACCTCATTGTATCTTCCTGTTATTAATAAGCAGAAAACATGGTAAATATTAAAGAAAGTAATGAACCCAGAAATTATTGCCAGTAAAATGGCAATAATTTTTGATAAATAAAATGAAGAAGTATTATTACTCCGATTTCCATATCTTTTTCGTCACAAGTGCTCCATTTTCTGCGGAAAATGATTGTAGTACCGTTTTCGTTTTCTGATCCACCGAGTAATTCCAAATCTTGTTGAGGATCTTCAATAGGTTCTCCATTGTGAGTACCATAAAAATCCTGCAATTAAATAGACCTGTAAGAATTTTTCTGATGAATTAATTACAAACTCGACAACTAAATATTCTCACCATTATATGAGGATTTCCATTATCGTCCACCCAGCCCAACATAATATCACTGCCAGCCATCCCACCGCTGGGAGAGAATCCTATGGCCAAGTAGCCTGTTGAGGGTCCAGTCATTTTGAAGGTAATCCATTCTGGATCTGAGGCGACCCAATGAACTTCCATTCCGGAAGGCAATTTTACGCTGTGCGTCCATTTGTAGTCTGTAGACAAATGTAGTGCTTGAGTAGATGAGAGAAACAGAAAACACAGGGACACAAGAACAACCGAAATTGAAGAAAATGTGTTCATCGTGGTGTTGGTTCTCTGGAAACCAAATCTTAACTGACGAACGCTGGATGTTGTATTATCATGCATAGTAGGTATTACGCAATAAAAATAAGTAGTTTGTCCTGAGAGGGGTGGGAGGATAGACTATTGCATGACAGTATTATCTCATGATAAGAAGAAACAACTTTTTTTCCTTGTGAAGGTTGAAAACTTGATCTACATCGTGTTGCAGTATAACGTCCAATATATAACCCTAGGGTTCTCTCTATTAATAAAACTATTACTATGCTAAATGTATACTGGCTTGTGGTAATTATTTTTCCAAACAGTAAAATTGTGTTACAGTTTTGAATTAAGGTTTATTTGCCTTAGATTGTATTTTGAAATAACGTAAGTAAATTCTTGTTTAGTATACACCAAAGGAAATTTTAAAACGACCATCGATAACTGGAAATCTATTACTATTTAATAGAATTCTAATACACAACGTTATTTGATAAGTTATCATTACTTCAATTCAGGCCATTCCTTAGTATGATGTGTGCAGTCAATGTCAACAATGTTTGGACCGTCAAAGGAAGGGAAGAAAAGCCAAAAGTATTTACATACACGTACTGCATTTGAACAATTTACATCAGTATTTAAACAAAATGTACAGATATATATAGGGAGATATATGTCTAAAGTACACATGCAAAACAAAAACGGTTTCAAATGGCTTTAGATGTATACGAATTCCATCAGTCAACAATTAGATGAGTATTTATAAATTTGAAATAGTAATAAGGGAATTCAGTTTTTAGAAATTAATTTTGTAGCTATAGCTGGTTTTAGAACTTGGGCTAATAATATTGGAAATTACAATCTTAATAATAAAAGACGAGCTTTTTAGCTTTTAATAAACGAATCTTCAAACTAGAACACATTGTTACTGCTTTGTTAAAAATAACGAATTATCTCGGTTGTTCTTCAATTATAGATGAGTGACACTAAAATAAGATTGGACTTTTCCAACGGGTTATAGATTTGCTAATTATTCGGAAACCCGAAATGTTTTTTAGAACTCATCTATTTTGAGAAACTTCATAATGTGAAGGCATTATATTAAAATACATTTCACATATATTGAAATGTATTTTAATTCATAGCATTGTAATACACTTTTGAAAATTCAGTATTTACATCTAATTAATTGAATGGAAAATATAAATCTTCCCGGATTTGGTAAAACAAAAACTCATTATTATGGTAGGCGGTTCTTTATTTCGGCCACCTTTGATTTGTATGTATTAGTTGAAGATGACTTTAGATCAGGGTTCATTCATATCTACTAAGGTGATGCGATGGTGCTCTATAATGCTTAAATGAACTATTTTCTAACTATGTGTGCAAATACTTAGAAATGGAAGACGTTCCACCATTTAGGATGAGCACTGACTTTTATTAAATGCACACCTCATCTTTGTTACAATCAGAATATACCAATTATAATACCTAAAATGTGTGAACTTATTTAATTAGTAAATCAGCAATTTAATTCGAACATTAACTAAAAACATGAACTTCTTTAATTAGAATATTAGCTAAAAATATGAACTTTTTAATTGGAACATCAGCGATTTAATAACAACAATAGCTTAAAATATGAACTTTTTATTTGGAACAACAATTTAATTACAACATTAGCTTAAAATATGAACTTTTTATTTGGAACAACAATTTAATTACAACATTAGCTTAAAATATAAACTTTTTATTTGAAACAATTTAATTGGAACATTAATTAAAAATATGGTGATCTTCCCTATTATATTCTTATCAATGCTACAATCAATATCAATCAAATCAAACTGACGAAAATTACAAATTAACTACCTACTAAATATCAAACTACAGTTTGAATTTTGCTCAGTTATATCAAAAACTCAATTAGATCAGCTGAAAAACAAAGGCGGATCAGACTTTTTAGCAATTTAACTAGAAAAGTTAGAAAATAATCATTAAATTGAGCTAATAAAAAATATCTGCTACGTATATTAAGATCTAACATCTTTTAAAGCCTTTACATTGGTATTACCTTTTGATAACACATTTGATTTAAATTGTAACTGAAACACTTTATCAACTAAATAGATTACTCGATCTACCTATATCCAGCTTCAAACTAATTTATAAATATAAATAGAATATTTCTATACTAAATATCCTTCTGGTATTCGGTTGATCAGTAACCAACCGGTCTCTTAACTAAGCAGTTCTTTACCCTTCCAAATCTAATTTGAGGTAATTCTTTAATAAAACAAACCAGCGAACATATAACTAAAATTAAAACTGACAAACTAATAACACGTACTTACTATGTGATACATATTTAGAGTTTGTTAGCATTTAGCAATATGCTATATATAGTTAGCGAATGAATCATACATAATTTAATTAGAACACTAACTAAAAATGTGAATTATAACTTAACTTATTTAATTAGAACAGTTTCAAAACAATGAGTAAATTGAGAACACAACAACTGCAAGTATACTAAGATTTAAAATACATACAACTTTTAAAATAATATTTGTTTGTTTTGTATTGTGAACATTTAATTCTGATTAGTAACCAACTTCAAACTACCTATAAATATGTATAGAATATTTCTATACTAATTTCCAATTCAGCCTGACATTCGGTTTACACACCAATCGGTCTACATACTAAAATTTTAAAATCAAAATTGCGACACTCAACCAAGCAGTTTTGCTTACCCATCTAAAATCTAAATCTAAAAGAATCCTTTGATGAATGCCCCAACCAACTAAAAATTAATAGTCAAAACTGATAACACGTACTTACTATGTAAAACTGATATAATAAAGTTAGCAAAGTATACTTCGTACTTCCTAAAACTAAAGTCAATTACACAACAAAATATTTGATTCCCAGCAGAAGAACAAGTTCACAGGTAATACAATACGTTTTGCATGTCTGCACAAGGCTCAGCTTTCACGTACTGTCCAATCAAGAACGCCAATTTATGGGCATACTGAAATTATAAACGAATTAAATGTATTTTAATGCTGCAACAAATAACAATTCACATGTATTATTATTTAAAATGACGGTTGCTGACACTTACCTGGCACATAGAAGGGACACGAATGGTGCCAGGCCAGTTAAAATACATGAATGACAGGGCGTATGCGAACTTCTGAATTAAATCAGGTTTGATCTCCCCGAGGTCATGAATTATAATATAATGGGTCGGGGTTACAGCTCCCTAGTATAAAATAAAAAATAATTACATTAATCTATCCTTCATATTATAAAGCATTAATACGATAATTCGAAAGCCAAGATACCTGTCTCACGAGTTGGGAAACAAGAAAAAAATCGAAATGGTAGCGGCGGGTTACAGTGTGATCAATCACACTTCCAGGTGTTGGATTTTCGTTTCTCCCCTAAAAGTTAAGAATTGTACTTAATATTCATTCAATGCCTACGCTAAAGGTCATTTTTCATTATTTATTAAAACTGTACTTACGTTTGTCACCATGTAAAAACGTTCGTTCAGTCTTTTCTGAACAACAACGAACGTGAAATGTTTCAGATCTGGGCATTCCGAATGAATTGCTGAGAGAAACTGAGCAACTTCGTGTTGAGCAGAAGTGTCTAACTGACTGTTACTAATTCCATCTCGGAAAACAATTATTCGGTCAGGAGGACATCCGTTCAACTGGAACAACACATTTCAATTTATTAATGGCAATTAATATAAACCTAACTACACTACAGTTAAATGTTGAACCCAAATTAAATGCTAAAACACGGTAAATTAAAGTAACTTAAAATACAATTATTTAGCTTAGCTTATTTATTAGTAATGTTATAATGTACCTGATGAAACGCTTTAAGAGCGTCTTTGAAAGTCGCTCTTAAAGCGTCCACTATCTCCTGGTGTGGCTTCTGAACTACAACACGGGAATAGTATCTTGTGCAGTTATTATTTAAACTGGCCACCATTGCAGTTATAGACGGATTTCTTTTAGTGGGATCATGATTCACGTCGATTCCAACTGTCATTATCTTTTCTCTCTGCAAGTCAGCAATAATAATTACAAAGCTTTCCTTAGACAATTAGAAACTAAAATACTGTTAGTTATAATATAACTTACCATTGGCATGTTGAGGGACCAAATGGCTCCGCCTAATTTGCAGTTAATTTGCAAAGCGACCTTTACCATGACGGACCTTAATCTCTTATCATTCCTCAGAGTTTTAGCAAGAATCACTTGACTTGGAATCGGTCGGTCTCTCAAGCACGACTTTTTCAAAGCGCCATAAACGTCATCTCGTTGGGATGGAAAAATGGCCACCACAAATTGGAATTCCTGGAAATAAATGCAAATATTTTGTCACTTGTATTTCATAGCGTTTAGTAAAAAGTAGTGCAAATGAAAATGAACCTCTGCATTCTTGGTAATGTCCTTCAGCTGCCGAGAGAAATCTGAAACTTTTGTTTGGTTCATAGTGATGATTTTTGCAGGGGCGAAACGTATTCCTAATTGGCTAGAAACTTGTTTGTAAGTTTCCAGCATTCGTCTTGCAAGATCAGCGTCTCTCTGACTCACAAGAATGACCCAATTCTTTAGGCCAATAGGTTCGTAGCAATTGGCTCCGGATTCTCTCCCAAAATCTGCTCCAGTTTCTTTAAGAGTCATCCTGTCACTGAAGGTAATCGAAGGACCAGTCATGATTCGCCCCTCTACTTGCGTCGCAACACTTGCAATCGAAAGACCCCAATCTCTCAAAATCGAAGTCGCCTCTCTAGAATCTAAAATATAATTCATTAGTACTATTACCATTTCAATCAAAAGTATTAAATGTTGTACAAAATACTAAACTTACCCTTAAGGTTTTGCATCCATTTGTTGGTTGCGTTCACTCTTTGCTGAGGGGAGAGTCTTGTGAATTTCGCAATGTCCTGCATTATTTGAAAATTCTGCGTTTGCTCACACGTCAATCCTGTCATGTTGCAAAATTCTGGAATGAGCACAATTGTGCGTTCGTCTTGGTTCTTGTCATTCCGTCTCGGTTTCACTTTAGACATCAGCAATGGCTGATTGTAATCCGCGATATGCAAATTATATTGCATCTTGTAGTAGTCCACGAAACTGATCTGCAATCAACAAATCCACAAAATTACATTTAAGTCATGTTATGAATTGAAAATAAAGCATGCAAGACGGTGCATTTCTTTTTAATTTCTAAAAATGCAAAGTTTGAATACCTCTCCGTCTCTTCTTGGAAAAGTATCTTCGGGTTTAGAATGACACAGAATGTCATCGATCTTATACGACTTATTGTTGTACCGCGTTAGCACAACTTCCCCTATGATGGCTTCCTGAAACTTTTCTTTCCAATCAGGTGCCCCAGACATCTTCCAATGTGTCCTGTAAGGCAAACGAGAAATAAATATCCATTTCGTATAGTTTTCGTTAAATGGCAATTGTATTGTACACCTACTACATTAAGTAACTACATAATAAATCAAATGTCTTACAAAAGGTCGTAGGCAGTCTCCTGTCGTAGCACTTTGTGAGAAGAATCAAGGCAAAGCATGAGTCCCCCTTCTTGTACTTCTACACTCACACAAAATCCAGGCCAAATTTCCAACCTAAAGCAGAACCAAGTGGAATAGAAAGGTGAGCGCATGGATTATTAAATTGAATATCCTGTGATAAGATTCTCTCCATTTTTCCTAAATACTTATTCTATACGTTGCAGTAGTCTACACAATTGGCACTCAGCTAAGAAAACGTTCAAAAATATCTAATATGGCAGGAACTATTGGTAAGTTGTTTACTTGTGTTGAGGGATCTGTTGAATGACGCTGATGTCATAAAAGTTTCTTCTCATCTGGACCATGTACAGAGTCTCCATTACTCTGTTGAACAGTATATTATAGAATTGGACGCAATTCTTGATGTCCTTCCTCTTTACATATCTTATTACAACTGTCACCGTCTCTTCGGGATTAGCCGGATTTGGGATTGTGGCCTCCGTTCTCTGGAAAATATATTATTTTAAAACAGTAACAGTTATCTTCTCTTTCTTTTAGCTGATTTATACCCAATATAATAATATAGGTCTATCTTTTAACTTTTGTGCATAGTTGTATTAACCTGGGATTTAAGGAAGCTTTTACAACAATTTTAATAAGAAATAATTACCTTTTTTGGGAGCTCTTCTGGTAGAAACAATGCAGCCCCATCATACATCCTGATGCTTCCTATAACATCTTTGAGATTACGAATCGCAAGTTTCCTAAAGGACACACTTTCAATATCAGGGATGAATCCAACATGGTACTCCACCATCCCTTTGCCAGCTTCAATTTTCAAATTGATAAAATTGGTAGCGTAAAATGCCCTGTTAAGAACATTTCGTATTAAAGGATGATTTTAAATGGAACTTGATATATTTCGCAGAATATCGGAAGAAATGACTTACGTTCTTCCTTTCTCCCCACGGCGCTCAATCACCGGTCGGAAAGTTTCCTCTTTGGCTTCACTGGGTGCAGAGGTTTGGAAATCGCTTCAAAGGTGAAGAAATATTACATGATCTTATAGCTCTTGGAAGATTTATTTTAGTTTTTAATGGCATGCAGATTTTTCTATAAACATACCTTGCTGACCCAGAAGATCCTGTGGCAAGAGTTGGCGGAGACATTTCCAGAGGTGACCCAGCACCAGCAGCGGGAATTGGCGGAGAGGGTGTATTATCCTTAAAATCGGGAGATTCCTGTTGTGGGCTACTTGGAGGACTCGGGTCACCTGGAGGACTCGGGCCACCTGGAGGACTCTTAGGAGGACTGGAGAACTCTACAACCATCAATCCCCGCCCCATTCCACGACCACGGGACAATCTTTCAAACTTCTGCAGTGGCGCTTTCGGAAGATCCTCAGGACGATGTTCTCTGATTGCTTCTGGAGATGTAGATCGGCGCCCAGACTCAGTTGGGCTGCCAAGGACCTTCATTTAAATAAATCCAAAGAATTACAAATCAAATGTCACATTCCGAAAAATCTTATGGTAAAACATTTGAAAATTATCATGTAATAAATATTTACCAGGGATGCAATCTGTTCTTCTGCAGTACTTGTCATTCCAAACATCGTAGCCATTGCACCTCTTCCTCTGCCTCTTCCAATGCCCAGTCCTCTTCCAAGGACATCTCCTCCACCCACTTCTGGACCTTCGGCCCTACTTTCTTCACTTCCCCTACCGACTCCATCTCCCTTTCCAAGTCCTAGTCCTCTGCCCAGCCCAATTCCTCTTCCTATTCCCGACATTTCGCGCTTCTGAATGTAAAAAATTAGAACATTCAACATTGATCCATTAGAACGCAACTTTGAGGATGCAAAAAGCATTATCAAATCCGTAAAATGTCATATTACTAGCATATTCAAAAATGATTTCATTTCAATGTTGCATCCAAAATCCATAAGTAACCTAAACTGAAATGTGAATACGTATGGCCTATGACCGAACTGGAGTATCTATAACAAATCAACCTTCCTAAAATAATTTGTCTTCTGACCTAACAAAAGGGAGGCCATTTTATAATACACCAATTTATACATTTTCCCCTATTGGCTCTAAGCTTCCAAGTGCTAAGTGCAAATAAATGTGTTTTAGTTTTGCCTAAACTAAAGCCAGTTTTCTCCACAGTCCAATATCTGCACTCCAAATGTAAAAAGGAAAATTATGTGAAATAACTAAAAACATATCTTAAATCGTTGGTCAAACTACCGAAAACTGCACTACTAAGGCGGTCAGGAGCAGTTTCGTCAGCTTGTTATTATGAAATAGTAATTGTGACGAAATTAAAATCTATAATAAAAATAAATCGACACTCGTACAATAATTAGCCCTTTTCGTATTAACCAGATATTGATTAGGGCTACCATGTAGCGGGCAAGGTGAGTTTACTTTTATGTTTTATGTTGTTTTCCCTAAAAATACGATAAAGGTCAATAATTTATTTCTTCATGAACTGAATGATGATTCTTCATTTTATTATGAGGTAATGGGGTGACCAATGTATTTTATTATGAGGTGCTGGGGTGACCGTGTGATGAGGCGATGAGTGGTGAAAATTAATTGACGAAGACATTGCCCCATGTGGGGTAATGAGGCGATGGGGTGATGTGGGGCGATGCTTGAAATATTGTAAAACAAATTTATACCGAAGAAAAAGATTTGAAATAAAAACGAAAAGCACACCTCAAATCGTTGGTCAAAATACCGAAAACTGAACTACTGAGAGAGTTATATAAGAGCAGTTTAATTAGTACGTCTTTATCGATCACCCAACCCAGAAGTTTCGTCAACTTATCTTTTTTCAATGAAAAACTGATAAGTATCCTTTCTTCTTTCTGTTTTGATCACTTCGATCAGGAGCACTTTAGTCAATTTAAGGTCAGGATTGCCCGTTTGCGAATAATCCGAAAGATCTGAAATTCCGAAGATCTATTTGATTAATTTGAAATTTTAAAATATTTAATTTTCGGCGAATACGGTTGATTACATCAACTAGCCATAATTTCTTTACTAACACACTAACACGACAACATTGTTCAAAAGGAAGTCAATTGTAAGACAAATTTATACCTAAGAAAAAGATTTGAAATCAAAACTAATTAAAAGCATACCTCAAATCGTTGGTCAAAATATCAACAACTGGACTACTAAGACTAGACGGTCAGGACGTCTCGTCAGCTTGTTTTTGATCACTTCCACTCGAACAGCACTTTTGCCAGCTTTAGGTTAGGGTCAGGTACTGAATTATCCAACTTTTACAGTTAGGCAATTATTAATTTATTATACTATTGTGGTCGATTGCAGATTGCAGTTTTCCTTATCCGTTTGATAAAAATCCGAAAGATCTGAAGACGCTGATGAAAAACCGAACCGATTAAACAGCAACCAGAGTTCAACTGTACGATCGCAACAGAATTCATCCAACTATATCTCAGAAATGCAGCGTCTGCAGCACGAAGAATATGAGTACTCTTGTATCGCAAATCGCAACTCAAAAAGGGGAGCTTACATATAGTATCAAATGACATTTAGGGCAAAGCGGGGGGGGGGTAAAACCATGTATAAGTGTATTGAAAACTTTATCCGCAGGGGGAGGGCGTGTCTAAAAATCTGACAAAGAAATTCTCAATAGGAAAACCCTAAAAACGGAAAGTATACGTATACACACTAGACTTGCTTGATTGTTAGCCATTTATTAAGCGGCAGCTTACAGTAGATATGAATGAGCCCTTCTTCAAAAGTTCTTCACCTTCAAGTACTGCAAATGGAACGAAATATTGAGCGGCCTAACATAATGACAATGAATTAATTATTTCCAGCACGCCCGAGAGGATTTACATTTCCCATTCAATTACAAAATTACACTAAATGATGTAAATACTGAATTTTTATGTATTATACTGCTATTATGAATTATGAATTAAAATACATATCAATATATTATGTAAAATATTTTACACTATGAAATTTTACAGTACAAAATTTTCCAACCAAAGCAAATGTTATCCAAAAATTGAGGACCAACGACCAAAAAGTTTATAATATAAATAAGTATTTATTAACCGTATTCCGTGAAGATGTTTCATTTTTATATAAGCGGTTGAAAAAATTTAAATCATTCACAAACGTTTACTTTAATTTATTAAAAACCTGCAATAGTGTCAATAAACATGAAAATGTATAAAGGAAAGTAATTATCGACGCCCCTAAAATACACAATTTTACCCCAAAATAGTACTTTTCTCCCAATTTCTTCATCAGTACCCCAATTGTTATGTATTTTACCCTTTACTATAAATAAGCTTTGAGAAACGGAAATTCAAATAATCTAACTGAACTAATATTTAAGTCAAAAAAACAAAAAGTGAAAATATGACAACGTTTATGAACACTTAAGGACCGGACACAAGAAATCCCCAATTTTACCTTGAAAAAGTTCCCGATTTGTATCTTAAATAATTTTAAAATTAGATAAATAAATGCAAATGTAATAATGTAGGCAGAATCTCCATTTCATTGGCTAGAAATTTTAATGCTAAATTAATTTATTTATTGTGCTTTGAGTAGAAAGTAATTAAAAAAGGACTGGAGTGGGAGTGTGTTGAGGTGTTTCGGTTCAATTCATACTGCTGTCTTTTTTTAATTACTTTTTACTCAAAGCACAGTTGATAAATTAAAATTGACATCTGAATAAATAAAGCTATATCTTCAGAATTTGTTAAATAACTAGAGAGCTTAACTGTCGAATTGGTAGCCAAAGTAACGCCAGCAGGATTTAAATTACATTGGTGTTAAATAATTGTACACGGAAGAAGTGTACATCAAAAACATTAGTTATTATTTCTTTACTTTATGTCACAATTGTAAATCTGTTTGGCAATTGCTTATTGGAAAAGAAATGTTTCATAGAAAAGTGCAGTCCATAATACGTTTACTGAATTTACGATCACTCATAAAATGACCATAATTAAAATTATTCAACGCAAAAAAATCTGTATAAAAGCATAACAATAATTAGGTATAAGTGATCAAAGAAGAAAATGAAGGAAATGAAATCAGTAGATTGAGCGTCACCAAAAATAATGGAATACTTGCGGAACACACAAATGGCATAAATATGCATGAGAATCCATTGTAATTATGTACTCTGAAGTGACCTCCCACAGGGTGCCTTAATGCCTTCGAACCCGATGTACTTTGGATAGGGTACAATATGTTTCTGCAATTAAATTTGAAGGGTTAAAATCTAAACACTCGAAGTAAATTGTATTGTGCAATGCGTACTTAAAAAAATCCATAACTGACAAGTAACTGAACTTACACTTGGAATCTTTCTTCCTCCAGACGCAGAACAGTGCATATAGTGCAATCCATTTTTCCACTTGTCTGAAACTCCTTTAGCAAATTGCTTGTTTTCCCAGTCTAGTTTCTCAAAATACTCGTGCACATAACGATTTCTCAAGTCATCAGGACTTGTAATGAGAACGTCTTTGAAAATATCTGCATTGACTTCGTCCATTCTTCCAAACTCAAGAATATTAGAGTCGTCTGCTAACGCAATGTTCCTCTTTGATCTAAAGTAGACAACACATACGCATTAAGAAACTAATAAAGAACATTTTCTCTTGAGTAATGAAAGATGTTGATATTGACACTGACTCTGGAATATTATTTGGGTCAAATGGCAAGTTAAACTTTGTAAGAATATCTCCTGATGCATTCTTAATGTTGACAGCATCGAAGTATGAATAGAACTCTGGTTGACTGCGGCAATCTATTAAAGTGGCCTTGGGATAATACACGATGAATGATTCGCACATTTCACGACGAGTTGAAAGTCCACCCTAAACCACAAGGTAAGCGATTAGCAAATATTCATTCATTTATTATTATTGACGATATATAAACATTTCTTACAAAAACAAATGTCTCGTTTGCAACAGTGTCATAAGTGCATTCCGTTATGAGTTCATCCCCAGGCAACACAGTCACTTCTTTTTCTAACGTTCTGTAATGTTGGTACGAAAAGTCAATGTGATTGTCCTAGAAAAAGAAAATACCTCATCAATGTAATTAAATAGAACATTTACATTAAAATTCCACAATTCACTTACGAAAGCTATTGGTTTCAATTCAACCCCGTTGCGAATATGTCTCAGGATAATCTTTCTTCCAGTTAAATGAGCGTGAAGCAACACTGAAATCAATTTTATACCTTCGGGTGGAATTCCCTAAAGCATAAAAGTAAACAACATTATTTAGTAAGACGTCAATGACACAAATGAGCATTGGCTTACGTTTTGAGTGCACTCAGAACCACAGTAACCATATATTTTAAATTCCTCTTGGTGACGAGGAATTGTTAAAAATGGTGTACGACGATGTCCAGTGAACAAAACAGCAGTTTCATATTTACGAAGCTTTGGTGTGTAGAAAAGACGAATCCCAGAGCTATCAACGACTGCAATAAGTAACACAAACTATTATTAAAACATACGATTCTGTAATATTTTCGCTATAAAGACTATGAATATTAAATACTATGTTTTCCAGAAGGATTTTCGTAGTGGACTTCCAAACGATAATAAGTTGGTCCACTTGTATCACCAACCACGTCTCCCAAATGGTCAGGTAACATGTTACCTAGAAAAAAACCCTTTTTATAATGTACTGTGATGGTTATAGTTTAGTAGAACTATAATAGTTTCCTCACCCTCAGAACCAACTGCAACGGCAATGCGAAATTCAAAACAGTATTCAGTCCATTCGATGGGAGCGTCTGAAGTATAGCAGTCAGAGCCAGGTTGTCCCAAAAACTTTTCAAAAATATAGCTGGCACTCTTTCCAAAGTATTCTGGAACGTGGCACTTGAAAATATTGATGTGGTGAACATGCGGAACGCTCTCTGGAGGAATGAGAGGCTTATGCTGTGAGCCAATACAAATCATAAGTAATACAAAATTTGTCATTCCTATAGTTAAGTAATCAATTACAGAACTTTAAAGGACTCTTACGGCAATGGTATGGTGCGGTTTGTCTAATTTGGGAAACTTTACTATTTTGCAGTGATAGTAGGTTTCAGTTTTCGGAATGATGACCTAAAATAACATTTTCTTATTAGTATTCATTATCTTTGGATATTTAAGAAAACCTTGCACGGCCAGTGTAATTGGGAAATCTATTTGGTAGCCATTTTATAGCAGTGCAATAACTAAATTCATTTCAACCACTTTTCATTTTACTGTAGGTCTAAATGAAGTATCAA